>VXBR01002275.1:16445-216635 GCA_013400215.1 Cisticola juncidis
AAAAAAAAAAAGCTACAATGAGTTTATCTTATCTTCATAAAATAATATAATCCAGTGGTTGTTGCATGGGAGGGGACTATTTGCACTGTCCTTAGCTGATGATCAAATGTGATATTAGGAACAGTAGTTAAAGTTGTGAGAATTAAGAAACAGCTTCAGACTAAACATTGTTTTCAGAACGCAGTGTGTTAATGAGAATAAATTCAGTAACTTCTAGATCATTTATTTATTGTTATGATATGCATGTAAAATAATGAGTGATTGTTAAACAGAAGTTTCTCAGATTTTTACAGCTTCATGCTGTGTCAGTGACAGATTAGCTGAAGCAAATGCAAAATTTGGAGCCCACAGTTTCCTCTGAAGACTATCTGTCACTGTAGACTTTCCTCTATACAACTGAAAATGATCAGGAATAAAGAGTGCTGATCCTTTTTCTGTTGTGATGGGAACTTGGTTACTCTTGCCTAGTGGGAGAACTGGATCCTTCCTCTGGGCTACAAGAGATGTGGCCACTGAAGTCACGATAAGGAAAGCTAGTCAGCTTCAACTCAAATGTTTTCAGTGTATAGATCTGCAAAAGAACATCACCATCACTTACAGAAATAGAAGCTTTTGATGTGTAGACTGCAGTGTAATCTACATCAATAATTTATTGATGGCTATGAATGGATTTTCTGCTGCTCAAAGCCTCAGTGAATCTGCAGATTTGAAATGATTAGTTCCATTCCATTGTTCTCTTTCTATGTATTAAGAAAATAATCTTCTAGGAAATTAGTTTATTGTGAAAAGGAGAATATGAATCTTCATAGAGAGATATGACAAAAGGAGGGAATGTTTTTTAGTGTATGAGGGTTGTTCTCTATGATGTGAAAAATGTTAGAACAGCTTATAAATATTATGTGTTGCTTTTTCATGAAAATGGGGAATGTAGGAAGTTCTTTTCTTTAGCTTTTGATAAAACAGGTTTTACCCCTAAATTATCTATGTTAAGTCTTAATTCTCCATGTGATATCTTTTTTCTTACAAGTTGAGATAACTTATTTTATTAAGCATTTACATGTACACTACAGCAATTTCTCTTTGTTGTAAATGTGATGTTTGACACTGCCAATGGAATACTAAATGCTATTGAAATTCTATTTTGTTTCTGATGATCTTACTCTTCTTCTTCAAGACATGACACTACCTTGTTCTATGTGTCCCAAAACATTTCCTTTCAAAGAATTTGCTTATCACATCTTGATTTGATATCATATCTTCCTGTCAGAGTTACTATATTTATTCTAATGAATGATTATTGGAAAGTGTGATACAGGGCTTATTTTAAAAATCTACTGCATTTTGTGTTGTGCATCTTCTAGTTCCTACTAAATTACAGCAATCTGATGAGCTTTTTTCCAAAACTTACCTGTGTTTGCATATGTTATCCTTTCAAAAACAAATGTAATTTTGCTGTGATCTTTAACAATCTAATTAATGGGGAGTTTGGGGTAGGAAAATGAGCTTATGGTGTCCCTACGAGCAATACTACAAACGGTGCATTAATTTTCTTTCCCTCTTTTTCAGCACATGTAATCAGTATAAAATCTAATTATCTGTTTCCCCTCTTGAGATAATTTAAAACTACCCTTTCAGCTTTATTGACTTCAGATTTTATAAATTCTAATTTAAAAAGTTGTTTCAGCTTCCTTTGCCCAAGACAAAGGTGGATACTAGAATTATACTGTACTTCTTCTCAGAATTGCATTTTATTATCATCTCTTGAAAGAACATAGGACCACATGAAATAATTCAAATGCTGATGTAGCTCTGCAAGTCTGTTTTTTAAAATGAACAGTACAGAAAAGCTATCTCTGTAGTGGGCTGTTGAAGGAGGTGTTCTATAGCTGCACTGGTTTATTTCAGTTGAAGGCAGCAAAGGCGGGGGGTGGGGGTGTTGTGTTGTGCTTTTGTTCGTTGGCAGCCACAAAACAAAAGCCTAGGTAATTTTTCCTCATGAGTCATGAATGTTTAGATTATTTTCTTTTAAAATTGTCCTTTATAGTGTGTGCTTTATTCTTTATGTAGGTCATGTTTGGAAATAAGTCATAAGATGACACATTTTTGTCATGAAGATTTATGTTGTGAAGCACTGAGTGCATTAACTATATAATAGGTGTCTTCATGGGTTTTTTTCACTTGTTTTTTACCCATTTTCTTAAATTCATTTTCAGCCAATACAGAGTTGCAATGCTAAGGTTCCAAGATATCATGCTAGTCAATGTTTCCAGTATTAGCTTTTCATAAGCTGGCTGAGTAGCTCTGTTATTGTCAGATTCCAGGTGTTAGAAAGCTACTTCATTTGTCCTTTTTGTAGGAATTGAATTCAGCTTTAATATTCTGCTGCATAGCTGTTATGGAGAAATAGCTCAGGTTAGAAGACCCTGTTGTTTCATTTTCCTCTAAAACTGAAGAGTTTCTCACTGTTTACTCTGTTAAATGTATTCTTACAAGCAATAAGGGAGGCTGCAGGGTGTCCTGTTTCTCCACTTACAGATTTTACAATTAGGGTGAGTGAATTTTGCATCTTGTTTTGGCAGATGGATCACATACAAGTAATTGTAAAACTTCAGATTAGAGCATATAAAATGAATTAAGCATAATTCCCTTTGACCTTTCTTCTGCCACCTGCAGTCACACTGAGTAGTGAGTACCTTTATAGTCAAAAAAATTTCTTGCATTTTAAACAAACTTATGTACTTATGTTGAGTAGCTGTTACAGCCTAGCAGGGAAAAAAATAGATGGATTTAATTATCAGTGCATACAAATAAGTCAAAAAGCCTTTATAGGGTTGTTTTTAACAGAGCAATGAGACATCTGCTTGGCTTTTCAGATATTTCAGAATTTCCTAAACATAGCAGTCAGATCATGTAATGGGATGACTCTGTGATGGGTTGGCTAAAGAAATTAATTTGTAAATGTCAAAATCATGCAGATTGATTCTTTGTGTTGGGATTGCCTGCTTTTCATCAAGATAATCCATGAGTGGATTAACTGACCAATTAACAGCTAAAAATGGCCTTTGGACTAATTATTTTTCAAATACTCTTTAAAATTAGGTCACAACAGATGGGTATATTCATGTGTGATTGACATGTAATTGAGAAGAAATACATATCTATGTATTTAGATATCTACATATATAGGTATTTAGATAATAGATGCCTCACAGAAACAAAGAATAATTTCTAGAACATACATTCTGCATCTCTGATTTTTCCTTTCAACTACCATAAAGTTTCATGTGGTGAAACAGAAGGCCAAACCTGAGCTTGGTTTATGTAACCTTGTTACCATGAGCAGAGACTCCTAAAACACAGGGTTACCTAGCACAAATAATCTTTTAGCCTTTTAGCCTCAGTGTAAGTACACACAGAAGCCAGAACTGTCTTCCTCTGTACTTGTCAAGATGGAGTAACTCCAGGGAATGTGACTGTTTGTGATGTTAGCTGGGGCCCTGACATTGTATCCCGTATTTGGGCATAAGCCTTTCTGGTATTCAAGTCTTAAATTAAGCATTGGAACACCTTTTGTTAAACTAGAGGGTAAAATCTAACTCTCTGAGGTTGATGGAAATTTCTCCTGACACAGTTCATAGTTCTTCTCCAGAAGGAAAGTGTTGCTGTCAGTGAAACAGAAGCTGTCACAGTAGTATGTTTGAGTCAGTCTGCAGACCTCAGAAACAGCTGCCTTTAGGGTAAATAAAGCAGCAGTTGCAAAAAATAAATAAAAGACAGTGAAATGAGCTCATTAAAAACATGAGAAGAGTTGTCAGAAGTCCTACTATGAATTGAGTGGTCCTGTCAGAGGAGTTGCTGTATTTCAGTAGTATTTTTTTTTCTTTTTCCTTTTTAAAGAGAGCATGTAAAAGTACATTCTTAGGAAAGGCATTGGGGAGCTTTTCATATTTTTCTTTTACAGTGAGGTGAAGACAAATTCAGTTCAGTTGAGTAAGATGACAGTATGTCAGACAGTTTTTCTCACTCATTTCTACATTCCTACAGTCTTGCTTCTTTGTGTCAGACCTATTTTCATCTTGGGTACTAAATGTGATGAAATTAGGAGGTTTTGGTATTCATGTCTTTGTTAGAGCCAGTTAGCTAATATTAAGGTGCTGTTATTACTAAGTGAAAGTAAATTGGAGTTTTCAGTTCCTTTCCTGTGGGAATTTTGAGTGCCAGATATATTTTGCATTTAGGAAATGCTGCTTGCCATGTTGTTCAAAAATATTTCAGACTTAGTGTGTTTTTATCTTTCTATTTTTCAGTGCCTTTACATTTACATAATTCATTGCAAAGTGGAAATTTAAGAAAAAACTCTAAGGAGACAGTTTATTTTTAGCCATTCTTTATATGTTTATGTCATGGTGTGTTTCTGAAGAACAGAAATTAATGATATATAAGTGTACAACATATGATTCTGAAAGGAAAATAACATTAATCTGTAATAACCCTTGTAAAACCATTCCTAGATATATGTCTGAATGTAATAGCCTAAGCAAATACAGGAGTTTTGCACATGCTTATGTTATCAAGCCAATAGAATTAATATTTGACTTACATTTAACTTCTGTAATACATTGCAAATCCCCCAATATATTTCCTTAAATATTAAGGCTGACTATCAATTAAACAGAAGAGAGATAAAATAATAAAAAAAAATCAGACGATAGATTCAGGATGTCAATTCTTATTTTAGTTTTATACCTTCTGTATTTTTTCTGATTATGCTACTTTTGTAATAGCACTTAAATGAACAGTAAACTCTTGTAGTGTATATTTTCCAAAAAAACATGTCAATTCTATCTTCTCTGAAGAATGAGATCATCCTAAGGATTTGTGTGGGCTGCTGATTATTATGGAATACTAATCACAACTTCGTATTCCATATTAAGAGGTTGTAAGTAATCTCTGCAGAGCCAGAGGATTAACTCACTCAGCAAAAGCAAAATGTTTCATGTTCCAGTAAAACACCATTTTTCTTTTTTGTGTCATCACCTGTGACCATCCATAGCATCTCTAGAGATTTTCATTTCCTGATGTGTTCTGTTCACTTTATTATTTTCCATGCATTATTTCCTTATGTGGAAATTTATGATCTGTAAAGCATCCTGTAATGCATCGTCCTATACATTATTCTTGGCCTGTGCTATCCTCAGGTCCTCTCATTTTCTCACTTTTCTATTACTTTAAAGATATCACAGTTCAAATTTGAAAAATTCTTCCCCTTTTTACCTTGTATTAATTCCTCAGATTTTTTTCTTTGAGTTATTTCTGACTAATTAGTACCAGTGACTGTGACCTTCATATACTCTAGCATTTTGTTTAGACATTTTAAAATTCTTCTGTATCTGCAACTGTATAGGCTTGAACCAGAAATGTTAATTTATAGTGGAGGGAGACTGATACATACAATTTGAGTATTCAGTCTTTAAATAATCTTGTTCAAGAAACAAATATCATTGGTTTGTTGTTATTTTTGGATCGGTTATTGATTTCTCTGCCCATATAAATTGGTTAGACATGCAGGATGACAGTAGAAGCTTTGTTTTTGTGTCTGTGGTAGGATTCCACAGACAGTGGAGTGGTACTGCAGCTACAACAGATTAGTGCTACTGCTTATTTTAGTGATTTAAAAAGTTTTATGTTGCAAGTGAATATAATGTTAATATAACTATTTGGAGTGGTTTTGCCTACATGTAACAGGATTAAATGAAGTGAAGGAGGTCCCATCTTTGTAACCTTTCCCCTTCTGGACTGAAGTTCAGATCAAGTAGTTAAACATTAGAAATCTCTGCCCTCTGCTTTATTCCTGTACATGGAAACTGTGGGATAAATCAATTGTGGGCTTAAAGCTAAACAAGAAATTATTAGTTATTAGGGACAGAAATCCTGCTGACAGCAGTTTCAAATAAAGGAAATGTGTAAGTTATGCTCTCAGTTTAAAACTGTAATTGGAAGCTGGCCACGTAATAGTGTGCTGCAAACAGTACTGTTTGATTTCCTGTACCCACAGACCTTATCAGAATTGTTGGTTTTTACAAGGTGTTGCAAAATTAAAGATAGAACTGAGTGGATATTTGGAAGAGTGAGTCAGCTAGGCTTAAGCAAACAGTTTTGTTTCACAGCACAGCTGTGAAAGGTAAGAAGAGATTTTTGTTGCACCAAATGTCACATATAGTGCAAAGGTTCCCAACCTTTCCAATGGGCCAGTATGTGGATCTCTTAGCGTTAAGAGAGTTTCTCCTGATGCGTTTTGTCCTGTGATCAGCCCATCAGTCTTCTGACACAGATTAATCCAAATTTTAAAATACAGGAGGAAAGGGGTGGCAAAACCAATTTGCCCTAAGACTGAATTTCCTGTTGCCCATGAAAGCATGGGAGCAAGAGGGCCTTTTGTCATGACCCACCTCTGGATTATTCTCTAGCTCTTTGATCCCTCTGAACCCCAAAATAAAAGGGGTTGATTATACAGATCTTGACAAAGGTCTGAGCAAGTATTTTATACAATCAGGAGGGGCTTTCCCTAGGTTATGGACAAAATTTATATACTGGGTGAATCCATTGTGGTGATATCTATTGCTTCACCTTTCTGAATTGCAAGTGTTTTTTATTTATCTGTACATTCTGTGTTGGTTAAATAGATGTAAATAGTGAATATTAAGGAATGTTTTCATTGCAGATTTTAATTAGCACTATTTTAAATTAGAAGAAAAGGTAATTCATCAATTCAAACACAAATAAAATTTCAGAAAGAAATTCTGCTACTAAAGCCTCTGTCCCATCGAACATCTTATACTGTTCATGAGATGAAATGTTGCAAGCCAGTAGAGCTTAATTGAACTAAAAATAATTGATTTTAAGAATTCCACATGTTTGGTTGTTGGATTTCTTTGTTTGTAGGATTTTTTGCATGATGATGTGTGGAGAACAGCTAAAACAGTAACAATTCCTGTTTGTCACATAAATGACAGTTTCAGCATACTTAATTAGAAATAGTATCATCAACAATATGCTTGCATACAAAAAATACTGATTCTCTTCTCAGTGGTTTTGTTTTTGGGGTTTATGAGGAATGGAGAGCTACTGTGAGAGTCCTGGCAGAGGCAGGGATACTCGCTCTTGACCACTAAGCTGGCACACTGTTGTTCCCAGTTATTCAAATATTCTAAAAAAAGATATTTTTTCCTCTTAGGAAAAAGTCAGTATTCCCTTTTTTATTTATTCATTTTGCATTTTATTGTAACTAAAATTCCTGTGTATTTATAATTAATGCCACCTGCTTTTCCACATTTCAGGGATACCACTGTACAAAGCCTTACCCTACAACCTTCTGTAAAGGATGGTCTTATTATATATGAAGATTCACCACTGGTAAGTAGTAGCATTTGGATTTCATATTTGGAAATGGTTTTGGTTTATAATGTTGGTGCTTTGATTTTTCATGGCACAGTGAGTGAGCATAGTAGCAAACATTTTATTAATTTTTATTTTGTCACATTTGCTAAGCCAAATGTGAATAAGATGATAATCTTGGGAGTCCCCATACACAAAATGGGTATGGAAAATAATTTAGTATTAATCTGACACATTATAACTGGTAGAGTGGTATTTGCCTGCTTCTTCTTTGTAGCACCTCACACCTACATCTAAGTTGGGCTCCAAACAGCTGTTGCAGCCATTCTTCTGTTCTTTCAGCTACGTGCTGACAGTCTAGATGCAGACTGGCTTTGTGCTTCTCTGTCTGCAGTCCAAGTCCTTCACAGTCAGGCTCCTCACTCCCCTCCCCAGCCCACCCTTTCTGTCCCTGTCTAGGAGAAATGGAAACACCCAACTTTCTTGTCTCACCTGCCTCCTCTTCCTTCCATTGTGGTTTGGTCACAGCTTATCCCTGTTCTGAGTCTCTTTCTTGTCTCAATGCCACCAAGGTGTCACTGATCCTCCTGAGAAATCAGTAATGCTACTCCTTGTAGGGTTTTGGCTGGTAGTGATGATTCCTTTCTCTTCTAGGTAAAAGCAGTGAAGTTCGGACATATTTTGGTAATTGATGAGGCGGACAAAGCACCAACAAACGTTACCTGTATCTTAAAAACTTTAGTAGAAAGTGGGGAAATGGTTTTGTCGGATGGAAGGCGAATTGTTGCCAGTAAGTAGAGCGAAAGCATTTTCATTGTTTACAGTGAAATGTTGCTGGTTTTCGGAAATTACATTGCTCAGCAGCAACACAGAACGGTCCAAGTGGATAAATTGTTGCTTGATAAAAGGTTAACAATTAAAGAATTTAGTAATTTTCTTTAGTACTTTTCCAATAGCCACAAAGGTTTACTTAAATTAGCATTCTTGTGAATTTTGCTGAAGAACTTTTAAAAAATCCTGAACCCAGCAAAGTGTATCTTGACCTCTCTGCTTCTCATTCACCATAAGAAATAAATATCTAGTTGAGAAAATTACAGTCTTGGTTATGCCCATCCTGACAGCTGAGGAATCACTTGATCGTGTCTAGAATGGAGATATGAGTATACCTAGGGTCAAATTCTTAATGGTTTTATCTAATCAAGTCTTGTATATGCTTACTTGATTATATGCTTGCTTCATTATTTAAATAGATCCTGCAGGATGAGAGTATCTGTAATTTGATGGAAGTTAATTCATCTGAGTTTCAGGAAATAATTTTTTTCATTATTTTTCAAATAAAGGCCATATTTGATGATCTTTCTTGATGGTACTAGACACCATACTTTATGCAATTAGTTTCATTTTAACAATATTTCAAATAATGTTTGAGCGTAGCAATCATGCAACACTTACATGGTACACCTGAATTTTGTTTGTCCTTATAAACTCTAGGTGGGCTTATTCTAAGATATTTTGCTAGCCAGTATTAATTATTACTGTAGAGGCAGTAAAGGATTACCAAACACCATGTACCACTGGAATCATGCTAAAAGGGAACAAGGTTCTGAATGGGGCCAGTCTGAGTAGTTTTGGAGAACCAAGTCTTCACATCTGTTAAATACTGCATCTCTGTCTTCTCACAAATTTTTGTAGTAACCAGGAAGAATTTCAGTCCTGTCTTCCCAGATCAAATAATGTCAGACCTGTATAAAATTACATTTTATTCACCATTGGCTTCACCATTTTAGTGAAATTAAATATAAAGGGGACAGGTAGTCTGCACCCCAAGAACAGTGGATGCGTTTTTATGTTTTTTCAATTAAACACTTTGGTTAGATTTTTATGAAACAAACTATGAAACTTTGAAATGAAACCTTGGAAACTCAGTTGAATGACATTTAAGAAGCTATTGAGCCTTTTTTTTCCTAACTGTTCTTCTAATTCTAAGAAGAATATAATTGAATTAGAAGAATTTTTCTTCTAAGAATTCTTCGCCTAATCTATTTATGTTCATTCATGAAGTATTGCAAAATTTAAATATGCAAGTAATAAATTTCATTTTTTTCCAGATCATGCTCATGTAGAGGGCAGAGAAAATGTAATAGCTATTCATCCTGATTTTAGAATGATAGTTCTGGCAAATAGGCCTGGATTTCCTTTCCTGGGTAATGACTTTTTTGGCACATTAGGTAAGTGATTCATATTAATTTATGATCTTTAATAAACTTGACTAATAGAATATCTGTCTTTATTAATTAGATTTTGAGGAGAAGGGTCCCTTATCCCTATTGATACTTTGTTTCACATAAGACATTAAAACTATCATGTAAATTTATGTATCTTAATAAAAGTGCCCAAACTTGCCTGGAAGGGAAAAGCTGTATGTGATCATTTCTGTTAAAATTATTTTGTTTTATGGGATCTGGATGGACATTGCAGACAGAAGGTTATGGGAAACCTTTGTCAGTGAGTGTATAGAGTATACAAATAGAGCGAACAAATCAACGGTAAGCCTGATACCTGACATCTCTCTCAACTGCTCACTATTTTTTCCCCATATCAAACAAGCCACAGCTCATGTGTTGTCCTGTTTGGTAGAAGAGATGGTAGCTTGATGGATGGTTCTTTTCTTTCCTTTCAGCAGTAAAGGTTACTGTATTTTTTGCTGCTAGCACTGTGCTACCTGCTTCATAATGCTCATTTGATTCTCCATGCATATAGCAGTGTATGACAGCCTTAGTAAAATACATATATTTGACAAGATACTGAATTCATCTCAGTGTTACGTGAGGCTGTCCAAATAGCACATCAATAGTTTTCATATCAACAGAAACCTTATTTTGGAAAGCTCCTGGTAGGTCCTAGAAACTCTTTGTATCAGCAAAGACTCCCTAGAGCTTCATCTCACAGCAAAAGTAAGAAATAAAGTTGCATAAGGGAAAGTGGTGAAGCATTCATTGGTCCTTATATTCCAGTGTTAGTTTAAGTGGGCCTCTGGCAAGGTTTTGGCGTTGTTGTTACGTGATGGCAGTGAACTGAATACCCTCCAGACTCCACTGACTGCATTATCTATGTTAGCTTGGCCATTTATATGCAGGAAACTAATTTATGTGGTTTTGCCTGTTAACTTTGGCCCTAATGCTTATTCTGCAAGAAATTACATACTCAAAAAAGCAGGTGCAAAGCCAGTTCCATATTACCTAGTAGTTCTTTGGTTTTCAGGTGAGTTCACTGAATGGACATTCTCTGTCTGAAACATTGGCTCTGAATTTCAGCAAGCTATGTTGCCCCAAGAGAATTTATTGTAGTGTATTTCTTTTTCATAGCCTAATTTCCTGCCTTAAATGGACCCTTTAAACAAAACCGATGGTCCCAGTGTTTACTGCTTTTGATCTACATGGCAGAGGTGTGGTTGAGCTTTTGGGGGTCTTTATTTGATACTGTTATTCCAGTTTAGGGGTTCTTCTTGTAATTCAAGTTCTCTTTCTGCCAATGTGATCACGCTTCTTTGAAGTTTTGTACAACTATTCAGAGAATTTTTGTAAATAAACTTGATTTATAGGTTGTATGATTGGGATCAATATAATGCCAATGTGTGGAAAGAATATCATGCCAAATTTCTTACCGTAGTTCAAGACAGGCAGGGAGAAAAGATAAGATAAATTTGATATTTCCTCTAGACCTCTTAACTGGGTTTGCTTTAGGGTCTTCCTGCATTTCAAAATTTCCCTGCACTCTATGGTGCTTTGAGGGGGTTCACAAATAAGTCCCATTCAACCAGTTATGTTTTCTTAAAGTCTTTTTTCTCTTATTTTTTCCTGCACTCATTTGCCTTGTGTTTCTTCTTGAAGGTAATTTCTCGCTCCTGAAATCAGCTTCTTTAAAATGACAGGAGAGATCTCTGTGTTTCCAGAAACCTTGGTGTTCTTCATAACTTGTACTTCACATTTTTCAAAGTTTTAGCAGCTTGGTTCTCAACATTCTTTTGAGTCATATATGTTCTATTAGAGGTGCTGTATTAAAGTTAAAGGGGCTGTTGTGATGCTACTTCTTTATAAATGACTTAACTTTGTGGGTTTTTTGTAGGTGACATCTTTAGTTGCCATGCTGTTGATAATCCCAAGCCGCAGTCAGAACTGGCAATGCTTAAACAGTATGGTCCCGATGTTCCAGAGGCGACTCTGCAGAAACTGGTAGCTGCTTTTGGAGAGCTCAGGAGCTTAGCTGACCAAGGAATTATCAACTACCCCTATTCAACTAGAGAAGTTGTGAACATTGTGAAACATTTACAGGTACAGTACATCAGATTTAATTGAAAACTTGAGTTCATCAATACTAATTTTTTAATGCCTGAAAGTTTTAGAAAAAGATGCTATTATTGCTCATGCATTTTTATTTAATTCTTATGAAACATTTTACATTTTGAAGGAAACATAATATTCAGATATTCAGTCAGAGGGTAAAGATGACAGATGTACATGGGCAGATATTTTTTCCTACATATTTATTTATAGATAGAAATAAACCCTGTAAGTCTGTTTTTCTACTGTGTGAGAAAAAAAATTGCATATTGTGAATACAGTGTGCAATGTTCATTTTGACCTTCATTATAAAATTCCTTATTCAACATGTAATACTTCCAGGACAGTGCAACTGTTAATTTTATTCTGCTATAAATTTTGTGGATTTCATCCTTTCCTGTGAAACAGCAATTCCTGCTGCATAACAATAATACATCCATAGTGGATTTTTTCTAAGGCAAATAGATGGATAACAACTCACCAAGGAAATATGAAGGAGTCACGATTACTTCCTACACACATTTAACTGTAAAATTGTGAATTCTGATTTCAGGATGGTCTGGTTTTTAAATATTACAGTAAAGTATAACTTCTGTCTTTACAAATTGAAGGATGTTTTTTGCCTGAAGTATTTGATATATAAGGTGTCTTAATGTTCTTTGAAAACAAGTGCTTTTATTTTGTTCTGTTTATCATCCTAAGGTTGGTAATTTATTAATTTGTCAAACGTTTCTTGAATTCTTGAATCCTAGATTTAAAAAAAATAGTGGAAATTAATGTAAGTAATACAATTAAAATATAGTTTCTCATGAATTTTGACCTACTGCTTCTATGTTTTATACTACATAGCCTAGCAGGGCTGCATGATAGTTTTGTTTGTGGTCATGAACATATTCACACACAGTCAGCCATGTACACGGACATTCTGATCCTGCAGGTTGAAATTACTGCTTTTAAAAATCTTCATCCAGATTTCTGGGAAGAATAGATGTGCTCTGTGGTCTCTGGAGTGCAAGAAGATCTCAAGACAAACTGGTACTACTATGATATCAATAACATAAAGAAAAATTCAGACCTAAAGGCTGAGTAATCCAGATGAACACATAAGCAAAGCAGTCTATCAGGATCCATTACTAGCTGATAGGTATTTGTTTACCAAGCTGATAGAACATGTACATGCTGATGTCTAAACACACAGTTACATTCAAAATGAGAGTGGAAAAATTACAGACTTGAGGAATATGTACTGTGGTGCTGACAAGCTAATTTTTTGGGTGTTTGCAAAATGAACTCCTTTTTGTCTTCATACCTTTCTGCTGTTCCTACCTTCCTTCCAAGTTTCTTTCCTTCATCATCTATCTCCAAGTAACCTGAAGTTGTAGTAATTTCTGTTGGTAACCAGTGAAGAAACATAAGACACAATTCTTGTTTTATTGGAGTGTGAACAGCATCTAATTGAAGATTGAAAGAGCTACATTGCTAATTGTGTTAAGGGCTCTTAATGTCTGCTTCTGTCTCCTCCACTTAAGCAGATTAGTACAGTCACTTCAACCTGGACTTTGGGTACAGTTCAGTGGGGAAGCTTCCCATCTGCTAAGCTATCACCTTTGTCAAAGTATAAATATCCAAATGCATTTCCAACATGCATCTTTGACTTGTTTTGTAACATTTATTTTCAAGATCCCAGTCTCCCAGGAAGAATTTTGCTTACTGTAATTTGTTTTTCAATCTGAATAATAAAAAAAACTAGGAGTAGCCAAATGTAAACAACGAATATAAACATAGTGGTTATTCCAAAGTAAGAAAATTTTACGTCTTCGGGTAGAGAATAAAGAGGAAGGAGGGAAATGAGTCAGTAAAATTTCTGGTCCTTAGGAAGGAAGGAGGGAAGTTAGTCATGTTGTTAAAAATTTTCCCTTACAGCAGTTCCACAGCCCTGCTCTCTTTGCACTATTGTGTTGATTTCTTTCACATAATTTTGGAATTTTTTGCTTGTGTACAAAAAGGTTGGCTGTTTTGGAGGAAAAAAAAATGCTTTTGATTACTGCTGTCTGAGAGCACATCTGAGAATCAGGACTAGTCAGTTAAAAATATACTTATTGCTATGGTATTAGTATATTTTTAGGCTAATCTCTGACTGACTTACTGTGATCTTCAGCACTTAGGATATACACAGAGAGTGCAGTTACAAGATTACCCTCCCCATAAAGATTATGCAAGTAGGGAAAATGTAATTTAGTTGTAGCTTAGATCCTGTGCTCAGAGCTAGGTTGCCTCTATACTAACTTTTTCCTAGGGAAAGTTTTTTTTGGTGATGCTTGAGACACCAAACTATTTTGAAGACCTAAAAGTGCAGGCATAGAAAGAGTTGTCTAATGCAGATACTTAACTTAATTGCTGCAACTTTTCTTCCTCACATACTGTACTGGGAAATTTGTGTCTTGCAGCTCTAGTTGGCAGGTGACCTGGATACAGCCTTTTTGTCTTGCTCACCTCCAGTTTTCAGACTGTCAGTGTCAAAAGTCATTATGTTAATAGTAGCTTATGGTTAAGCTCAGAAGCTCTGCCCTTACTCTGTTGGGCTACCATAAGGTGCCTGTAACTAGGGAATGCTATGACTGCTTCTCTGCAATCTAATCTGCTGTTTTTCGTGAGACGTTGGTAGATATTAATCAGGAAAGCCACGTTAGTCTAGATAAAATGGCAATAGCTTTTTTACTAACTCTTTTTTAGTTTTGGAAAGCTTAGATATTTTCTTATAGGTCATCTTTCTTGTTTATATCTGAGATTGCTTCCTAATAGTAGGCGCAAGTTATAACAATTTTCAAGCAGTAAGAAACCTTCTGGACCTGAAATCTACTCATCATCAGGTCTGGAGGCCTATTCAGTAAGCTTTTGTGGTAAGATAGTGCACTTTTGGATTTGATTCTGTTTGTTTGTTTGCAGTTTTGTTTGGGTTTTTTATGTTCAGCCTAATCTCGAAAGGAAACTAGGCTTATTGAATAACCTTCTCAATAGGCTTATCAATAATCTTCTCATTTGGCTGCCTAATAACCTTTTACCCTTTTGGCCAGTCACAATGGATCTCAGTTATCAATTTTCAAAGATAATTAGGTTTCTACTGGTTTAATCAAAATCAGTGCTATGTGACAGAGAGGAACTGATTGAAATTGCAGGGGGAGAATTCAGGTGTTTCGTTTGGCAATAGATGATGCCCACTAAAGACATGAGTACTGGTTAGTCCATTAGTATGTCTGTCACTCAGGATGAGCCATAAACATGGTGCTTCTGGCCCTGCTGAAGGACAACTGAGGAGGCACAGGAAGAGCTGGCAGCATTCAGTGAAAGGGCATCGGGGTGGGTGCAGGGGAAAATTGAGGGCACAGAGGAATGAGCAGGTAGGCAGAGATCTGGTGGAGTGTGCAGGGTGGGCCTTTGAGATGGTGCTGGCAGGATGGAAAATAGCCATATATCTGAAAGACACCAAGATATGTAGGGAAGTAGGTGTTAGGGAGAACACAAGGTAGAAGTCTAAAAGAAAATGTCTGGACTCATTACAGACTGAATACCAGATAATTTATCACTTTCTTTTCAGGGAAGAGGTAGTACAGTAGATCTCAATGGGTGTAGCATGTTTGAATTAAGATTCTTGATTTCTACTAGAAAATTACAATTTTCCTTGTAGATGTTAGACAGTCTGTAGCAATACATATTCTCTTGGAATGTTAGATCCATAAAAATATGGCTATTTCACCCAGTCAAATTCTCTATCAAATAAAGCATACAATATATAAATAAAAATATAAAATTGTTGAAGGCAAAAAAACTATATTACTTACTATTTTAGGGTATAGCTAAGAATCTGAATTGTGAAAATAATCTAAGGTACACACAGAAGTGTTACTTGTAAGGGGAAGAATCAGTGAATGACAATTAGACAAAGTGATAAGAGATCAATATTTTCTCTAGTAATCTCATTTTAAAAATCAATAGAAACCAAATGATTTTTTGAATATTCAATTTAAACCCCAAACATTCAATCTCTTTTGGGTTTTCTTGTCTTTTTCTTTCTTTCCCTTTAGGTGAACTGTCATTTCCTTTCTTCAGTAAGCAGTTATTAAAAAGGGATGGTATTCATTCTGGTTGAACAAGACAGTTGTGATTTTTTCAATTGCTGAAGTAGAGGACCTTTGTACAAGTGGCTTGTATTCCCAGAAGCCATCTGTTGTACCTCAGGAAATTTTTTATGAAATCCTGCTGACATGTGAGGCATGGAACTATTGAGGCGATTCATTGCAGGAAAGTGTATTGATGTCAGAAGTTACACAGTGATTCAGAAAACTGTGGACAAACTTGGAGACTTCTAAGGAAAACTGGATATTATTTGAAGTACTTGACCAAGGTTTCTGCACTTTTACCTAGTGCAGGTAAAAGTGAAGTTCATGAGTGAGCTAGCTAGCTTGGTGCCAGTGTGTTGGTTGTGCTTTGCACTGATGAGAACAGAGAAAATGCAGTGTTCATCATATAAATGTTGTTTCGAAATGATGCCTACTTTTGACTCCGAGGTGCAATTTAAAATACAGCAGTTAACACTTTCACTATTAACATTGTCACAAACTTTTCAATTGACCTTACCTGTGAAATGTTTATACATTTGTATAAACATATACAATGTTTAGTTAGAACACCTGATGGGAAAATGAGTTAGTAGCTGTTTCATTCAGTAAGAACTGGACATTGTAACAAGGATGTCACAGGCTGTAGAACAATTTTATATTATTCCACAATAACTTGTATTTTGCTAAGCTGTAATGATGCAGAACTTCTAATAGATCCCTTATAGACAGGTTTAAAAAGCAGAACAGAATTTAACATGCCTTTATAGCAATACTAGTACTAAAATATTCTGTGCCATGTACAATACAGATAAAAAAGGGTTTGTACTAGCTTAATTTAGCAGTGGTATTCTAGTCTATCACAGTCACAGTGACTAGCTAATTTTAGTATTGCTCGTGTCACATGTATTTTATTACAGAGATCAGATACTTACGAAGTTGGGAAAATATTAAACTAATGCTGATATTTGATTCAGACTACAGGTCAAAAAATTTCTGAAAATCTTCTGTTTTCTTCTGGTTTAGTTTTTAATCAGTATTCAAATGTCTGTATTTTTAATACATTTATAAACTTCTCTGACACTTGAGTCTGTTTTTGAAGTTCTCTGCAGCAGCCTAACTCACTGACGGGGAAGAAACCAGTTAAGACTACAAGTTCCTAAAATACCTCTTCACAAGTTTATGTTCATCACTGTAAATGTGCCATACTGAGATGGAAGCATCTAGGTCCTTGAAAGATCTAGTATTTGAATGAAGGGTCTGTAGAAAAAGAGTGAGACATTTTTAAATAGACTCTCACCCCCATTTCTTGCCAAAAAAAAGGATAAAATAAATCAGTTAAGCAGTAAAGTTCTGGGATATACAGCAAGTGGATATTTTTTTTTAATTCTTTTTATTTGGTTTGCTCTATTAGCATCTGTGGTGGGCTAACCCTGGCTGGATGCCAGGTGCTCACTAAATCTGTTCTCTCACTCCCCTCCTCAGCTGGGAAGAGAAAAATACAATGAAACACCTGTAGATGATCACTCACCAATTACTGTAACAGGCAAAACAGACTTCACTTGAGGGAATTGGTTTAATTTATAGCAAATCAAATCAGAGTAGGAAGATGAGAAATAAACACAGATCTTAAAACACCTGCTCCCTGCTCCTCTCTTATTCCCAAGTTCAGCTTCACTCCTGCCTTTCTCTACCTCCTCCCCTTCAGCAGCACAAGAGGATGAGGAATGGAGGCTGTGACTGGTTCTTCACACATTGTCTCTGCCAACACTTTCTCCTCAGGGGGAGGACTCCTCACTGTCTTCCTCTGCTCCAGCATGGGGTCCCTCCCATAGGAGACAGTCCTCCATGAGCTTCTCTGTTGTGAGGCCTTCCCACTGGCTGCAGTTTGCAGGAGCTTCTCCAGCCTGGGGCCCTTGCACAGGGTCACATATTCTGCCAGCAAACCTGCTCCAGTGGGGGCTTCTCTCCCCACAGGGCCACAAGTCCTGCCAGGAGCCTGCTCCAGTGTGGGCTTCCCCTTTTTGGCATATACCTACTCCAGCTTGGGATCCTCCACCTCAGTTGCTTTTATAATAAATGACACCAATTGCTCTGAGTAGTTTTGTGATATTAAAAATTCTTTATTTCTCTTACTTTAACTTACAGAATAGTTTTGTCTGGAAAGCACCTAAAAGATATTCTAGTTCTAACCCTGCTGCTGTGGGAAGGGACATCTTCCACTAGACTAGGTTACTCAAAGCCCCATCCAACCTGTACCTGAGCACTTCAGGAACAGGGCATCCACAGCTTCTCTGGGCAACCTATGCCAGTGACTCACCACCCTGATAGTAATGAATTTCTTCCTAATACCTGAGCTAAATCTGCCCTTTTTCTGTTTAAAGGCATCCCCTCTTGTCCTATCTCTACATGCCCTTCCAGTCCCTCTCCATCTCTCTTATAAACCCTTTCAGGTACTATAAGATATTATAAGGTCTCCTTAAGTTTTTTCCAGGGTTAGTAACTCAGCTTGTCTTCACAGTAGAGGTGCTCCAACATTCTGATCATCTTTGAGGCCCTCCTGTGGACTGAATCCAGCAGGTTCATGTCTTTGTTATGTTGGGACCCCCCGAACTGGATGCAGCCCTGCAGGTGGGGTCTCACCAGCACAGAGTAGAGGGGCAGAATCCCCTCCCTCGCCCTGCTCTGCTTGCAGTGCAGCCCAGCACACATTTGGCTTTCTGGGCTGCAAGTGCACATTGCCAGGTCATGTCCAGCTTCTCACCTTCCAGCATTCCCAAGCCCTTGTCAGAGCTGCTCTCGATCTGTTCATCCCCCAGCCCATGCTGATACCCGTGGTTACCCCAACCCAGGTGCAGGACCATGCATACAGCCTTGCTGAATCTCATGAAATTCCTGTGGCCCCACTTCTCCACCTCCACCTCCAGGTCCCTCCAGACAGCATTCCATCCTACAAGCATGATAGCTGGATCAGTCAGCTTGGTATCATCTGCAAATTTTCTGAGGGTGTACTCAATCCCCCTATTTCATTGATGAAGATAATAAACATTCCTGGTCCCCATGCAGACCCACCAAAGTCTGTAGTGACCATTTGTCACACAGCTCCATCAGGACCTTGAGCCATTGACCACTACCCTCTGGATGCAACCATCCAACCATTTAATTCCCCACCCAGAATAACCAGTCCAACACAGTAATAAAACTTTAATTTCTTTTAAAGATACTAATGAAAGTCTGGTAAATATTTGAGGTTTTTAAATGTACACAGCACATTGCAACTAGTATTTTTCCCTAAGAAAAAATATAAAAGTTTGTGAATCTTAAGTGAATTTCTGTGTCTACTCAAATCCATCATGACCTAAAATGGTTTTTGTTAGCCAAGCAGTGTATTATCTTCTTCTCTATATTCAATATTATTCAACATAAGAGTCAGAATTCTTAATTATATGGATGAAGTACATGAATGTGTGTCTTTGTGTCAGATCTTCATGGTTTACAGAAAGCAAATTTTAAAAATACAAGCTAGTATTAATTATATTCTTCAATGATTACACCATCTCTATGTGTATAATGAAAGTAATTCTTTAAACCATTAATGGTGTTTCGTGTTAAATAATTGTCACATGCTTTTTTTGTTTAAACCAAGTTTAATGTCAGTAATTTCATTCTGACTTGAAATGATGTCCTGGAAATGAAAAGTAAAGATTACTTCAGCACTTATCTGTCAATCAAAGCTACTGTTACAATTGTTCATATTAGAAGTACATCATGACATGCTGTAACTTAATAGATAGTCACTCAAAGAAATGTGTCGGTCTGTGTCTTTACAGAGATTTCCATCTGAAGGACTCGCAAATGTTGTTCGAAATGTGTTTGACTTTGACTCCTACAACAATGAAATGCGTGAAATTTTATACAACACATTGCACAAATATGGGATACCTATTGGAGCAAAACCAACCAACGTACAGCTGGCCAAGGAGTAAGAATAACATAAGATATATATTACGAAGACACGTTTCTCATGATCACTTTTCATACTGTGTTATCTTGCTGTTAACTGATTTAAAAACAACCTGGAATTCTTGGAAGTCAGTCCTCCACTGGTTCAAATTTATAATCTTCCAAATGAGTTACAACAATATAAATTACTTCATGATCAAGTATTTGCTTATTATTAATATTTAATCTATAATGTCCATGTACATATTAATAGCTTGTAAGGTAAACAGGTATATCTTAATAAAGGGAAATACTTGTTTCTTCTCCTGTGTTTTTAATTTAATTGCAATACACTTCTGTCCTGTTACTTATCACCTAAGTCTGCAGAAAAAAAAAAAGGTTTTCTTCAGTGGTAGTTCGGTTTTGTCTTTGATGCTCACAGAGGGCTCTACAGAAGTGTTTCTCCTGAATGGAGCAGTGCATATAAGCTCCAAAAACATCTTTTGTATATGTCTGTAAATCACTGTTATTCTTTATTTATATTACTAGTTGACATATTACACTATATACTTCTTTTGCAGAGGTTAGAAACAAAACAGCTACATTTTGTAGTAATGCCCTCCCGTCTTCAAGCCACCCCCCCACTATCTGAAGGGTCCTTACCAGAAAACTGGAGATACTTTTTACAAGGGCCTTTATTGACAGGACGGGAAATGGCTTTCAACTGAAAGAGTGTAAGTTTAGATCAGATGTTAGGAAGAAAATCTCTGCTGTGAGGGTAGTAAGACACTGGAACAGATTGCTCAGAGAAGTTGTGGATGCCCCCTCCTTGCAAGTGTTCAAGGCCACATTAGACAGTGCTTTGAGCAACCTAGTCTGGTGGAAGGTGTCCTTTCCCATGGCGGGGGGGTTGTAACCAGGTGATCGTTAAAGTCCCTTACAACCCAAACTATTCTATGATTCTGTGAAACAAATATACATTCTTCCAAAATTCACAGAAAATAGACTTAAGTAGATCATATTAAAAAGCAATTAGAAAACTTACTCTGTCTTGAGCTTTAATGCATAATTTATTTATGAAGAAACAAATATTTCCCTTTCATGGAGAAAGGCTTATGGACATATGGAAAATTGAGTTTCTACGTGACATACATACTTTAAATTTGCTAAGGAGAGATTTATTTTTATGGCATGGTGTATTGATAGTGATTCTGGTGTGGGTGAGTGAGTACTGGAACAAATTTCCGAGAGAGGTTGTGGAGTGTCTCTCTCTGGAGATATTCAAGAACCTTTGGATGCAACCCTGTGCCATGTGCTCTAGGGTGACCCTACTTGAGCAGGGAAGTTGGAGCAGATGACTGCTGTGATCCTTTCCAGCCTTACACATTCTGTGTTGTTAAGTGTCCGTGTGTAGGTTTCTCCTGCTGCAGCACTGTTATCATATCTAACATCCTACA
The DNA here is from genome assembly GCA_013400215.1 of Cisticola juncidis. Lineage (NCBI taxonomy): Eukaryota > Metazoa > Chordata > Aves > Passeriformes > Cisticolidae > Cisticola > Cisticola juncidis. The sequence continues at coordinate 37,695 of VXBR01002275.1, forward strand.
TGTAATTATTAAAAAAGATTGGCAGTGTGGTGCCTGTGGTGTACCTTTTAATCTTGATGACAGGACTATTACATGCCTTGGGAACCTGTATTTGAGCGATGACAAAGCCTGTCAAATTCATAGAATACACTTGAAACTCTTGCCATAATTTCTTTGCTGAACATCACTTGGTAATTTCTATTTTAAAGAATTACAATGTTTGTCATAGTTTTTGAGAAATTGGCTCTTTGTATAATTTTAGAAGTATTAGATGTGGGAGAGGACTCTTCAGTAATGAGACAATCAGAGGTTTAGGAAGCATGAGAGAAAGATTGCTGTAATTGGGGACTGCTCAGTCTAGAAGCAAGGAGATAAAAGAAAAATGTAATTATATTGAATTAAGGATAATCACCTGATCATTTTGAATTCATCACTGAAATTTTCTAGGACAGGTTACACCAAGGATGACAGACTTACAAGATCCTCACAAGATGCTTATCAAAAGCTTCATTAGACTGGCAGCTGTGAGCACGTAATTTGTACACTGAAGGCCCAGGGGATGAGAAACTACAGGAGCAGTTCACACACAGCTGATAAAAGCACCTTTTTTTAGATCTCACTATGCTAGGCTGAGCATCTGGCTTTGATGATCTAGCTGTCTTGGTCTCAATCCTTCACTTGCATCCACTGCAGCTGGCATTTAGGGTTCTTAGCACTTCACTGTAAGACAACCTTGGTTTTAGTCATGAGATTCACTCCTTTGGAGCTTGCAAGCCACAAATAGATCACCTTGAGTTACAGCCACATCTTTAAGGTTTAGGCACAGTTGCTTCTGTCTTGAGGTTAAAGAACATTGAGATAATATCTCCAAATCTGTTCCAGCCCAAATTGCAAGCTCCCATGATGGACAGACACACTGAGGTAATTTGGTGTATGTTGTTTGGACTGCTGCAGTAAAGGTACTGGAGCACTGACCTCTCTATTATTTTCCATGAATCTGAGAATAGGATAATGATGTTAATCTAGTCAGGCCCACTTGCTTCAGAAAAAATTATTCTAAAACTTTACCTCATTTTTTTTGTGATTCATGCCTGAAGACCTTCAGGGATTAAGTTCTATAACCTCCCAAGGCAAATCTCAGCATTAGAAAGTCACCTCTCAATCTTCCCTGTTTTTAAAGCCTCTGGTTTTATTTTTCTTTTATGCTTCTTGTCTTCACTTGATGTGTGTCCATTGTTAAATATTGGGTATGAAACTGCTCAAGTTTGTTTTTGCTGGAACCAAGTACAGTAGTATGAGAGTACAGAATAGAAATGTACCCAGTATGTTTGCATTTCGTGCAATATTTAACTCATCTCTGTTTTTCTCCACATCCTTTTCACAAAACCCTCTATGGCTCTTACCCCACCTTTGCTTTATGTGATCAACTTCCTTCGTGCTTACATTTTTCTTACTGTATGGAATTGTTTCAGATTTGCTTTATGACATATCAAGATCACTTTCTGTTTTAAGCTTGCTTTCCTACCTGCTTCTAGACTCTCACAAGCTGGCAATCCGAAGGTGTGATTTCTATAGTGTTCCAGCGACAACGGCATATCCCCACAGTTGACTTCGGTGCCCCAGTCTTTTTTTTTTGGTAGACTTTAAAGACTTACTAGCTATCATAATAAATTGCTCAGCAGTTCTATAAAGTAACATGAAAACTGGGATAGTAGTCCAAACCAACTCTGCCTGAGGATGTTAGCCATACAACAGCAAAATTGTTGTTTAAGAATACAAATTCTGTGCAATTAAATTTTGCGATACAGAAGCATTTCCAGGAGATTCTGGGACAGGAAGATAGTTACAGTGAAATGCTGATTCCTTTAGATAGGTGGTCTCTGGCATGTCTTGGATCAAACAGTTTGTGAATTCTTATTTTATTAAGCTTTGGAGAAGTCTGTCACCTATTACTGAATCAAGAAGAAGACTTGTATAAATCAGAATTATTTAAATTTCTGCTGTAACATAACTGCTGTAATTATAGGAAAAAAACCCCACGAGACACACAAACAACACACTAAAATACAGAGTCTTAGTAGAAGAATTGTTTAGGTATGTATCCAGCTGAAATTGCTAAAATCCAGGGGAAACTGAACAGATGCTTGCAGTGACCCTTATGGGAATTTTAGATTAGACTCTGGAATAAATCTACCTCGTCTTGGAAGGGAAGATTAGATGGTGTGTTATGACCATTTATGGAATGAGTCTTGCAGTAGTTGTTTTATCAAGAAAGAAATTAATTTGTTAATACTAATTTATTTATTAACAGAACATATAGTATATTAGTATCATATATTAGACCTGTAAAGGAATGCTTTACTTGGTCTTTCTGCTTTCTTCAGTTGTCTTTTTTTCCCCAGGTAAGATAACCATTCTTCAAGGCACTGACATGTTTAGTATTGTCAGGTGTTAAAATACTGTCTGTGTCTCCTGGCACCACCTGTCCACTAGTTTATAATATTTATCAGTATTGTATGTAAAGCAGATGGATTGTCTATGATGGTTTGCCCAGACATAGTAGGTAAAATGAATTATTCATGGTACTAACTCATTCTTTATGTGTACAATTACATTTTGTTTTTCCATTGACATCTGTTATGTCATATTTTTCTGAATTCATGTTAATCTGCCATTTTCGTGCACAGTTCAGACCATCTGCAATTTCTAGGTAAAACAGCATTTAATCCTAATTCTGACATTTATCCTTGATGAAATTGCCATTCTGTGCTTTCCCTCCTGTTACTATTCACTTGCAGGTGCTTCCTATAACTTCAATATTTGTTTTATATGAACTGGGTATTTTATATGTAATGTCAATATGTAAAATTTAATAGCTTTGTTTTTCCCTTGAGACTGTTTTTTTGTGTGGCTTTTTCCCCCCTGGGTAATCTGTAATTAATTACTGGATATGTCTCATATCATACGTATCTGTTGTCAACCCTGTGTGTTGAGGGACAAGCTGAGGAAGGGAAATTGCCAGGGAACAAGAGTTTTAACATACAACTGTTCTGAATGTCTACTTCAGAATGTCTACTGAAGGTATTCAAATTAAAATATGTTTGGATTAACTATGAAGAACTGGTTGGCAGGGAATTTTCCTGATTTCAAGCTGTATCTTACTTAAGTCCAAAAAGGTTACGTGGGATGGAAATCTTTTCAGCTAGATGGAGCACAGGCTGTTACTGGAGGTCTGGAATAATACATTCTGTGCCAGCACTGAGCTGGTTTACAAGATCATATATTAAGCAGCTTTGTTGTCTGTTGTAGTTCATGTCCACAGCTGTACTAATACAATGTCTGACAGTGAAGAGTTTGCTTTTAGTGGACCTTCAGTTTTGCAGGATTCATAGCCATCTTCTAGTATGTTCTCTGAAAGCTAAACAAATAACTTCATAAAGCAGGTTCTGTTGACTTTTTCAACACAGTTGTTTGGTGATTTAGGTTTTTTGTTGTTTGATCATTTTTTTAAATACCCTAAAATGAATTTATTTTCTTAAATCAAAAATGTTAAATGGAAAGAAATTGTGTTCTATAGGTGTCACTTTGAAAAGTTTTCTAGCAGCACAAGAGAACTGTGTTTGGACAGATCATTTCTCCTTTGATGGCTGTACATGCAGAAATTCAGGCTAAATCATAATTTTTTGTAGAATTGCTCCATCAGCTGTAGGTCTTGTGCAATCACTTTTCTGAACAAAATAGCTGCCTACATATACATTTCATGGACAGCAGTAATCATGTAGGAAACAGGGATCTAAAATTAAGGGCGAATAAACATAAAACCCCCTGTATTTTCCTTGAGCAACAGCCTTTAACACATCCATAATCAAAGAACTGATCAGGAATGATTACTTAGAACTTACTCTTAGATCTTGGATTTCTTACAAGAATGATGCAGTCAACCTGTAGTTTTTCTGTTCTGGAAACCCTTTCCAGCTTTTAAGGAAGGCAAAAATCCCAGGCAGCTGTGTACACCCCAGCTGGAGAGACCAATAAAGTTTTAGTACCATTCTTACCCAACCATTGCGCTTTTTGTACCTTTGCCTTACAGATTTTTGCCAGTGTTGACATTTCCATTGTATTCTATCTACCTTTTATGTAAATGCTATTTGATTAATTAATTTGAAATACAGCAGTGCGGCAGGAGCATCTAGTGAAGTTTTTACTAGTCCTGTCACTTCAAGTTATTTTCAAAATTTGCTTGTTATAATTATAAATCATGGGAAAAGAAGATAACTTCTTTATTTTCATGTGTATCATATGTATTCACTAGGGGAAGGCTGTTAAGATGTATACACATTTTCAGTGTTCATATATTGTTCCAGTCATTCTGCACCCTCACTCCCTCCTGCAAGTCATTCAGGAAGCAGACTGATTGTAAGATCTTAATGCCATCAGCTTCTTCAATACTCTTAGTCTTTCTTAGACCAGATTTGTAAGAGCAGTGAGACAGCAAAGGAGAAAAAATTGTCAGGCCCTGGAAGAATGACATCCCTGTTACTCTTGACAAAGAGCTTTGTATTATGAACTCTGCTTGCTGTTTTATTCTGAAATTCAGATTTACATTTCCCTCCTCTGCTATTTATAATGCCTTTCTCTGCTGCCTAAGAGAAACTAAATCATTCAGAAACAGGGAAGAGAACAAAACCTCAAAAATCTAGGAGAAAGTAGAAATCAGTTTTCCTAAGGGAAAAGAGGAACTATTAGCAAAGAAGATCTCCAGAAAGCTCAAACAAAGTGGAAATGTTTATTTGGGAATGCAATCTGTAATTCTGTTGCTATAAAAAGCAGGATGTTTGGTTAGAGCTGGTTATTAACATATGTTTTGTTTTAAATTTTAATAGCTATTCATGATCATTAGTAAAGTTGTTGATTTCTAGGATGTTGTCCATGGGAGTAATGTGTAAGGAATTAAAACTTAAGTCCAAATCCTTGTGAGAGCTGATGTTCCACTGAGCTAATGGGAAATAGCTTGCTGATTATAGGCATGTCAAAGATTATGCTACTCAGAGTCATAGAGCAAATAGATGGTTTCTCCAGGGCTTTTTTGCACACAAAACAACTGGTGGCTCAAGACATAACCAGTGCTTTGCCAACAAATTACTTAGAAAACCAAATGGAAGCCAGAAGTAAAATTTTATTTCATAGGCATCTAAACTGACATTTAGTCTAGTGACTTGACTGCCTGTTTTTCTGTTTGCATGAATGAACGTATCTAAGAATTTCATATATGTTGAAATAGTGCATCATGAATGTTTCTTCCTAATTATGTTGAATGTTGTCATTTGCCATGTAAAAACAACACCATGTACTTGGGGGTTTTCATTGTGTTTTTTTTTTTTTTTTTAATCTGGCTTAATTTGTGTTCTTCATTTAGGAAAAATTTTGGATATATTAACTAGGTGTAAGAATGGGAAAATGCAGAATGAAGAAAAATGCAAAATTAATTACTCTGCAAACATTGATATCGATTATATTCTTATTCTGAAAATAATACAGAGAAGAAATTAAACAAACCTCCAATATCTAAAAGTGCCTGGTTGGCTGGTGAGGAGAGGGAAAATAATTTTAACAGTAGGAACAAGCGTCATCAGATAGGACAGAAGAAACCAAGCAGATACTTTTAACAGTCTAAGAGAACTTCCTTAAAATAGTCTTTGGAGATATTTATAGAAACTGGGAGAAAGAATGTCTTCTGTTCTCTTGCCAAGTCCTGTAGCTGTACAATAATATGCAACAGCATGTGACACAGAATGCTGTTTTGATAGGAGGTTTCTTTAGGAGCAACTGGTCCCAAAGAAAAGAAACCAAAAGTTCTGAGTTTGTTAGCTTGAAGGTATCCGTGCCAAATAATGAAGTCAAACTGCTTTCAGCGGCTGTAAGTCACTTCAGAGGAAAGAAAGAAAGAGAGAAAGAAAGATTGCACTGTCTGTGTTTTGCTGTGATGAAACTTTGTCACTCATCAGCATTTTCTTCTCCTGTATAAATGAGTTTTGCCCTGATCCACATATTTCTTCCTTAGATAAAAGATACTAGGAAACTAGACCAAGGCAAGCAAATGTGGCTTTTGAAGATGTCCCTGTCCTTTCTTTAGATTGTACTGGCCAGATGCCAATGGGATACTCTCTTGTGTGTATTCCTTTGCCTTTGTTCATGTGAGCAGTGGTAAAATAAGCAGAAATAATTTGCAGAACTTTCATTGTGTGGTTAACAAGCCACAGTGCTTACTGTGCTTATTCTGCTGCTCTTTTAGAAGAGTGAGCTATTGACAGGAGTTCCTTTAAGGGGTGCTGTCATAACCTGCCTGATCCAAATAAGGCAAAGCAAGAGATGTTTTGGATATATCTCACATAATTCAGACTTGAAAACTTTTCCTTTTGAGGCCATATTTTATGCATTGCTTCTTTTATGATACTGCTTAGATTGTGTCTGTATTAGTAGTCCAGAAGGCTAAAATTTTTCTGATTAAAAAGGAGGTAAATATTTTAGCAAGGAAACACTTCCTGCAAGAGAGTCTTCAGATATGTTTTGTTGGAAAAATGCAGTTGCCTAAATTATATATTTCATATCATTACTTACTGGTTAATAAACTTCATTTGTTCCTACATTATTTGACAGACTCCCATTACCAGATCATAAGTTTATGGGCTACTGGAAAGTTGATCAGCCAGGAAATGCACAAAAGAAAATGCTTTGTCCATCAGAAACTCAAAAAATAGATGTAAAGGTTTGTCTTTTAAATTATTTTTTTATTTGTGTAATACTGGTTTTATGTATTGGAATGTGACAAATCTAAAATGTGAATAATTTCTTCAGGAAAGGGTGTATACAAGGCATGGTCCTTGTTGCTTGTTCTTGGAGTTTTTACACTGACTCGAAAAATTACCATTTTTGTATACCTAGCCCTCACAGTGTAAGATGTGCTTGAAAATAAGTAAGCTTGACCAGAAGTTTTTGAAAAGAAGTATTTATAAGAATACTGAAAATACCTTATATGAAAAAAATGTTCTAGCTGTTTTGGATGTTTAGGGATGGCCAATTACAGGCCCCAGATCTAAATTTTTGGCTAAGATCAGAGACTGAAAAGGTAGCTGTTTTCTGTTTCTATTTTGCCTGCAGCTGAAGTCTTACAGGTCTTTGGTACTGGCAAGTTTGAACCTGAATCTTTGGTACGATTTGATCTGCAGCCAAAGTTTCTAAGTCCTTTTCAGCTCTAGGTTCCTGCGTTAACTTAAGTAATTATTACTCCTTACTGAGTAATAATTTCCTTACTTACTTCCTTACTAAGGAAAAACCTGTACTTTTAATGTGGTTTATGGATGAGATTTAAACTTTATATAGTAAGAAACTGCCATATAATTTCTTTGAAACAAATAATCTGATATTTTTTTTGTATAAACTGTGTTTTATCAGTACATGGTATCTCCTCGTGCTGCTAAGTGACAATGGTTTCAAACCATGTAAAGACTAAAGAAGAGAGACACAAGGTTTCTATACCATAAAGGAAATGGTAGTATGGACATTCAGAGAGTTTATAGTAAAGGCTTTTCCTTTTCCCTTTAATTTGTTTAGTAATAAATAAAAAAATCAGTAATAAATAAAAAAAATAATAAAAATTAATTAAAGTTGGTTTTTATTGTTAGTAGTATTACAACATGAAGAAGACTTCTGTATTTTCATAAAGAATGTGGAGAGGATTATTTTAGGTAGCCCTCATGGTTATTTTTTGTTTTAGGGCCCTGTGTACTTAAATATTCAAGGCTTTCCACTGGAACGACATGAAGCCAGGTCCATCAGTTTCACAGAAGAACTTGCTTTTTGGACACTGCCTTTAGATGAAATTAACTTAGTTTGTGATGTCACCGTAACAAAAGGTACAGTAAGAAGAGTTACTGACTTTTGTAGTGATCTGCAGTGTTACAGAGAGGTGAGATGTTCTGGAGATGAGGAAGGATTGGGCTGTTGACTTTTTAAGTGTTTGCCAATAACCAGTGGCAGAATATAAAAGGGCAATATGAGGGATTTCAAGTGTAGTAACAACACTCCAGTGCATTTACAGTAGTGTGTATTTCTAGATATGCTTGCAGTAGAGTATAGGAATAATACTAGGGATTGTAATATGGGAATTAAAACTATGGAATATGGGAGTGAACTATAGGAATAACTTACCTTTTTCCACTTCCTTTAAAATAGTAGGTCTAATACAAAAATAAACCACTGAAATCGGTGCATAATTCCACTGAGTCATTGTGGTCATTGTAAGTATATGCATCTTTCTCAAACTAAGAGAAAGATGTGTAATTAAAGTAGAACATAACCACAAAATTGCAAGTTTGTTAAATTTTTAAGTTCAACACTGCATTACTTGACAGAAACAAATCTGCGACTTTTCCTCGCTCAATTCAGTTCTAATACAAATCTTTTAACTTGGAGAGTGCTGTGCATTTTTCCTCTGTTCTCACAGTGATTCTTTCTCACTGAACCAAACCTGTCTTAGTTACCTTTACAGCTTATGTCCCAGAGGGAATTGCACCATTGGAAGTATTCATGGATGTTTTTAGGCTTCATCATCAAGCATGCCTTGATGCCTTAAGTTTTTACCTTTTATATTTTTCAGATCTTGTACTGCATTAGTGTATAACTCTGAACTCCTTGTAAAGTGTTAATAAGCTCTCTTCACATTTTGGTCACACAAAACAATCCTTCGTTGCCTGAGAACCAAGGTCACCCTCGCAGGCTCAGGCCCCAAAAAGCATAAACTGGGGGGATGTGACTTCATTACCTGAAGCTGTAATTGGACAATTAACCCCTGATATGCAAATAGACCAAACTTACATCTGCCCAAAAAACTCATGATTGTTATCCATTTTGGGTGTAGCCTCTGTGAGGCTCCTGCACTGACCAAGGTGTATCTGTTAAAGGCCTTTAATTAAGACCTACTTTATTCTTTATCTCTCTAGCCTCTGTTCTAGGTAGGTGTTCCAAGGCATCAGCCTAAACATTATGTATTATAAACAGATCTTTACTGGAATGCTGCTCTTTTTATTTGCAGTCCAATTTACAAATGCATTAGCAGATTTTCACTGAAACGAAACAGAAATTAGGTATCTTTGTACTGTTTTCAAGAATTGTCTGAATAATAATTTCAAGAAATTATTCAGGAAGGTGGTTTATGTGAAAAGTTCTGTAAAATATTTGCATTCAACCTATTTTTTTCTATTAAATACATGAATTTAAAGGGAGGGTAGGATAGAGAAAGAAGAAGAAACAAACAAAATCAGATTAACATACTAGCAACTGGCAGACACTGCAGTCATGCCTACACAAATATGACTTGGACTACTTGTTTAGAATTAATAGTGTTGTGGCAAGGTTCTGCCGTTAACATGTAGTTAATATCAAGAGATCATTTCTCTTTATCTCCCTTGTCAACAGTGGTAATTTTTCATTACTTTTTGCTATATCATCTGCCAAGTTTATGACGTATCTGTTTCCAGAAGAGAAATGCACAATGTCAGTAGCCTTTCACTATCTTGTTTTCCTATTTCAGAAGAGGAACATGGAAATGTTCTTTATGTAACTACATGCAATCCTGTTTCCTTGTACTTCATGAACGTTTCTAGTCAGACTGGATACTTTGTGGATCTTTATGACCTCTTCCCAAGAACAGTTGGAAGTGTCTGGCAACCTTTTGTGACTGCAGCACCACTGGGAAATCCACTTAAAGGTCAAGTGGTTCTACATGAAGAGGAGGTAAAAAAAATAAATTTCAGCTAAACGTTTAGTTATGAACAAGTGTCATCAGGGTATGTCACTGGGGACACCACCTCTATAAACTGGACAAGGCTACCTCCTGCTGAATATTCTCTTTTTTACTGTACTTGTAGCTTGAGAGTTGCCTTCAGCTTTAGTTTTTAAATGGAGATTTTCCTCTTGCCCTGATTAGCTGGACAATGTTCTCTTCTATTCTTGAAGCTGAGTTCTGCCTGCTTATCTTCTCTTACTGATAGAGGATGATTGGCTTTATTGGAGAGAGGGGGAGAGTGAGTCAAGTGCAGGAGTCTCAGTCAAATAGCATTTTTGCGAAGTACAGAGTAAAGAGTTTTATGTGAAATTAAGTTTTGCTCCACTCTTGTCCCCCTTTTATTTCAACTAGTATATAAAAGAAATGTTTTCTGAGTCACCAAGTAAAATGTTGCTTGTATTTGCTCCGTATTTGTTTTGTGAATCATTTTATTTCTTCTGTAACCTGTAAAGTGTCATCACTAGATGGAAGACTAGGTAAGCCTTGACATCAGCAATGCAAAATGAGAACCACTGACAGTTCCAAGGTTGATTTGATGCAAATGCTTTTGTAAAGACAACTCTTGCATACTTTGCAGTTCCCCTACTACCTGAGCTGATTGTAACATTTCTAGTTCAAAACTTCTTTGCTCTTGAGTGGGAAGAGACAACAGTATATACTGGGCAGCTGCTGTTCATTTTTTTAACATTAATAATGGTTTATTACGCTACCTACCAGTCATTGTGATTTGACGTGGGCTATTATTAAATCTGGTCATTATTGTTGGCTGGTTTTTCCTTTCTTTGAATTTCTTCTGTCAGTTTTCCAGTAGGTGAGAGACTTCAGAAGAGGGTCCAGAAGACCCTTTCCTACATTGAGTTGCAGTGTTAATAGTTTTCAGTGGTTTAAGATATTTTTGCAATAATGTTGTTCCAGAAACATTTGTGAAGTGTTGATGCCGCTTTCTGGTGTCAGATGCTGCAGTTAAGCTCAGTGCCTTATGAGAAACATAATTCTTCTGCCTTTGGTAGAACTGCCTATGCAGGTGCAGCTGCCTACTGGATACTTTCCAATGCAAACTGGAAACAAGATTATTCTGAGGTTATCTGCTTGTTGAACAGCTATAGAAGTACTATTTGGGCTATTTTGAGGTGCACATAGCACTTTTTTTGGTTCTAAATAATTCTCGTCTTCCTTCGGTGAAGTTGATGCAGGAAACTAAAACAGATGGCAGTCTCTCTTGTATCTAAGAATGTTTAGAATGTCTCACACTTTGTAATATAAAGCCAGAAATATTCTTTGCATTCCAAAGATCCAAAATTCCTACCATTTTGTTTTTAACCAAATCACAGTGGCATCAGGTGTCAGAAATGAAAGTTATTCCGTGAAGCTTTAGGTAATTATCTCAGAATCTGGTTTTGACTGTCCTCATGGAATATACCTTTTAGGGATGGTAGATAGATGATAGATACATTTTTTTAGACTCTGAAATAAAATGTGTTCTGTAGAGAGACTGTGGTAGTTCAGTGTCCTTTTCCAGATGACTTCAGTCACACTGTAACCTCATGTTTTACTCTGACAAAGCTTAAATATTGCCAGTTTCAGACTTGCCTTTCTTGGCAAGTGCTACAGGTGAATATGTCTTGGCTGTAAATAAGCCTGTTTCACACTGGAAAATAATACAGAATTAAAATATTCTGAATATTTTGCATTATCTTAGGACTTTTAACATATTTTTACCATTAAGGCAGGCCTTATTCACTGTTTCTGAAAATACGTTTCATTTAATTACAGACTTGTTTGCAAAAAGTCCTGTTCTTAGGGCACCATTCAAAAGTAATTTTAGCCTTCTTGAGAACTTGAGGAAGTAACTTAAAAAACAAAAAAAGAAGAAAAATTACTCTCTTGTATGTTGCATGCTCATATGGACTACACTGGTAATTTATTTGGGATTGGTTCTCATGTGAGGCACTAAAACATAGGCTAGATGAGCGCTGCTGTTGTAGTTTTCACAGCCACTGCTGTCCTTGCTTATGTTGGGGTTCAAGTGTTAGGATCTCTAGTTACCACTGAATCACAAGAGGAAGCCATGCGGTGGAGCCATGGAAAAATCATGCTCTCTATGCACCTATAAAGTGAGGTGGATCCTGGTGTGTATGAAATTTAATCTATTACTATTATCTATAATCTATTACTATTGATGTTAGCAGGTAAGCATATGGTCTAAGATAATCCTCTGAGTACCTTCTGTATTTGCTGGGAGAATGAAGGTGACCTGAAAAGCATTTCATCTCAGCTACAGTAGAACATGTTTAATTGCCCTCTGGAAATCCCTCTCTCTTTCCACTGTCTACAGAAGGAGGCTTGCCTTATAGTCAGGATGCCTACATTTGAGTGTACTAAGATCACTGGCAGGCATCTACTCAGAACTTGCAGCACTCACATGTTAAGAAAAGTAGATTAGTGACACATCTGCATTTTGAGCCAGGCTACAAGGGTTAGATAGTTATGCTGGGGTGCATCAAACAAAACAAGAAGAGGAAATAATATAAATAACATATTTGATGCTTTAGAGATTCATCTGTGTTTAGTTGCAAAAAGATTAAGAAGTATTAACAATATTTGTAGAAATAAGAACTAGCATTTGTTAAATAAAAGGGCCATTTGACAACTGCTATTTCATAATAGTCAATCTAACCCATTAATTAGACAATACCAAAAGCAGCTTTTCCAATTTTTTTTTCTTTTAATAAAGGTCTTTGGAGATTAATGTTTCTGACTAAGTTGTAAAAAAGAACAATTCTAAATGGATGATAACCTTATTGGAAAAGATGAAAGGATGATATTGTGGCTCTTAGATAAGCTCATATGTTTTATCTTGTTCCCAGACGACATCCAAAGATCCTAGATTCAGTACAGCCCTCCAGTGAAATAAAATGAAAAATCACTATTTCTTCCTGTCCTTTTAAATAAAAATTTACTGAAAGTAAACTCCTCATGGATTTAACTTAATGGCACATGTGGGAGATTTACCTGATTTTAAGCCACATTTACATCTTCTTGGAAGAAAGGGTAGATGATTTTATTCCTCATGGTGGCTATTGGTCTCAGTGGATATGAGCTGTTTTGACTCTACCTTTTTGTTCAGACTAAACTTGTAGACTTCAAAAGGACTCTGCAGAAATTTCAATTAACTTCGTTGTAAGATAAGAATTGCATTCATCTTTTCAAAGCAGCAATGCCTCTGCCATCAGTCCTCCCCACAAGTACTACAGGGCCTACTCTTATTTCTTGCTAAATCTTTGTGCCTTCCATATGCACTTTTCTTTCTGCATCTATCACTTCTACTGTTCAGAAGCAGAACAAATACATACAGAAAAGAATTTTGATAACCTTTATGCATGATTTTATATGGGGTTATAAGAGCAAACTGCACATGGAGAATTGATTTGCCCATAAATTAACAGCACGCTTCCAGGATTTTTTACAAGTGCTTTACTGTGTTGAAAGGCTACAACTGGACAAACACAATAACCTACAGTCTACCTCCGGGAGCACAACAAGCTTTGTTCAGGCAGTGTCCTGCTGGCATCCTTTAACTTTGCTTTTATCTTTCTTGATCAGGAAGTGGGGTGGGGAGGGAGGGAAATGCTTCTCCCTGTCTCACATGCTGCTGCAGTTCTGTCAAAGCTCTCTGACAACAAGGGAGTGAGGGGATCTGTGGCACAGAAACTGACACAGAGATCCACCTCACTTACCTGAGGTAGGAGATGGCAACCATTTTTTAAGAGAAGACTTCTTTTAACAGTTTGTAATCTGGCCTGAAGCTCAAGTGAGGGCTTGAATATGGAAACAGCAGTAACATAGTAACTTCTGTAACCTCCAGTCCCCGTGATATTCTGATATATGCCTTCAGAACAAGGGGTGTATTTTCTTATTTTATTTAAATACTAATTATCTTCTCTTTTTTAATAAGTCTTCCTTTTCTCTGAGTACACCTTATAGTAAAGGTCTGCTTCTATAGAAATGCGTGCACCTTCTGTAGAATGGGAGAAGGCTCATTTTCCATGAGCACAAACCTTATACCACTACTTGTTCTCAGTCCACTGAAATCTCAAATGCAGTAGTCTGCCAGATCACCTGAAGGACACTACTTGGTTTAATTAAACACCAGTAGTCTACTTCCATACATTTCCCTGCCTATGAAGATATGGTGGTTTGAGCCCCAAGTCATCAATTCTTGAACAGACTTTGTCCAGTTGAATCTGATGAACAGTGTGTTTATGTTTGTATCTGTGCCTAATATTTAGTGTCAGGATTGTTATGTTTCTGTCACTCAAGGAACCTTTGAGTAGCTCTAATAGAAAAGGTGGGACAGGAGGCAAGAGGATGTATGATTACCCTGCCAAGCTAAGGATCAGCCTCAGTCTGAAACAGACAGTGTTTGCAAGCTTGCTTGCTCAGGACATGAACATCGATGGCAGAACAGATCAAAACTGACAATGAATTTGGGGAGACGAATACAAGAATTTACTGAGTTGTTTGCACTGTCCCACTCTAAAACTTCCCCAAGCTCTCCCCTCTGTATCCAAAACCATAAGGAACAACTTCCCTTACCAGCAAAATGAAGTCACAGCCCTGTTCAGTTTAAGAACTTTTTAGAGGAAAATGCTAGCTAAGATAAAAACAGCAGTAAGGAAAGGGAAACTTTGTAACTAAAAATAACGACACACCACTTCACAAGATTGGTTATTGCATCTGTCCAGAGTTTGGAATTCCAGACACTGGGGTCGGGAGGTCGCCCAAAGGTTACTTTTCTCCCAGTCAAGAACAAACAGAGCAGAATTGCACACCAAGGTCTTCTCCCAGCCCACTTGAAGAGTTGCCAGAGCTGCTCTTGGATGTGTTCACAAGTGACGCAAAAATCTATTCTTAAACACAGACAGAATATACATCAATCACTTAGCACAGAAGGAAACCATTAACATCAAAAGGGGTGGAGTAGAGAAGCTTTTTATACTACCAACTGCTCTCATAAATTTAACACTAAGAATGTAATTGATTCATATGTATTCTTTATCTCACGTGGAAGGCTAATGTTGTTTTAGAATTGCATGAATGAAATATGGCAGAAAACCAAAATCCAAAGAAAATGTCCCATTTTTTTCCTGAGCCACCTTTCTATAATTTCAGTTTGTAGTACATAAGCAAGTGTCTTTTTTTAGAAATATTGAACTTGAACTGAAATTCCCAGATGCCCCAAATAACATGATAATATTTTAAATAGTTTACCATATTTAGTTTCAAATTACTGTCATTATCAAAGTTAACTCTCACAAGTATTTCTAGTGACAGTATGAAGAGTACCCAAAAAGAACAAAACTGCTATGACTCAGATTGTTTGTATTTGTTTTATTTAGGGGAATTTGTGGGAATTTATGTTTTACTTCCTTAACGTCTATTGTGCGTTTATTGCACATGTTGTACGTAGGCAGTTTACTTTTAGTAAGTCTTTGCAGAACCTAATGTCCTTGCAGAACTGAATGTTTCCTTGAATGGCAAACAAAAAATTGAACCCAAGGCTTAATTAACTTATTCCTTTGTACCTTTTGAATTTAATTTGGTGCAGTTAAGGCTGGCCCTGAATGACTATTGTTGTGCATACTTAGTTAAACACATTAGGATCAGCTGTAGTACTTTGCAAAAATAAATGTTTAAAAAGCCCCCGTCATTTGACAGCATGTGTTGATCCTTGGGCATCAAGTAACAAGTGAGGAATCTGAAAAAGTTCAAAATTTAGCACACTGTTTTTTCATGTGGTACATGGAGATTTGCACCATCCCATCTGCTTCTGGTCTCCATCCTTTGGAGTCATGCTGCCGTCCTCCAAAAGCTGTCCTACCGATGACGCTATAAGCTGTCAGAGAGTGCAGGACACAGAAGAATTATCACACCTTTGGATATTTAATAGGCTCCACAGTATGAGACGTATGAACTTGGAGAAAAAGTACTAGGTCATTTCTTCTTTCACCAGTTTGTCACCTTCAGTGGGACTAAAGCAATGGGTACAACAGAAAATTGGTAAGATAACATAAAAACTGGAATGAAATATTTTAGTAACTTGACAGAGCTAATTGGTATGTCTCTTATCTGTAGCTGCATCTTAGATATGTATGCCATACTAGTCCAGTTCCTAGGGGTTATGCAGAAGTGAATGTGAGATGTGTAGAAAAAATGCTGTGGAAAAACTAATATCATTCCAGCCCTTGCATGTACTTAACTTCTTCAATTCAGTTTCTCCATGAAATGAACCAAGAAAATCCACCTTACGTTTTGCAAGAAAATCTAGATCACCTTTTCAAAATGGCATAAGTGGCTTGAGTTGCAAAAGTGCTTCAAATAGATTTGCTATAGTCTCTTAAATGAGCTTGAGATGTACATGGATCTGCTTTTCTTTTACAGAGCAATGTTGTTTTGTTACTGGATACAAGCAACGGTGCCCTTCGCCGACTTCTGCTCTCACCAGATGTTCAAGACTCTCCTAAGAGAACATCTTGGTGGAGCAACAAAGAAGACATGGTGAGGAATAGTACCTGCCCCTATTATACTAAGGTTTTTTTAAAAGCAAGTGTCAGTATTGGGAAAACAGGATCATTAAGTTTTCCCTGGTTTTACAGCCCAAGCATTTAATTGTTTAGTCTTATGTATGTTTAAATGTCTTGCACATAAAATAGCATTGTTATGGAACATTAATATAAATGTATAAAAATTTTCTGAAGATGTGTGTTTTTAAAATATCCCTTTTTAGAGCTAGAACTGGAAATAATGGAACATTTTGTTACAATGAATTATGTCCAAAATAATGAACTCAGTTTTTATACAGTTTATGACTAGGAACAAGGCAGGCTAGATAGGATTTTGAGAGGTAGTGAAAGCTGTGAATTCTTCTAAATAAAGAGGAAAAAACTAGTACACTTTCAGAGAAGTCAGGGACTTCTCACTGGGACAAATCTAGCAAACACTAATTGTCCTATGACATATTTTTATACAGAGCAACTACAAAATGTGCCGAGAGTTTTCACACAAAAACTGGCTGGTATTCTACAAAGAAACTGGGTGAGAGTAAATTATATCCTTGAATTAAATTGATTTATATCAGATCTCCTTGTGTATATCCCTATCTGATTATTCTTTTCTTGGCTTCCAATTTTACAGAAACTACCTTATTGTACTGGATGTATTGGAGGGTCAAACTCACACAATCTCACTTCCAATCAGTCTGAAATCTGTTTTCCTGGTGGCTGAAGACCGGTGGCTCTTGGTGGAAAATGAAACAAATAAGTTAGTTCAACCTAGTTTTTTTGATGGCATTATTTGTTGTTTGTGTCTCATCTGTGTTCAGGAGTTTCACTGTGGATCTCAAAGTGTTTTTTTCTGTTTGTGAAACTGGCTGGACTTAAAAAATGGGTGTTTAAGATGCAGATTTGTTGTGGTGAAAATGCAGGTAGACTTTTAGAGTAGGAAATGAAGAAGATATACCAGCCTCTGAAAGTCTAGACTAGCTTTGATATATGCATGTTAATATTAATTTTACTGAGGTGATATTTGTTCTTCAGAAATGAGGATGTTGGTGGACCTTACTCTGGACATGTTGTCCAGATTTAGCGTCTGCTTCCTTTACTTTCATGGTCACATGAGAGAAATGTTACTCTGCGGTCTCATTTTTATAAATGCGCAGCAAATGAAAGTGTGTAAATAGTTACCAGAAGACAAATCTGCCACTTGCTGGCCTACCCTTTGCTATCTCACAGATGTTTGGGAAATTATATTTAGTTTTAGCAAAAAGTGTTGATAACCTTGTTTATATAAATGTAGAATGTTTTCACTGTTTCAGAAGATAAAAGTCCTGGTTTAGAGTGACAAGTTTAATCAGGAATTACTATAACCGCATATCTTTTACAGGAAATTTCTTTTAACCAAGAGTGCCCATATGGGAGCTCAAGACAGTGAGGTTTGCCAGCTGCATGCATTGAGTGAAGAGCCAGCTGACATGGGATTTGGCTTAACAACAGGTACTGAATGCAAGTTTGGCTAGTTCCGTTTTTTTTTTTTTAGTTCTTTTTGTCATTTCTGTTTGCGGCTGCATAAACAAAACTCTTAAAAGGTCTGAGTAACTATCTCTGATTCTGTTTTTTCCCCCTTATCATGTTTGGTTAATAGTAAGAGCTTTTCTCAAGGCATGGCACATTCTATGTTCAAACTTCAAGTTGTTTGAATAAATCATTTTTGTTTCATTGCAGTGTTCAAGACCCTCAGGCATGGACTTTCAGCAAACAGACAAGCATAATGAATGGAAAGGGACGAAAGATGACTAGGCATGAATTAGAACAGAAATAGAATGGAACAAATATACTAATGATTCCAGACTGTAGACTGTTGCAGGTCTGCTACTCATACTCAGATGAGCTAGAAAACATTTTCCAACCCTTAAAAAAATTGCAAACTGCCTACTGTTAAAACAGAACAGAAGTCACATTTTCTGTAGTTCTGTTGATAGTGTGCAGGAGGCCATTGGGACCATCACACTTGTGTTAAAAGATAGGAGGAACTTGATCAGTAAAATTCCCAGATGGTGCTAGGCATTGAGGCATGTCTTAGTTTCACAGTAAGGCAGAAATCTGCAATGGTTGTCATTCTGCCTGGTAAGATCTGTCCATCTGCAAATCTGATTGCATTTTCAACGCTGAGCATTTGATCACAGTGCACAAAATCTTTAGTCTGCTTGGTTTAATAAGACTGGAAGTATATGTGCATCCCACTTAAGAGTTCATAGGTTTTGGTCATTATATATCGGCGAGACAAATAGAGGAACCACTTTATATCTCTTAAAGGAGGAACAAGTTTTGTTCTGATTCTTGTGGCTAGATACAAAAAATGAGATTAACACAGTGTAAACATGGTACAAACAAATGTTACTGACAAATAATAGGACTTTGTTTACATAATCAGCAACCAGGTGGATACCAAAAACTAACCGTAGCCTAAATATCCAGAATCCTTTTTAACTCTTGTACAGTTTACTCTACCAACTTATCAAGCACTATCAGAGCACAGTAGTTTCCTTCCTCTTACTACCTTATTTAGAAAACATTCTGGAGTATCATTCCTCAGTTGGATAGAAATGTTATTATAATTTCCAGTCTCAAAGTATCTGTGGGCAGTTTATTGCTGCATGCTTTCTGTGCTATTTTTATACTTTGTTATCTTGTTTCTTCTGTTCCATTCTTAAGTACTATCATATCCTCTGTCCACCTTTTTCCAAATCATCCAGCAAACCCCAAATGTAACATCTTCAGCCTGTTCCTGCAATTTGAGGCAGAATCTGTGGCAGGAGAACTAGAAAAAGGTAGAATAGTGTGGTTTTACTGCTCACCCAGACCATTTATCCTTTGAGGGAGGACAGATTTTCTCCCACTGCCATGTAAACAATAGTCTCGTGCCTATCAAAGTGGAAACAGTGCAGAACTAAAGATAGCAGGTTCTGACTGTTTTGATAATTTGAGGCAAGGTAAAGGGCTCTCACAGATGCACAGAATAAAATTCAGTTTTCCTTAGCTTAAAGACAAAGAAAACCAGACCATTAACAAACATGCATTACAAAGAACATTATTTAAATTGCAAAGACAGCAAGAGAGTCACCAAGATATGTCACATTGACACTTGTGCAGACCTGTGTTTTGCCTTTTGGTGCATTTGTATTAAAACAATTTCCAGTAAGGTCACATGCTGTTCTGTTCTATTCCATAGGCTTCCTGCCTCATTTGTACAATAGAGGGTGAAATTAAGTGGTATAAGCAACTACAAAGCTACTATTTCCTGATTTTAAGTACTTGACTTTACAAAAATAGGATTACTTCCTTCTCCTCTGTGTTATAGTATAGTATAATCAGATCTTCTGCTTTTTAGTGATTTTGTGCTCAAAGTAATAGGCAGTGTTCAGCACTCAGCACGCTTACAGTTAATATAATTTCCTATTGCACATCTGGATTTAATGACTTTCATTTTGTTTAATTTTCCTGTTTAGCGTCGGAATTGTGTGTGCCTCATGCAGTTTCAACTGACCAGCTATCTTCAGAAAACCTCAGTGCAGCTGTGGGACAAAAGATCAGCTCCCCCAACAGGATCTTCTCAGATGAGCATAATTATGCTACTATTGTTATTGGTTTCCCAGACCTCTTGGTAAATACTCAGCATTATTGCACAATGAAATAATGTGGTCTCATTTATTCTGTAACCCGTTAAGTACCTGTTCACCAAAGGATTTGGAAAAAGAAGGGAATGACAAGGGACAAATTCATGTAGTGTACACCATTTTTTATGGTAATCTAATCTAGAGGGTTGGTGGTGGTATTTTAGATGCTAAGAAATGGGACAATACAATATCTAGCACAGACAGAATTCATTTTTGGTGAGCTCTGAACAGTGCTGGACAGAGTAATATTTTCTAAATCATATGTTTTTACAGTTTTTAAATTAAGCATAACCTCTGAGAGGAAGGCTGTTAGTATCATTTTAAACTGTTCAGTGTGAACTTGCCCAGTGTGCAAGACTAGATTAAGGAAAAAGAAAAAAAGATGCAGAAAAATATAGAAAAACTATAAATCCTCTTCACTACTGAATAATGTAGCCAAGTGTAAATACAACATGTAAGTGTGCTCACTGCCATGACACAGTTAGAAAAGGACCTGAAAAGAAAGTGAAACTTAGCAGTCTAATGACTAGGGCTCTTGCAAGGAGTAAAGGCAAAGACAGGGATAATACAAACATTATGTTTAATTCTTTGGACTTTTTTTGTATTTGCCACCTCATGGTACATAAAAAGAGTAGTGATTATGGAATAAGTAATTGTATGTCATGTTTATTTGATAAATTGGGGGAAATTAGACAATGTAACTGTTAACAGACATGAATTTTTGGAAAGCCAAATGACAGAAGAAATTTCTTTGCAATCCAAAATGATTCAAAAATATATTTTTGTCAATAAGACCATCTTTGCAATTAGCTTTTGAGTTTTCCTTGGTTTGGTTTTATATTACCGGATGGTTTATTCAATCTTTTCATATTACTTACAATAGATGGGAGTTTATTGCTGGCAAAGGAAGGTGGTCTAGAGTGGGGAGTACTAAAGAAACTGCACACTTCCATACTAACACACCAATATGGGTGATGTAGCATTTTTGGCTCTGCCTGATTTAGTGAGGTACCACCTTTACTCAGACATAGTTTCAGATACGCATGTGAATTTCAAAGAGGGAATGCTAAGGGTGGATGTAAGAGTGATGGGGCAGAACTTCAGATTCAGTGTTCAGTGCTGGTGATGTTGATGTTTAGTATGAACAAGGTATCTGAGCTCCTTTTTGTAATAGCAGTGCTCAGTTTACCAATCACTGAGACTTTTGAGACAATTTTTTTGCCAGGCTCTTTCAACCATAGTGGGAGATAAAGCCACTGGCTTTCGTGTAGAGAACTACACTTAAATGTCTGAACCTGGAGCTAAGTCCCAGCCTTATTGCTTAGCCTTGAATTTATTACTGAAATATCTGTTTGCATTTATCTGTATTAGTGGAATCCTAACAGTTTTTTACACAGTTTGATTCCAAATTAGGCTATTTCAATGCTTTGTTCTTGGTTAAATAATAATTTAAAAAAGGTTGATTCAACTTCAGATCTTGAGAGCATCTTGATGCCTAAAACTCATGTAGATGGTTTGTTGGTTTTCACTCCTATAGGAGTTTTTGATGGCAAAATAATCCAGGTCATTCCTTGTCATGTGATAGCATAAAAAGTGACCACAATAGCTACATTTGATTTGAAATAAAACAAGAAGTGGAACTTATCAAAAAGTGTTTATTCTTAGATTTAATAATGGTAACATTTTCTTCAGTAGACACCTTCTCTTTTGCAGTCTCCCAGTGAAGTGTATAGCTGGAAAAGAAACTCTTCTCTGAGTCACAAACGTGCTTCTCCTTCTGATCCATTATATTATGGAGCCCAGAGGAAAGCAGGAGCTGCAAAACAAACCAATTGTGTTACTTTATTGGCTTCTAATCAAATAGTCCGAATTTTAGCACCTGGAGATGTGCCTCTGAAGGACATTTACCCAAAAGGTAAGAGGTTCATATACTTGTGCTGCAATACACTTGTTTTTTGTTTTATAATCTGCTATCATTCATTCATTTTTCCAGAATGTTCTTAAATAGTCACAGAGCTGATATTTGAGAAGGAATGAGTCCAGTTGCACTTAGTTTTAAAATTAATTTGAATCTTCTTAGCATGCTGAATTATACTTCTGAGGAATTAACAGAGTGTCTGCACTGTTGATATCTCAGATGGGATTTCCCTCCGTCTGCAGAGGAAACCTAGTAATAGAATGTCATCATTCCAGTTCAGCAATACTGAACCTTCACCAGTATTTCTAGCTTCTGTCAGATGCAGTGACAAACCTGTTGCATGACTAACTTAGAATCCCATCCCCAGCAGAGACAATAGGAGAGATTATTTTTGGAATTCATGTGAGCCTATCCACTTTGTCTTTCTCTTCATACTTTCTCAATATTTGCACTAGTCTTGCTGGGGATGTTGCAGAGAACATCCCTATGTCAGGCTTTAAATCTTCTTCACGGGCCTGTTGTCCACAAGTTTGTCTGGTGCCTCCTTGAACCTGTGCAACTCCACAGCAAACTCACAAATTCATGATCTTTTGTGATCAACTGATCTCTTACCAGGTTTATCAGGTCCTCCTTTTCTAGCATTGCAGTCTTGGGTGAGTAACAGTTCTGCATTCACCTTAGCCATCACTTTCATGACTTGGCAAACTTCAGCCACTCCTGCCTTCTCTCCAACCTGAAGAACCCAGACTGTTTAGTTCTCCTGTCCAAGAGAATGTTGCATGAACGACATTCACATGCAGCAAAACCATCCTCCATTCTGACAATAATAAAGCAAGTACTGACTACAGATCTTCAGACATTTTTGTGCTGCCATGCCAAACTTTCTGTTACCATTATAACTTTAGCTTCTTCAGCCAATAAATAAAAATATACCAGTTAGTGTTTAATAAGAGCATTTGTGAGTTTTGCATTAATTACCTTTAGGAATCTCCAATGTTTACTATCAAAAGAGAAAATGCCCAAAATATTTGTGTATGGTAGAATGGCTTGATTTCATCAACTCAAGAAGCCACTCCTGATTTAATCTCTGTGTGAACTCTCTGTCCCAGAATAAACATTTTATTCCAAATTAACTCAAACAGAATGAATGATTTAATTTGCCTGGCCTCATTTAACTCAGATCAACTTACTGATGTAGAGAAACCTTTTTTATAATTAAAAGGGTAAAGCATTTACTTGGCTAAAGAAGCCGAGTCAAGGATATCAAGAAGGTAGAAAACTTCAGTTACTTTCTTTTATAACTGAAGGAAAGATTACCTCTTAAAAAGATTAAACTTAATAAAATTAGTTGGAGTTAGGATGGAGTTAGTTAGGAGTTGAATCTTGAAACTAATTCTACAACTTGAAGCTGTAAGCTTTCATCCTTTATAAACTGCAGAAGGGTTAGACTGGGTCACTTTTTTTCAGGCCCTCACAGAAAAAAAAAAATCTGAATCTGAAGTAGATGTTTTAGAAGGTAAATCTTCTCAGCTTTTGTTAAAATTAATTTACTGATTTGGGAGTGAGGGAGGTATCTTCCCTCAGCGCTTCCAATGGATACCTAAATTGAGATCTTGACTGCTGTTTCTAAAATCCTTTTACATTGCTCTGCTATGTAACACCTTGTATTGTTAGTATGTTATAATTAAAAACCAGGACATTCTTCATGAACCCAGGATACCAGTAACTTGAGCATATTATCAGTCTGTGAGTTGGCTTCTCTGAAAGAGAAAGCTTCTCTGACCAAGCAGTTTAATTTTTTTCTCAGCTGTGATGAAATATGTTTATGAGTAGTGATTGATAGCTTTAAATGTATAGAAAATTGTATGAGGTTTGTACAGTGCTTTATAGCCATTTAAGTGGAAAGATTTCATGCCTTGAAGATCGTTATCATTGATTTTTCTTTTCTGAGTGATGTTTTAATTTATGAATTACAAAGACTAATTTTAACTGAATCATGTTTAATACAGCCTTACTCATTCAATTAAATAGGACCTGAGCAAGACTCTAGGTTTTCTGTACCATAGCTTTTTCAGGACTTTTTCAAGACATTTCCACTTATCAGTTAATGGCTGGATTTTCTAGTGAAGGAGGAGCTATGAGGGAAATCCTATGGCGACCTGTGCTACTCAACATGTCATGAAAAAATTGAAAAATTAATTAACACTGAGGCAACAGTGCTGATATTATTCATGGTAGGAAGGATTTTCCATGAAGAGTTACAAGAAGTACTACAATTCTGAATGCAGTGGAAATAAAGGTGAAATTCAGTATAGAAGAATATATGGAGGAAGAAAAGAATCCTAATTCTACATCAAAAAATATGGGGATTATGAGAATATCTTACAAGCATTATTTTGCTTTCATGATAGATGGTTTCATTAAGATAGCAGTTCAAAGCTCAGTAGCACTTGAAAAAAGCAAATGAAATGTTAAGAATTACTAGGGAAGAAACAGAAAATAGCAGAGAACCTCTTTGTGCTGTTGTACAATCCACATGTCCATAACACTGTTCAGTTTTGGTTTTCCATCTCAAGGTTGGGAGAAGGCTGAACTGAGATAAGTCCAGAAAAAGACAACAAGGATGAGCAAGATTGCATCGGCCAACTGTCCAATGTGTGAAGAAAAGATCAGGAAAGGGACATGGTAGAGTTCTACAAAAACATGTATGGCATGGAGATGGGGAAAAAAACAACCATTTTGCACTCAGTTAGGGAGTTAGGGAGCAGCTAATGAAGCTATTAGGAACTTCACCAAAACAAACTAGACATAGTTCTTCATAGAGTATTAACCTGTGAAAGCGCTTCCAAAAGGATGTTGTGAGTGCTGAAATATGGATCCAAAAGAAAATTGGACAAACTCCTGGAAAGTTAACTACATACATAAATATGAGAACACAGACACCACATTCAGTTTAAGAAGCCCCTAGATTGGAACTAGTTGGTGACTTCAGGAAAATACCATTGTGCACTTTTCTGTTCTTACACATTTCAAGCATCTAACTATTCTTGGAGATAGGGTACTGTATTAGACAGACCTAGTATTGCCCTTGTCATGGCACAAATCAAAACCATTTCCAAGTGAAAAAGGGAAGACAGAAAAAGAGAAGTATGTGTCTTTGTGCTCACTTGGAAGGTGAGATAATAAGGTAGTAGCCCTTATGATGCCCATTTGAGATTCTGTTCTTGCATCCCTCTCTGCTAGGCTGTTATTTCTTCTTAAGTTTGCCTCTCAGTCTCACTGATTGACAGAATATTGGATTGAATACATATTAAACTGCTACCAATTGCTGCTTACCAGTCTTGGTCCCTTGAAATTCAGTGTTGCTTATTTCTAATGGTGCTCCATTGTTTTCTGCATTGGAAACCTGTAGCTACTTACCTATGAAAATTGTACCCTTCCCTGGGAGATAGTAAAGTGAAGCAAGGCATCCTGCTTCGTGAAATCATGTGTCAGTCCCTTGAAGTTCTTGCACTATTGTCTTCTGTTGTCTTTGAGAAGTTCTGTATTTTTGATTTTGTTTCCATATCTGTCAGATTTTCTTTCTCATCTTCTTGGACAAATGGTCAGTTCTGGCATACAGCCTTCCATTTCTATTAATAATTCAAAGTACTCAGCCAAACTTTAGCATACTTCAATATGTATTACTGAAGCTGTTCCAGGAAAAATAAGCAGGGAAATAATTGCCTATATATTTTATTGGAACTGTAAACCAAATGATAGTTATATTTGAAAAGAAATTACAACAAGTAATAATTTCCCCAAAGACTGCCAAATAGATGTATGGACACAAAATATAAACTTAGAAAAGAGATCATGGCAAAATCCAGCAAAGAAGAATTAATGTTTATTCTAAAAACAAGACTGTAGAGATGAGGGACTACTTGAGATCAAATATTTACTTGGATTCTCAACATTTTCTATAGATGAACATAAAATAACAGCCTATTACTGGGTGTGTATCTCTGAGGGTATGACAGTAACTGGAACAACAAGTAGTGTAACACACAATGTTACCAAAATAGCCTTGACACATTATCTGGTCCACCTGTTTATATTGGGACAGGATGACATGTGCAGTGTCTTCTTAACTGTTGTTTGTCAAACAATTGGTCTATTGCATTGCTTCATTCTCCTTGTATAAGAAAAGCTTTTTATGGTATCCATCTTTTCTTTCTCTAAACAGAAGTGAATACTTCATGTCACCTTCACTCACTCAGGATAATACTGCTTTCTTTATAACAATCTTCTCAATAGGATTGGATGTGCTTTTTTTAAAAAAAACCCTCTGTTTAGCCAAAAAAAAAAATCCTTGCATTTGTCCTGATAAACTGATCTGTTCTGACCACTTTGTCATCCTCTGGACTATTTCATGTCACAGAATCATGGAAGGGGTAAGGTTGGAAGGAACCACTTGAGGTCATCTGATCCAATCTCCCTGCTCAGCAGGTCCTCTAGAGTATTTTAATGGTACTCAGGATTGTGCCCAAACAGTTCCTCTCCAGAGAAGGAAACTATACAACCTCTCCTGGCAACCAGTTCCACTGCTCTGTCACCATCACAGCAAAGGTTTTTTTCATGTTCAGGTGCAACTTTCTGTGCATCATTTTCTGTCTGTTGCCTCTTGTCTGTTGCCTCTTGTCCTATTGCTTAGCACCACAGAGCAGAGCCTGGTCCATCCTCTAACACCTTCCCTTTAGATACTGACAGGCATTGATGAGGTCCCTTCTCAATTTTCTTTTGAGGCTGAGCAGGCCCTGGTCCCTCAGCCTTTCCTCATAAGAGAATTGCTCCAATCTCCTCATCATCTTTGTAGACCCGTTCCAGGAGCTCCAGAGGAGCCCAGAACTAAACATTGTGTCTGCTTCCCTAAAGTTTGATGTCTGGAGCTGTGCATAGCTGTTCTTCTCCGTCAGGCTTTGGCAAAAAAAGAACAAACTACACTTGTTCATGTCTGATGTTCATATTTCATCGTCAAGATTGTTGATTGCAGTTCTGGGGCTTAGCCAGCAGTTCTTGTGTAACATTTGAACATTTGATTGCCTTTTTGTCTGCTTCCTACTCTGCAATCCTTTGTCTTTTTGTTGTCTTTGTTTGATTTGTGTTCTTTCTCTAATTTATTAACTTAATTTTTAATACTTACCCTGAAGTTCTACCCTTTCTAGTTCAGTGTCTGCCCTTGTTCTAGATCTTCATCAGAAATTTAAATGTGTATCTTATTCTTCATTACTAACAAAAGAGAGAGAAAATTTGAAAACAGTAATGAAATCTAGGGGAAACCAAAAGTGGCCTTGGACCCACAAACCTGCATTTTTCCAGACCTTTCTCCCCTGTTTCTCGTGTGTTTGATATTCCCATTTTTATGAAGATGAGTAAAGTCAGTAGATATGTTGCTGTAGGCATGTATACTGTCAATATATAAATACATTGGATATGCATACAGTGCTGCTGTGGGTTGTTCTGTGTGCTCCTTTGAATATTAGATGTCCTTATGCTGCTGATTGTACTCAGCTTTTCTGTGTGTGCTCTGTGCAAGCATCAGCTCTTGCACAGGTAAGATCAGACTGCTTCATTTCAAGGAAGTGAAAGACATTGTTTCAGAAGAAAGTCTGGACTTGCTGTCATCCATTTTGTATCCAGGCTGGGCAGTGGGATTCAGTCTTGTCGTTTCTTTTCTGAAAAACTGCCTCAGTTTACTCCACACAGATGAAAGTCCACTTCTGAGCCCAGGCAGAGTGTACTCATAAATTGGCAAAAGCCAATGTAGGCTCATAAATACAAATTTTCTGAGGAAGGACCATATAATAGCTGTATTCATTAAACTGTCCATAAACAGAGTATTTAATGCTTGATAGTCTAGGGCCTATAAGTTATAAAATCTTTGCATACTGAGAATCTGCCTCCAAAAATGTAGCTCAATTTCAGGGAGCAGTGTTTAGGTTAGTATTATTGAGAAGTTTCAAGTGAAAGTCATAAACACAATGTTTTGAAATGTTCCTCAATATGCTTTTAAAGTCAGATATACAATTGACATTATCTTCAATGACAGATAAAAGCATTGAGTTAGGGATTGCAGTAATGCTTGAATAGTGTTTTTGTGAGCAGAGCTATATTTGTGTGTAATTTTGACATTTACCGTACAAATACATGGTTCTTTTGTAACTGTGACTGTCTGATTACTCACTATTGTAATAATAAAACAATTCCTTATTTGCAAGTTATATTCTTGAATCGAATATGAAAACTTATCATTTTCTGACAAGTACTGTATAATAAAATGTTTACATTTAATCTGCTAAATGTGAGTGCAGTAACCAGTTAATCATGCAGCTGGAAAATAACATGTTTGTTTGTTTTCAGATGTCACTCCTCCACCAGCTGCTGGATACTTGGAAGTAACAGATCTTAATTCAAAGAAAATCAAATACATTGCAATTCCTAGGTAACTGATTTTATTGATTAGAGCACTGTCATCTTAGAAGAAAAGCAAAGAGAATTTAGTGTCTATTAATTCTTCAGATAAGCAAATATTTCTTTTACCGTGGAAAGTAAGACTAATTCATACCTAGTGTAAAATTCTGCAAACATTACAGTATAATTTTGTCAACATTATTTATCTGTTTTTACTAGGTAATGCTGATGAAAATGTAGCAATTAATTAGTAAATATGAAAGGTAGCTTTATCTTCTGGTTTTCATTTCCTTTGGTCCTTCCCTCTCTTCCGTCTACTTTATTCTCAACCCTCTTTCATTATGGTTTGTAGTCGTTATTTTCTTTTCCTTTTTCCCTATCCTTAGCATCTGAGAAAGACAGGCAAAATGATCCAGTGCTAGTTGTTAGGAAACTGAGAAGTTCTGGTCCAATATAAATTTCACTTTGAAAATAGCTTGAGCTTTTCTGTAATTCTCCCTTTGGAAAGTATTCATTCCCAAGGATCTTGCATGATATACAAGTAAAATAGCCAGATTCTGTGGCTTGTGTTTGGTTTCAACATCTGTCTCTCACAATTGTAGAGAGTATTTGCAAATGTTCTGTTGTATAAGATATATTTTGGTCCCAGATTGTCATTTTTCTACTGTAATAATAATACTAAACTTTTTTGTTTTAAATAGCACTCTCTTCACTTGGCATATTTAAATGGTACATGTATGAAACTCACACACAAAGATTTTTTTTTTATTCTATGCACTCAGTGTTAATTTTAAAAGTACTTATTCTCATTTAAATTCATCCTGGTTCTTTAATAATCTGGGGAAAATTTTAATTACTGGAGAATTCTTATTGCACTGTTCATCATTTATAATTGATCCATTGTCCCAGATCTTACACAGTCATTCAAAAATGAAAGACATTACCATACAAATAGTAAGGAATCACTTTACTTTTCACTAGGATTTTATAGGAAATAAAAGAAATTACAAAGCTGTATTTCAACATTAGGACCCTTAAGACAGCATTAGGATTTAAGCTGTGTATGACAGATCTGAGCAGAAGTCCAGATTTTGAAATGTACTCCAGTAAGAACTGATGAATAAAGTAAGTTTTCATCATATATATATGAATAGTTCTCTGGTAAAATCTAACCACTTTCTTCCTTCTGGCAAATTTAGCCCAGTCAAATGCTGAGATAACTCTTTCAGTTGAATTAGTACTTAGTGGTTTCAGTCATAGGTAGAAGCATATGTGCTGCTCCTTCTTATATTTTTGAAAATTATTAATTTTGCCCTGAGTAAGGTTGCCAAGTCATTTATGCATGTAATTAACAGTGATGAAAAATGCATAGATTCTTCTCTACATTGTCTAAATTTCCCTCCATATTATGTACTTATTAGGCCCTGTCTCTCTGCTGTAAATTTTTGTCAGCAAGCTGGCTGTTTAAAAAAGTGCAATTCTCTGCACATAAAGCTGTGTCATCGTTAAATGAGTATTTAAATCTTCATATTTTAGAAAAGCACTAAAGAAAGGTGTTACTCTGAGTTGATGGAAATGTATTTTCCTCAGTGCTCAGATCATGTTCTCTCTATTTCTTTTTTAGCTTTATATTTTTCTGTAGCATGTTTTTACAGTTTTTATATTCTTAATAGTTGTTTTTTTCTAAAGACGGACTACTTTTAGAGAGATCAGATACAGCAGTGTATCTAAACTACAGCAGTGCTTTTGGCAGCATATTGCCTTTCAGCCTGGTCTTTTATACTGCTTCTTATACAGTCAAGTGTCTTTTGGTTATGTCCAGTTTGAGGAGGTGGAAAGTTTCAGATAAAATAGTGGGTCCACAGGGCTTTGTTACAGTCTCTTATGAAAGGAGGATGTGATTTCATTTAGTTGTCACCTCACTTGAAGAAATGCTCATCCCCCTTTTAGTTGCAGCTTCAAGAAAAATACATTAATTCTTGTTTTTCAGGTCACAGTCTCTCTCTCCATATACATCTTGGCTCTCTAAGATCTCAGATGCTGATGCCCTGCTGGCACCGCTGGGCAAAGTGGGTTTGGTTACTGTGGACATGGGAGGAGGTGTGAGGCTCTGGGAGACTGGGCTGGAAAGCCTCCAGCAGTCACTGCAGGAGTGGAGGAACATGATTGGCCAGGAAGATGGTCGTCCTGTGCAGGTAGGACTTCACAAAGCTGAACTGGAAAACAACAAAATGAGCTATGGATGAGTTTTCTGCTGGGAAAAGGGTTGAGGGGAGAGCTGTGTGGAAAAACACTGTGAAGTAGAAGTGCACCTGTGAGAAAAAAATTAATAGACTTGTTTTCTGAAAAAAAAGAGGCACAGTGGCTCAATTTAAAAACATTTTGTAACCCCTGTAATTATGGTTACTGACAGACTCTTTGTCTTACGCTGTTTGTATTTTTGCCAAATTCCAATGCAATTAAATGCAAATAAATTCTTTATCTCCTACTGATTTTTTTAACTTTCAGAATGTACAAGAATGAAATTAATTTTTAAGAAAATTATATACTTTTCCAGAGTTCGAATTCTTGGGAAAAATTACTGGGGTATTATTTTGAAAAAGAAACTTGGGTGAAAAATGCCTTGAATTCATGTCATGGTGTGTGTGCATGTATGCATGTATGTATATACAAGTGTTAATGTCCTGGCTGGTAGGTGTGATCACCATTGCAACACAGAGGGAATATTCAGGACTGTTCAGTTGCGTCTTTAATTAGAATGGGAAAACAGAATGAGTCAATTCTTAATTACATCTTTCTCTGGTTTTGGTTGGATTTTTTTGTGAATGAGATACATTAAGCCAAAATGTCTTTTTACTTTCTTTTCCCACTCTTAGCTGCCTTTCTACAAGATGTTCTTGGGTTACAGATACTTGGGCAAGGACTGACATGTTCTTGTTACTGGACCTCAACAAATCAAATACCATTCATAAAAGTCCTGAGAAAAGGAAACTCTTACCCAGTAGCACCTTTGTGCTCCACACTGTGGCTTTGCCAGTGCCATGTTCATTGCCAGTGCAGTAGCACTAGCACCATCTTTTGGTCAGATAGAGACGGTTTACACCAGCCCAGGGAGTTGGACCAATTTAAATGTGGTGGTGGTTTTTTTCCTTTTTTCTTTTTTTTAATAACTTGTTTCATTCCAAAATATTACTATATTGTCAATAATAGCCAAAAAATGTTCGACAATACTGGCTTGGAAAGTTCATGCTGTAAGAAAATTTAAGTAATTTAGCTAGAAATCTCAAGTAGTAATTTTAAAGAAGGCTCAGAAGTTTTCCCACAGTCACAAAGCAGTTTTCAAAATCTGCTGTACAGTTTCTCTCCACTGATAGCCTGCCTCACTACTAAGCACACTCCAGGGTAAAGTCTCCTTAGAATATCTTTCTTTTTTCCTGTGTCAAACCAGTGGTTTCTCAGAACTGAAATAACGTGCTCTTTGATTTGTGCTAAAGGGCTGGAACAAAGCCTCCTATGTGATCTTCTGGCTTGCATGACTATCATTAACTTCTGTGTCCCTACTCTACTTTTTTTGCTTTGCTTTGAATGGAAAGATAATGAGACCTAAGAAGCTTTGTTTACAAAGAATTGCAGAGCAGTAAGAAATAAAGTAGGTCTTTAATTCTGTGTAATCTCCAATAAGATAATAGATTTTTAGTTGCTGTGTAAACTCTGTATTTTGCTGATTGGATATGATGGCCTTCACCTTTCCTACTTAATTTCTCAGTAGACCTTGACATAAAAGCAGTACTTTATAAAGGCATTCATTTCTGGAAATGAACGGATCCTATTACCTTAAAAACGTATTCATGTAGCTTCCCTGTGTAATTGAGCACGGCAAGAACACGTCTCCTGATCCAGGGACAATTACTTTGCTAAGAATGCTGCAGCTAAGTATTTCCTGATACCTGTTTTTGCAAAATTGGACATATTTTGCAGCAATGTATTGATTTGATCATTCAAGTGTATGAAAATTATCTCCTTTTGCTTAACATTTTGTGTGCATGCTCGTGTTAAGTAAATTGTAGGCTGATGAGGTTTGTCTAGTTCTTTGACTTAACCCATCATTCCCAATCATTTTCTAGCAGGGACTGACTTTAAGAGAATTTCAGTGTTCCACATATCACCCACCCACCTCCAGTTTCCCCTTCCTTAAAACTGTCCTTCTTGCATCCCACAAAACTGCTACAGGCTTAGCAAAGCTTATTATCCCTTTGTGGTGATGTTCTTGGACCAATCCAAGACCTGTGTACCTGATCTGTGTAGTTGGGAACCACTGACCTGCAGAAACACACAAAAATACTTTCAATCTTCCTGACCCTTTAGAGAAAAAAAGAATTGGATGACCTTCAATGTAAATATAGTTTCAAAGAATTGAAATGAAATGACATCTTCAAACAGGCTTTGGTTGAAACTATTGGTACTACCTTCTGGGGCTGCATTTTTGCTTTCACAAACATTTTAGCTCTGAGAAGGAGGCTGGATGTGCTTAAGCAATGAAACAGAGGAAAACAAACAGCTGTTCCACTTGCAATCAGTAATTAGGCTCCCTTGATATAATTTGTGGAAATCTTCAAAACAATCAACATTTATTTTGTATTGTTGACATACTCAGCGGAGTTCAAACTGCTGAAGTCTTGAGGCTACCAAATTAGTCTATCAAAATATGGTATGTGTTTGCATAAGCCTGCATTTATACAGACAGGTCAGAATTTTCTGTCATTTGTTGAAGGTTTAAACTCAAAATAATACTACAGTTTTCTGAAATTATTAAATTGGAGTGTCTAAAATACAAAATCTAAATAAAATACTGTATTTCCTAAAGCTGTGAGCTCTACTCCAAAAACCATTGAGCTTTTTCACTGGTTGGTGTCTCTGACAAAAAGGTCACTTCATTATCAAATACCTGAGGAGAATCTAAAAGACAATTTATTTTTAAAATCTTTCCCTAAAAGTTTCAGGGCAATAGGCATACATTGATAAGCTTGTGTTACTTTTTTCATACAAGGGTTGTTGATGGAAATTAAATAGAACAGCACTGATTACATTCTGATATAGTTTGGATACTGTCTTTCAGTAAGCATTGTTTAGTGGTATGTCCCATTTAGATAAAGTACAATGCTTAGATAAAAATAATTCCAAAACGTTTCATGCTATGTACTCAGAATGCCATTGTTTTCAGAAGTCCCAGGACATATCCAAACCTCTAGAGTGCATAAAAATTAGTCAAATATTGCAAAAGCTTTGTCATTTAGTTTATGCTAATATGTATCTGAACTCAAATGAGAATTTGCAACATTTTTTAAAATCCAGGTGTAGTCTTGATCTTGGTAATATCACCATGCAAAGTGACATCCTAAAGCTGAGGATAGTAATTTCCTTTACGGAAGCTGAGGATAGTCCTGTCATTTCAGTACCAACATTGTCCAAAAAAGTGATCTGATTGATTAAAAAAAATAATAAATCTTGTAAACTAAGACTTTATAGAGGTTTATTTGGGTGGGGGATTTTTTTTGTGTCAGTTTTTTAATGTCTTTGTTGAACGTGCAGTGGTTATATCATCTCCTACGTGCATGAGATGGCTTTTTGAAATTGCAGTGGTGCCCTCTGTTTGTGGCTATATATAAAGGCCTAATGAGTTAAGTAGTTGTGATTGTAACTATTTTGATTTGCTGTGGACTGTTCTCTCATTCTCAGTATAGGAAGCCTTTCTCATAAACATGCAGTTGGAAATTAATTCATATTTACATCTAAGTAGCAAGACAGAAAAAGAGACTTCTTTCCATTTTCCTGTCTTTCTGCTGTCCTAAAACAGGGTCACAATTTCCTGGTATGTTCCAGATCTTAAAGGTCAAGGCCTGCTTGTTCTACAGTACATTTCTTCTTCAAGGATGGATGTTGCTTATTTTTCTTTGGCCTG
Organism: Cisticola juncidis; assembly: GCA_013400215.1. Lineage (NCBI taxonomy): Eukaryota > Metazoa > Chordata > Aves > Passeriformes > Cisticolidae > Cisticola > Cisticola juncidis. The sequence goes on from VXBR01002275.1 coordinate 72,076, forward strand.
TGACAGAGCCCCACTGTAACATAAATGTTCTGTGTAATGTGTGTTTTTCCTCAGAAACTTCAAAAGCTGAAATGTTTAACTCAGGTTATGTCTCCTATAACTCTGAGAAACTCAGGTGAGTTTCCTAGATGATTCAGCTAATATGATGTCAAGATCAGACAGTGCAGGACTGAGCAGAGCAAAGATATAGCACATGTGAATTGAGTGGGCATGAGCTGTTTAAAAATAGATAAAGTACATTTACCTGTGAGCAAGTGCATGTGCTGTGTAGAACCTGAATAATACAACACTTACATCATCCCAGCTCTCTAGTCTAAAGACCGATGGGCAACACTCAGCTTAAAAAATGACATACTTCTTTGTAGGTGTGTCAGTCCAAAGGAAGTGTGTAAGAGAGACAGACACCTTAGTATGAAACCAGGCCCTTCCAAAGAAAAGGATCAGCCTGGAAATGTTTTCTCCCATTTTTTCCTCACTTTGCTTTTGTGACTTCACCTGATGTAAAGGTTGAACTTGAGTCCAAGTTGAGTACATTCCTGAAGTATTCATAATGCCAAAAATATCACACTCACTGTAAAGTTAAAAGAATCATGTTAAATTAGGTCAGAGGTGTGCAAATGTAGCCAAGTGTGTTTATTGTATGTATTCACACACAGGTATATGTATATATTTGCACACACACGCACATGTACTCATTTTTCCCCCCAGTTTTCATACCTAGATGTTGGTTCTCTTGAATTAGAATTACCTGAAGAGATCATCTCAACTTTTCATGTAGCCCATCCCACAGGGACTGTATTTCATAATAAGCAAGAACTGAAAGTTGATTTGAATAATGGTTGTCTTTTTCCCTTCCTTAAATAGTCTCACTTATTCCATTTGTATTCCGTGCAGCTAATCATGCAGAACTCTACATGAAATGTTCACTCCTTAAGTGAATTGATTTTTTTTTATTTTATTGAACACATCCTTTTTTCTCTTTTTACTTTCTGAAGCTGTACTTTAAAGTTCATGTTAATGCAAGTTCACCTGATGAAATTTAATTTTTTAGGTTGGATGTTTATCTAAAGAATAATTGATTCAGGGGTTTCAATGATTCCAACTTGCTTGTGTTTACCTCTCAGAAGCTACTTTAATCTCTACTGATAGTTTGGGGTGTTTCTCCCTTTTTTAAAAGTGACATTCTACTTTATAACGTAACAAAAATCCAGCCTTCTCCTGATGTTAAGACTGAACTGGCTAAAGCTGCAGTTCTGTAATCGAGACAAAAGCATGAGCTTTAGCGAGAGTGGCCGGTTCTTATCCCCACCAGCCTCTCGCTCTGTATTTTCTGCTTTGCATCACGCAGTCTTTCTGACCACACGAGGGCATCAGTGGGCCAATAACAGTCCTTTCCCTCAGCTTTTAAATACTGTCGGTGCAAACCCCATAAATCATGAGAAATACATGCAGCGGAGAGCTTCTGTAAGGTTGCAATAACCATATGATGACATTCTGCAGACCTACACAGGATCCTGAAAATCTTGAAACACTGCAGATTGCAGAGTTCTCTAGCCAATAGGTGGATTGCAAGATACAGGTTGATAGCATTTCCAGTTCTGAGATCCATGAGCCCAAATCCACAGCTCAGGTCTGTGACCTCTTCATGGACCATATAATTTATTCAGCTGAGGACAAGCAGCTGTGTAACAGCTCTTGAATGGAGGTATTGGAGTACTGGAAAGCTGCTAACTCACACAGCTAAATAATGCATCTCTCTAAAAGTATTTATGGGATAGAGCAACTCAGATAAAGATCGTTGGTTCTCTGTCAGATACTTTTTCTATAAATTTTCTCAGCTTGAGTGAGGGCCTTGTTAGAAGCACTGTACAAACGTGTCTAAAATGTATTTTCTTTCCTAAGGAGATCTTCCAGTCTAATTAGAGCAGACAGAAAAAGAATGGGAGGGAAATAACCTTGACTTTCTATTAGAGCAGACTGATCCAACACAAAGCTCCCTTTTCTTCCTCTGACCTTCCTGTGGAAGCCCAAAGTTCTCATGGGAGAAAAATATATTTTCATTTGTTATTTGTTATTATTATCTCAACACACCGTCTTGAAGATCTCCAAAAGTCTGCACCAATACACATTGCTGACATAAAGGTTGGAGCTTCTAACACCAATGAAATCCTGCTGCCCCAGCAAGTCAGATGCATACTAATAATTATGCCTTTATGAAAGTGGTTCCCTGATTAGTGAAAGGACAAACCTAGGGAAAATTTAAATAAATTGGTATGTTACAGTAATGCAAATTATAAGAGGCTTTCCTTTGGAAAAGAAAACAATGTAGTAGATATTAAATTACTTCTGCCTCTGCTCCTTAAGGACAGAGTTGACAAGGACCAAGGTATACAGAAAATCAGGCTTTTCTCCTTCCACATGTAGTTTTTTTCAACTTTCTTTTTACCCTATGGTCTTTGGTCTGGACCATTCCAAACCGACATATTGTGTTGATGTATCCCATCTTTCTAGCTGTTGATTATTCACAGTACTCTAGCAGAAACCAAATTCATTGTTTTCTGAGTTCATTGATCTTGGAGGTGTGTAGTCATAATAAATAACCAAGCTAGACATTATCTGTCTCCTCTGATAATATTTCATAGTGGATTAGAATACTAAAAAGATTATGATCTCACATCTTATAGTTTGACAGAATTGGGAATTTGAAACAATGAGAGGACAATGGACTTTACATAGGTGTTTACATAACAGAAGATCCATTAGATGAAATAAATGTATTACATTTTCTTACTACTTTAATGAGTTTTCCAGCTTTTAAGCTGTACGGTGTATATTTGTGGACAAAATACCTTAATGCATCTGCTGTGCAGAGTTTCTGAGTTGGTTCTTCAAGTTACAGTGTTTAGTTCAAAAAAGAGCCCAGAGCAGCATTTTGTACAGTGGTTTGGTTTTTTTAGTTGGTATATATAAACTTCATTTACAAGCCAGATACAGCTTTTTATAAATTTCACTCCAAATCTCCACCTTTTCCCAATCCAGATTCACTTTTCTAAAATGCCATAAAAGTTATGATGCTTTCAAAAATTCTGGTATTCAAGACAAAAGCCTGCATGATTTTTAAATGCTACTTTTAGAATTAAATGTTCACAGGGGTCAGATGATGCATGAAGCTTCATTAATTCAGTTTGAACTCCTGCAAAGTTTTACGGACAAGATAGAAAATCAAAATGAAGTCAAATGAATGAAAGAAAACATATTAAAAGTTTTATACTACAGTGCTATAAATGTGGGGTTTTTTTCATTTCAGGATACAATTGAAGAAACATCATGCATTTCACACATTTTTATTGTCTTATATCTGAATATCTTTTCTGTGGAAAAATTACTTGCAGACTCAATTTTGTGCTGTTGTTGTGAACAGAAATTATGCTATTAATTTTTAGTACATAGAGAAAAGCAGTACATATGGTACAAATGAACATAATAGAAGCCATTAGAGAGAGTTTTGCCTGTTTGTGCCTTTCTCTAGTTTGTATAAGCAGATTATAAAAAGTTTTCTTTCTCACTTTACTAGAATCAGTTTTATGGTAGAGTGTAAAACCACAATGGAACAGGAGGATTAGCCTGTGATCTGCCTGATGTGGAGCTTCTTTGCTCTTTGACAGTGTAATGCATATTTTCATGCTGCTGATAAAAAATGTGTTAGAGGAAGGTATGTTCTTGTGACCTGGTAAATGCAGCCTAGGATAATATTGAGGGTTTAAGGTTGGAGAAGCTCAGGAATAAAAGAAAAGGAATTATTTTATTTCAGGGAAACATCAGTCTTTTGCACATGTGCAGAAGTACATTCTGCATTCCATGGAATACATTTCTTAATCCTTTGTGCCACTGTGGATGGATTACTTAATGCATTTTTCACCTGGAGTACAGTTGTGTTTTGTTACAGTCAAAGTCAATCTTTTTTCATAATAATATATGAGAGTGAAAGATGGTTTTGTACTGATTTTGATAAAGAAATTACCATCTCCCAAATCACCCAAAGGCAAAAATCTACAGATTTTTCCCTTCTTTTCCTGCAGTGTTCTTCTGCTCAATCTTTGTTTATGGCACTAATGAAGAAAGCGAGTTAAGATACTTTAACTTTATAGTGTTTCTAGTGGATTTATATTCATATAACCAGTATTTTTCAGCAATAGTGTCTTCTATGGAAAGTAACCCATGTTTTTCACTGACTAGAAACTGCCCTGTTTAATATGTTTTATGTTAATAAAAAGGCAAAATATCAGATTAACTCTTTCCTTTCACATCTCAGATATGTTACAATAAGAGTGGATGTCTTCTAATTTGGATCTTGGAAGAGTTCTTTCCTTTGTGATAAAAAAAGTAAATGAAGAAGGGGATCTTGCCAGCCTACATCTGCCTGCTCGCAAGGACTGTCTGATCATGCAAATAATTAAGCTAATGCACACCTTCTTAATTTACATTGAACAAAGCACCTGAGTGATATGAATTGTATTCTACCTCAAATTTTACTGCACACATTCTTTTCTCTGTTTTCTTCTGATCAATAGTAAGAAACAGCCAGTAATGCATTATTATTGCTAACAGTAGAATAAGTGCTTGTGAAAACAATATTTGGACACCCTACAATTTTCTTTTTGAAGATTTTCCTCCATAAATATTCTTTACAGCTGCAAATACTGTATCTGTGTCCCTGTTTGCTTGTATAATTTGTATGCATTTATTCATTTGTGACACTTGAAATCATGCTGGTTGCATCTTTAGTAAATGTGTTCTACGTGATCCACTGAATGCTTAGAAGGACTTAGTAAGAGAGGTTGATTCCTTGTCACCACATGCAAGAAGAAGGAATTCCATTTATTTCTGTTATGAAGGAGTAAAAGCCTGTCAGGAATGCCCAGCTCTGCTTAAACATTCCCAAAAGGATAAGAAATACTTGATTTGGTGAGGTTTGGGGAGGAAATATAGACTATTTTTTAAAGTAAAAATTTCATCCTTTTACACCTGCAGGATGTTAGCGTGGAATCAAAGTGGGGTTTTCTGGTTTTTCCACCTTTTTGTACCTGGAGTACTAAAATAAGCATTGTGTTTTATGTGAGAGGATTAGATATGAGTTCACCCTGTCAAGGCCAGAGATAAATAAAACTAAGAGGTGAAAGGTCTGTTCCCCTGTACATGAGGCAGCGCAACCCCTTTGGAAACCAGAGTTTCTTTCTGCCATTCCTGAGGCAGAAACTTGCTTTTGTTGCCGTGAGCCCCACAAAGGAACTTTCTGGCAAGCAGTCCTGAATGGAAGGCACTGACACCTCCTGTGCCCTTCAGGAATTTTAATGAAGTTAACCCTGTCAGAATACAAAAGTAAGCTGCTGTATTATAAGACCATCCAGTCTCTGGCCAATTTGCAGTGTTGCAGTGTCACATACAGGGCAGGAAACAAAAAAAATTACCTGCATCTCAGTTGCATCCCAGTAGGCATTAAGGAAAAAGCCCTTCACATTTTGCAGGAAGCTGTCACTCATTGATTAATTTTTTATTCAAAGCTAAAAATATTTTCAAGCTTGTCTGACTTCTGCTTACAAATTCCAAAAGGTATTTCCTAACCTGTAACCATGAGTTCTCTTTCTGCCAGCAGTTAAGTCTGAGTACATGTTCTGGCCCTTATTTTAGAGAGTCAGCTTTTTACGCAACTGTAATGGAGGTTTGGACAGTGAAAGCTGTTGGCTCAATCTCTTGCATAAACTTGCCAGGAATAAACAAAATTTCAAGTGTTACAAGACAGGAGGAGAATGAATTCCCTCTCTTTCCCTGTCTCCACAATAAATACCACTTGAGGAATTTTAGTCTTTAGTTAGTTGTAACAGACTTGAAGAGTGAAGAGCTGATGTATGGCTTAAAATACCTGGGGAAATGTTGTTAATACTCTGAAACATGAATAACTGAATAGTAGATCTACTGAAACATTCATTTCAGTTGACTTTGCTAAGTGTCTTTTACTCATTATATTGGATACTATTATAAACACATCAATAATAGAGCTATTGATACACATTCAATGCAGATGTACTTTGGTCCTTGCTAAGATACAGAACTGCACAGTTGTGCTGCTTGGGACTCTCTTTGAGTGGTGAATCTTCTTTTTAAAGTTTGGGATGTTTTTTTCTTCTCAGTTGCTGCAATGTAGAATTAAGATTACTGAACACTAAAATGTCACTAAGGTCACTTGCACAAAATCAGCTGAAGCTGAATTTGATATTGCTTTTGGTCAGCTTTATTCAGAGAGCCAGAGAGATTTTTCATGCAATACATTATACGAAAACTAATTCTGAACTCAAAAGGGAAGTACTGTATTGTTAAAATAACTCATATGTTAGAGTGAAATATGGATATGTGTGGGACATCAATAATTTTAATAATAGAGTGCAGCATCCATCTTCGTAATTCCCATGCTTTTATTTGGGGTTATTTTCTAATGGGGTCATGCAAGCTCTTTTCTTCCCATAGCTGTGACAGAGTCTTGTAGGGGCAATGCACAGTGTATCTGGGTCAGCTGTGTGATCCCCAACAAATACAGCCTCTGTCTCTTACTGAGGGATTATAATAAGTGTCAAAGATATGCCAGTGTTTCTTTACTCTCCAGGGGTTAATGTTATTAAATTATATGATTTTGCATCAGATTTCAATAGAGTTCAATCCCACATTCACTTAACTGGCATGAATGTGGTTCTAGATCCACTTCCAAAATAGTTAAAATTTGTTTAGTACACAATATATCATAGTTTGTCTGACCAGCTGAAGTCTAGACAAAACTCCCAGCCTTTGACTCATCTTCACAGTGGCCACTGTTACAGATTGGAATGTGTTTAATGGCTGTTTGCATAAATATGGCACAGATGGGAAACACCTGGCTTCACTGTGTGGTTGTGTGGAGTAAATCATGCAATGAACTTTTTTGAGGCTCTTTATCTTCTTCATCAAGGATGATAAGCTCACTTAGTTTCCAAACTGAATATGTTTGTGTCAGTTTTCCCTATGCACTTTGCCTTAGAATCCAAATTTTGTTGGGGGAGGGGAGAAGAAAAAAAATTAAAAATTTAATTTGTAGTGTAGCCATGTAAAACCATTTTGGTATACATTCATATTTTTCAGAAGGAACTGATTTAGAGCAAGTTGTTGAGATACCATGCATCTCTCACTGAATGTAAAATCAGTGTTTAGTTCTATTCCTGCCTGGCTACCCTTACTGTCAGGAGTTAATGGATGTGTAAGAAGCAACACCAGAAAATTAAGTCAAAGCATTAACAAATCATGGTATTTGTGGTTATTTCTTAATTTCCCTTTTTCTTCAGCACTCTTTCATGCTATTGCCTCTTAAGAAAAGCACATTCCTTTGGCATCTTTCTGACCTGAACTGTTCATATTTTTCTCACACAAATTTTTTGTTTTGTTTCATTGAATTTGGAAGACCTGCAGAGCCTGAATCACAAAGTCCTTATGAGTGTAGTCATTACCTGTTGCTGTAAGTGCCTGAGAGTATAGAAGGAAAATGGGAGAACAAAAATAATTGAAACCAGAGACTAAGATAATGGGTAATTACTGACAATTAGGACTCTACAGAGAATAAAATAAGAATCATCTATTCCAGGAGAGGATGGCAGCTGTGCTTCTTGTGTGTTGAAGACTTTGAAGAAAAACCTGCCCAAACAGGGTGTGGAAAAGTGCTTTCACACTCTGATAGTGAATCACCAATATGCATAAACAAGTTTAGATAATTTACAGTTGAAACATGTGTGCCTTGAATGTTTTGGAAGTAGTGGTTATTTTGGAAATCAGAAGGAACTTTCAGAGGGAAAAATTCAGTTTTTCTAGCTATTCTACTCTGACCTATGCCTCATAGCTGGAGCTCAAGGCTGCAAGACTGAATTTGTGTGTAGTTTCCCAAAGCCATAATATGCACACCAGGCAGTATGGAATCTGCACAACGATGCAGTAATGAATGGTGCCTTTCAGTGCATCTTAGCTAGGAAGAGCACGGATTTCTCTCAAGAAGGAGTGATTAATCAAAACTTGTTGAAAGAAACAAAGTTCATAGAAGTCTTGCAATTAGACTCAAATGGAAAGTATTCAGGAGGGGACAGGTCAACTTTTAAGCAAGGAAATAATTTGTATATTTGAAAAATATCCATCATGATAGTAATAAAAAACTCATTGTAGAAATTGCAGTCAGATAAGCTTGGCAAAGCTACTGTGGATTTTAGGTTTGCTTAAGTCCCTTCTCTGCTTTTAACATTTGTTTTTCTTGTCTTCCTTCTCACTCCAGAAGAACTAGATATTTCCTGCTGAGTGTTCTTCAGTTTCTCAGGTTTCAGAGTCCATCCAGTTTTGGATTCTGGCCTTTAAATCTACCTTTCCAATAGTTTCCAATGTCAGGAATTTCTCCAGTCCTAAGAGGGGTGACTTACTATGGCTCTTCCATCTCTTTTTATTTGTCATGCTGAAGAATGTATCATTGTCCAAAAGTTTTTCTCTTCTGTTTTTTTCCTCATCCTCCCTCTGATTTCATGTCAAGGCTCATTGATTTACTGTCTATTTTTTTGTAAAATATATCTTCAATTCTAATATAGGTATTTGGTAGTCTAACTTCTAGTTTATAGAGATGCTTTCAGAATAGAGACAAGTTGTTGGCTGTAAAATTACCTTGCAACTTACAAAATTACCTTCCATAGATAGGGAATAGGAAGGAGAAAAGTCTGACAAGTCACTAAGGGAATTATCTAGGAGCCAAAGAAAAAACCAGGAAAGTACATCCAGAAGATTCTCTTCAGAGGATTCTACGGTGTGCTAATATAATGCAGTTTCCAAGTATATGGTAAATTTGAAAAATAATTACCCCAGCAAACCAGTGCTAATAAAAATTGGTTGTTAAAGTATTCAGACTTAGCAAAATTCTACTACCTTCTGCCTAAAAGGTGATACTTAAAAGAAAATAAATGAAACTGTTGCAACTCACTGGCATGACATTTACGCATCTGCTGGTGGTGTTCCATTCCAGTATTATTGAATTTTCAATTATTTTGTCCATTCAGCCATTAACTATACATAAAAATAAAAATAGTGAAGAACTTGCATTCTTAAGCTATGATAGATTGTAGCCCTTGTTTCTTTTCTTCTTTCTCAACCTTTTTTTTCAAAGTTTTAACAGAAACTAAATGTTGGATGTTTGGTGTCCTTTTAAGAAGAGAAAGCAAAAAAATCGTTATAAAAGAGAAGATTTTCTATTAACCACATGCCATTTCAAAGTAACAAATACCTACTTTAATCAGATCTAATCAGATCAATACTGTTGTAAAATAAGTTTCTGTTAGAAACTTGTCTGGTGCATGTGTATTAGAAATATTATTTATGAACAACTTATACTTGAGAAAGATAAATGAACTACAAAGCTCTTTTATCTACAGACCTTTTCACTGAAGATTTAAAACATGTTTGAATTTCGAAATGTTTAGTGGAATTTTTCAGTGGAAAAACTTGACAAAAATAGAATATGACATTTGCATCACTGGTTATAGTTATGTTTGTTTCACAGAGCTTTCTGTTACAGAAGGAATATTTTTCTGTAAAGAGTATGTAAGCATGAACATGTAAAATTTTTGCTTAATTTCATGTTTCTCATTATAGAATAATGTTTTGGTTTGCTTCATAAGGCTGGCACTATCATTTTGGTTTTATAATTCTGTTTTAAACTACTCAGCAGTTTTTGTTAACCAGCGTTTCTGATAGTTTTTTTAATCCACCAGTTAGCCAAAAAGAACAGCTTATTTTTAAGGAAATCTCTTAAATCAAAAAAGTGTAAAACCCTAAGGGTAACATGCTGTTGTGGTTACATGTTTCTCCCTATACAAATGTTAAATGGATTTAATTTATCACATTAGACCTTGATTTTACACTAATGACATGGTTCACAGAGGATGTATTGTACCTCTTTGAATTGATATAAATTCTGTAAAGGGAAAGAAAATGATGTTTTGAATAGCTGCCAGGACAGTGTTGTTAGAGCACATGTTTTCAGTTCAAAAACATGTGTGGAATTCATGTCAGCAGCGAGTCTGCAAGACAGTGAATTCAAGGATTATGCTTCTCTATAGTGAAAGCCCTGATAATGCCAGAGAACTTCTGAGAATGCAATAAATTGTAGCTATTGGGACACATAAATTCTTTGGAGAATTAAATGCACTGTGGTAGATAAGAAGAAAGTTAATTTTAAGCGGTTAGAGACATTAATTTTCCATCTCAGTCATTGGGTTTTGTTAAAAAAAAATAAAAAACCAAAAGTGACACTAAATTATAGAAGATTAGTAAGGGGCAGTTCACATATGATTCATTGATTTACTACATGACTCAGAGTTCCTAACGGGAAAGAGTATTTTTGCCTTCAGTCACCCACTTAAATCCAGCCCCAGCCTAAAGTGACTCAGCCCTGGCCGTCTGGCAGCTGCTGGGCGTTCAGCTGGGCCGTGAATCAGCGGCGAAAGTGCCATCAGTGGGCAGGTCTAGAAAACCCAGCACAGGAGAACCTCTGTGGTCCAGGCAGTGACAGTGAGGATTGCATGAGCCTGTCATTTGAACCGGCCGTTTGCTGACCAGTCTCATCTCTTTAGTCCCTGTTCATGAAAGGAACTTCAATCTACCCAATCTGCTTCAATCATGTGCAGCTGGGTGCACATGAAATGTGTAAAAGGGTGTGCAGTGCTGTGGATATACAATAAATACTCTGAGAACTGCTTGAACTGCAGGTGATTTGGTCTGCAGGGGCATTTTGAGTTGTGCTGGGCAGTTATCAGGAAGCAATTTCTAGTGTAGGTATGAACAGAATGCAGAGGAGTTCAGATGTGGCAGTAGTCTTAGTGCGGGTGTGGGTCTAATGTGCCACTCAGGAGCCCTGTTTTACTCTGCTCTGTTCTGAGGTGGAATGTTGCATTTATTGAACTAATGCTGGTCCTACAGCTACTCAGTACACCTAGTATGTTATTATTCCATTGTTAGGGTGTTTTCTTTACTATAAGAGATATTTACCTCTCTCTTTCTCTCTTCTACAGATAACCATTGAGAGGGAGAGTGGTTTGGATGTCAGCTCCCCCAAACATGGAAAAGTGGATCCAGACAATATGCCACACGTTGGTGGAAATATGTGGGCTGGTGGAACAGGTTTTTCATTGTTTTTTGTTTTGTTTTGTTTTTAATGCATCATTGACAGATATGTAAGGGAGATGCTGTGCCAGTCAAAACTGGTGTTATACAAAGCTGTCCTCTGCCTAGAGCTGTTTTACCCAATACGGGGTTGTTCTATCGCCAGTAAAAGAAGAGAAAATAAGTATTTGCAATGTCTAACTTAAACTGTATGTAGCAGATGTCTTCTTCAACTATATTTTTTTCTTCTTTTTACTGGCCATACAGAGAACAAGAAGCTTGCAGCCACAGAAGCTAGGCTGATTCATTTGCCATTCTCTTAGATGCCCCTTGTAACTGCAAAAATTTAGGAAGTGTAGGCAAGAGGTACACAGAACAGGCAAAGTACCTCCTAATTTTAATAGGTTGTGATCACTAGATAGATTTGGAAGCAGTGTAAACCAGCAAATTTTAGGGAGAAGACAGAGTCTGGGACCAAGGACCCTCGAGGAGATATACAAGATTTATGGTCCCCTTTTTACAGCATAGGAACCATTATGAATCTTGTCTCCAGGAGCTATAAACACAAGTATTCCATGGGAGTTCTTCTTTACCATGATAGCTGTTTGGTTTTGAAAACCTTTGGCAAGAAATATTTCAAGTGGGGATTGTTAGTAACATTTTTGGAACATGTTGATGTAGATGACAATGGAAGCTTTAAAGAAAATGTGTTCTTATTTTTTTATCAAGTGTATATTCCTAATGGTTTTTTATCTCAACCTTAGGTGGGAGAGACACTGCTGGGTTAGGTGGCAAAGGTGGGCCGTATCGACTGGACGCTGGCCACAGGGTTTACCAAGTATCTCAAGCTGAAAAGGATGCTGTGCCTGAGGAAGTTAAGAGAGCTGCTCGAGAGATGGGTGAAAAGGCCTTTAAACGAAGGTAATGTGAAAGTCTGTCTTTCTTTTCCATTTCCCAGAGAATTTGAAAAAGACAGTTGAAAATAATTTCCTTTCTCAACTGCATTTATCAGCTACCTTACCCTGTTCATTATCGCTTAACAGAGATTACCAGCACATGTTGAGCTGTTCTCAACAAGATGTGTGGAATATTTTATTGAATTAAACCACAATGTTAAAATGACTTTGTGATTTGGTAGAGTAAAACATAGCTAGATAGAGAAGGGGATTGAGGTAAATATTTATCTTTTTAATAAGAAATAAATGATATTAAAATTTCTTTGAATTATGATGAATACAGATTGTATGTTGTTAGGAATTAGTCACTTAACAAGTGTCTTTCAAAGCGGACCACTGCAAGCAAATTGCTTCTGTTTGAAAGATCTGTAGGCAGATGATTAGAGCATGGTGCTAATAATATTTGATCCCTGGGGTTTGATCCCTGTGTAGGCCATTCACTTTAAGAGCTGGACTTGATGATCTTTGTGGGTCCCTTCTGTTGCCATGATTCTTCCTAATTTGCTGAGCGTTCATATTAAAGTAGAACTGTGCAGCTTCTCACGCTGGTAAATGTAAACACAAGATCGTGTTTTGTAAATACTGGCAGTGTTATGAATTCCTTCTCCAAGAGAAGGGGAGGTTGAATGACAGTTCCCTTGACCAATGTGGTTGGGAGGTGGGGATACCACTCTCCAATCCATGGTCACCTTGCTACAGGTATTTAATAGGAAGAATAAACAAGGCACGGACTCCCCTGCCCTGCTGCTCTGTGAACCCACATCTGTGTCCCTGAGTGTTCAGTCTGGTAGGCCTCACGGTGATACCCTTCTACCTCAGAATATTCTGTGATTCTGTAATTTGAACTATTAAGCTTCAGCAGCTAATTAACCCAAACAGCAGGTCTTCCCAGCATGAGTGTAATGTGTGATTACTGATAAGACTTTCCCAGAATGTGCACAGAGATTCAGATTTCTCCTACCACCTGAACTCTCAAGTCAGTCTCTGGTATTTTGTATTAAAAGAAGCATCCAGCCTCTTCAAAATTGCTTCTGAGCTGCTTCATAATAAAAACAATGGATATGTATGGTCTTGGATACTGGACATCTGTGTCTGTGCATATGTCCATATACAGACCTGGCATGCTTTGATGAGTTTCTACTGCCTGTGTGGTGATTTACTGAAATAGAGAAAAGTGGCCAGAAAATTCCTACTGCTGCACGCTGTGGGAACTGTGCAGCTATGACCTGCAAAATCTGGGTATCTGTACATGACATAACAATTTTGTCCTGCAAACCCCAAGTGGGCTGGCATGTACCAGCTGCAATTATAACCTGTTATGAAACCACATTTGACTTGGATCATTATTCTGTACCACTTGAACAGTTGTAGGAACTAACAGATAAGAATAGGGAGGTTGGAGTCCTCAGCTGACCAAAAATAAAAAAAAAAAAAGGGAAACGGCAGATTTCACGGCTTTGTTTATACAGGACTATCTGGAAAGGAGAAATTTCAAATACAAGTTATTGATGCTTTCCTGGTTAGATAGTATTCCTAGTGGTAAACATTTTTAATTGCCCTATTTGACAAAAATGGAATTAACTACTACTCTGGAATAGATGCAGTATTTTTCATGGTATTTTTCTGAGCTACCTTTCACTTTGGATTGATATAGAGTGCAACAAAGTAAAACAGCATGAACGATGTTTTTGTTTGAAACAAAATGTTTCTTTTATAGATCTGAAGATATCGAGCTCTTTTAGCAGGAGTCATGAAATTAAATGAACATCACTGAAAGTTACTTTTTTTCTACCTCTAAGGAATAAGAGTTGGCTATAATGACTATGTGTATGCAAAACTTAAAATAGAAAAGACATCATTATAGAGACAACAAAGACTTGATGTTTGATTTTAATATTATCTTCAAAGGGTTGGTCTAAACAGCAGTTCTCAGGTATACTTTATGATCCAGGCAATTAACTTGTGATACTGTTATAAAATTTGCTATCAGAAATAAAATTAGCCTATATATATATATATATACACTATCCTATATATACTTTACTATCCATTTATAGTTCAGTCTAAAAAGCAGCATATTTTCAACACTGTGAGTGAGATTATGCTGTTACGAAATCCTGTGAAATGGGCCAGGCACCATAGGCCAATATGTTTAGCTCAGGAGTGAACCCAGCCACATGCTGGCAGGTGGGGTGGGCAGGTACACAACTGCTGCCTCTCTGCATGGTGTTGGGTCATGGCAAATACTGAACAGTGAGCGCTCCAGGCATATCTGCCTGACCCCTAGCTCATTCTTCACTGTTGGACCTCGGTCATTACATTCCAATGGTGAATTTCACCTGTTCTGCTATGTTGTTTAAAGCCTGATACAGAACTTGAAATGGACACATCTTTGCTTATAAAGAAACCATGTATCTGTTTTCATGGTACAGGTGTCTTCTTGATAGGCCTCTGGACAAGATAGTGACTGACTCATTTTCTATGGGGAAGCACATTTTTGTTAATGTTCATTTAAAACTTCTTTGCTTCAAGGTTTCTTCATTTAATGAAGCACAAAGATAAGCATTCGAGACAGTTACTATTTATAGGTGTTCAAGGACAGATTTTGCAGTGTATCTTTACTTAACCTTTGTGTTGAAGCATGAATCAGGATATGTTTAAAATTCTCTGAGAGTGAAGTAATGAATAGACAGTCATGATCCTTTTATGTACAGATAGCAACACCTGAGCCAGTAAAACCTTTCAGATTTGATCACATTTTTCAGAACCTCTGATTTACATATCAAACTTTAAAGCAGATTAGGAGAGAGTCATAGGTTAGTAACTTTAATAAGTTGTAATGTGATACAGCCCCTGTAGACATTGATGAACATCTGTGTTATCAAAAATTCATAAGGGCAGCTGCCATTACTCTCATTTGTCTCTTCTGTGTGCTTGTAGCAGTCTAAATTTCCCTGTTATCAAGTAAATAAACTTCTGGTTTGCATAAGTAAATGGAAGATATTCGTGTTTCCTAAACTGTTCTTAGCTCCTTGTACTTTCCTTTAGATTGAAAGAGATTCAGATGAGTGAATATGATGCATCAACTTACGAAAGGTTCTCTGGAGCAGTCCGACGTCAAGTTCAGTCACTCCGCATCATCTTGGACAATCTGCAGGTAATCTTAAATTCTCTGACAGAGGAACATAGGAGGTCATTACATTAGGGCCCAAATACTATCCTCCTAATATCCTGTTAACATCTAGTGGTCATACCTTTGAAGGCTAAAAGCTAAAATCAGTTAGTAAAAACAGTTTCATATTACTGTTTTAAAAGGCAGCCTACAAGTGGATCCCAGTGCTCATCTCTACAAGTTACAGTATTCCCATTCCACACCTTACAGAGATTACTTACTGAGGAGCACAGTTTTGTGGCAGAAAATACTAATACTACTACATTATGGAAAAAAAACTGTGAAAGTGCGTAGAGCCCCGTCTTTCCCTTTACCTCCAGTTCAAAAGAGTGTTTTTTAGCTGTGAAGTGTAAGTGCTATAGATGCCAAAAGGGGCACCCACTCCAGGTAGGAGCTTTACTGCATATTCAGCTGAAAACATGAATTTTTCTGAGGTTTGTTTTTAACTCTTGCTAACAGAAATAGGTATATCCCAAATCTCCTAAGTGGAAACCCACTTAAACCACCAGTTTGTCTATCTTCTGGTAACTGGCATGGGGGTTGTTCTGGGTTTTTTTTTTTAATACTGGTGTTCATATACAGGGCAAATAAAATTGTAAATGCATTCTTTTTTAGAGGCATCTGCTAATCTTCAGTTAAAATTAAAGGAAAAGTGATTTACCCCTTATAAGACATATTTGATTATAAATATTTCTGTTGAGGGTTACTAACCACTAGTGTATATATACCTTCATTTATTAGTCACTGTACTGTGTCTTAAGCAATAAAACTGAAATACAGGGAAAAAATCACTCTGTATGCTAAACAGCTTCCTCCTGGACAAAGAAATCCAATCCTCTGGTATTGCAAGTAGGGAGGGTAGTATTTCTTTGCCTTATTTATACCTTAAAACCTTTGTAGCTACAATAGCATTACTATAATCATATATATGCACAAATATGCTAAAATTATGAATTTTATTATTCATAATAAAAAATTAGCCAGTTTTATTATGAATGTACCAATTCAGAGAAATCCTCCTGTAATGAACATTTAAGTTAGGCATCATTCATGCACTTTCTATTTGTCTTAGTTCAAGACACAGACTTCTGGCTTATAAAGACAGGTCTCTGTTGAAAAAAAATTGGATGTAAATCTCAGTTTTTTCAACAACATTTATATCTAGGTGGGGGTTTTGCCATGTTTCTAGCACATGTGCTATTGGAAGCACACTCTGGGTATGAAATCTATAAGTGAATCTTCAGTTAGAAATCTTTTCTTGAGTCTGTCTTACCTGTCTCTTGGCTGTCTACCTGTCTCCTGTAGGAGCCAAAATTCCTACATTCAAGGATCATGTTAATCATAATAAAAAAGTAATATATTTTAATATAAGGAGGCATATCCTCTTACTTTTTTAAAAAACGTCATTTTAATATCAAGGTAAAGTCTTAGAAGCCGCAGTGTTTTATGAGACTTTCCTTCCAAAACCTGTATCAGCTAACCACAAAGTTAGGAAATGTAATTTATGATGGAAAAAACAAATTACTGAACTTGAAAAAGCTAGCCATGGAATAAGAGCAATAGTGAAAGAAAAATTTTAAAATTTTTATATAGATTTTGGTAGGGATTTTATTAGAAGATGAACTAGGAAAATGAAGAAAATGATAATAGGAATTAATTGCAAAGTGCCTTTTGTTAATAATGAAGCTGAGTACAAACACATTTCATGTGATATTTTTGAGAGGGGAAAAAAGTTGCTTGAATTCTTCAGCATGGTAATTCATCCAGCCCTCATGAGGCACTGTGCATCTGTCTCTCATTATTTTCTGTATAGTCCTGTGTACACTATAAGTTCTCAACTAGAACAGTTTTCTTTCTTGTTAGAAATCAGTCATTCCTCATATCTCAAAAAATAAACCCATGGCAAAGTTCACTACAGTAAAATTTGCAACTCAGATGTCTCTGTGTTTATTAACTTTGGGAAAATCCCAAACTACCTTTTCAGTAGAGAACATGTTTGGCTTTTTAAAAATTTTTTTCAAACTGTGTTCATATAATTAAAACATATTGCCCATATTTATTTAACCTGGATTTTCTCTTCAATATATGCCTTTTATTGTTGTTTTTGTGGATTTGTTTAGAATATATTCATTTGATTAAATTTTATCTCCCTAGAATCAAGAGGCTGGGATAAGGTCCAGTTGTCTATGGCTCACCAAATGTTAGTAGCAGCAGAAAGAGATTTTTGTAATAGGCAGGTCCTTGAAAGTGATACATAAACAAAGTTTGAGAATGAAATTTCATTGTTCATTTTGCTTTATATAACTCGCTGGTATCTGTCAGCTCTTTGAACAACATTATCAAAACATAATGAGTTTTTGTTTATCTTCTGTAGAAGTAGCAATGCCAGAAGTCCAGGAAATCCTGTCACTGATGGGCTCTTTCTTCTCTCCCATGAAACTTGTCTATCTAAAGTCCAAATTCAAAAGGTTATGGTCACTCAGTCACTCAGAAAGAATTCTTTAATGTTAGGTAACTTGCTTTCCAGAAAGTACTTCTCTTGTTAGTGATTATTGCAGAGAGAATTAGGGACAACTGTCCCTGCAGCTTCTGAGCATCATTTGGGCCCCTGCATTTAAACTGGGCAAACTGAGCCTGAGTTACTGAGCCTGCTGGGCACTGTCTGATTTAGACCACATAGAGTGATTTGGTCTGAGCAGCAAGAGTAAAATAGTAGCAGTTCTATAATAAGCATGGCTTGGAGAGCTGGAAATATGAAAAGCCCTGTGCCCTGTCAGTTGTTTTGTGATCTCAGCAGCTAAAGGAACGTTTGTGTAATGTTTTCCCAGAAACAAACGCAGACCACAACTGGCAGTGTTTAATACATCCTCTACCATTATAAGCTACATATTTAGACATGATAACATCACATACACAACTTTTTCTCTGACATTTACATACATAACAGCTGGGAGATTTTTGTTTATTTTGGGTTGTTTTTTTTTTTGTAAATATGCCTAGACATCTTCCAGTGAAAAGAATTACTGTAGTGGTGCACTGTGATCAGCCACTGCCATACTGATAAGATATAAAATCTAGCACATTTTTCTAGTTTCCAAATATACAGACTTTGCTGTCTTTAGAAGGATCTTATGAATCTTGATGAAGCTGTCCTTGGAAAACATGTTTAATTATGTTGTTTTTAATAGTATAACACTTGAGTCTTCAATCTTACCCGCATGCTCTGCATGCTACAGGAGTGTAGTGAATATTTGAGTTCATGGATTGTAATGTATTTTCATCAAGTCAGGCTGTTGATAACCAATTTCCTTTTAACTAAAACAAAACAAGTGTTTATTGGACTGTCTCTTGAGTATAACATTTTAAAAGTAGGTTTTTTAAAGTATGTAAAGTATGTAATTAGTTATACTCTGAATACTCTTAATACTATTTTAAAAGCAACCATTTACCATTGCCTAAAGTGGATAAAGTGGATGCTGTTTAGTTTTTAAAGTCATCCAATGACTTTTTCTTGTTCTGTGTGGTTTGAAAACACCTAACAAATGGTCAGTTATGCGTGTACATATTTCTGAACAGGGTTGCCACACACATTTTTCAGCATATTTGCAAGAAGAAGGGTTAACATTTCTCCAGTTCACAGTTCAACTCCCATAGATGAAACTACTGAAAAAGGCCAAGTTATGGAGGGAATATGTTTTTTGTCAGTGTTCATTTTTCTTTCAGAGAAGAAGACCAGGACAGCTGTGAATGTGTTTGGATTTGACTTATGCCAAAACTGTCACATCATTACAAAGAAATTAACGTGTATGTCGTGTGCAGTAGATCTTAAATTGTCTAACATATACTCCCATCACTGAGGAAGACTTTTTTCTGTTGTAGGCCAAGGGTAAAGAAAGACAATGGCTGAGACATCAAGCTGTTGGAGAGTTAGATGATGCCAAAATCATTGATGGGCTGACAGGAGAAAAAGCTATATATAAACGACGTGGAGAACATGAGCCACAAGTAAGTATCCAACAAGAAACAGGGAGGTGAAGAACAGCTTAACCGGGTTGCTGATTGCCTGTGGTTGTACAATGTCTGTGTTTGGAGTTTGAGCACATCATAAGGATGAAAAACTCAGAAAAATATCTCTGGCTTAGGATGTCCCTGACACAGAGGCAACCACAGGATGGAAAATTTGCTGTACCTCTTCATATAGTCTTGCATAAATATTTCCTGTTGACCACCCTCAGAAAGAGGACACCAATCTAGGCAGTGCTAAGTTTTGACCCATTGCAACAGTTTTTTATGTTCTTATTTCATACTTTAATGACCAGAAGGCAATTAGCAGAAAACATTTTTTGTTTGCTTTTATAGAAAAAAGGAAAGTATTTTCTCACTAACTTAAATTTTGTTAACAAATATGCTGATCTCCTAGGAATTTTTAAAAAAGTGCTTTGCAAATGTATTTTCCTTATTCCATGGTATGAAAATAATTTCAGCTTCCACAGATACTTGCATTTACAAGAATAAAAATTATGAGAGAAAAAAGAAAGTGTGAGGAAAAGCCATTAGGATATGATACAGTTGACTGTCATATGGCCCAATTCAGCCATTCCTTGGAAGGCTTTGCAGTTGGACCTATGTGAGTCAGCAACAGAGAAACCACTTGAATCAGACCAACTAAATCTGGCCAAAACTAGTGGGGCTAGTGCATAATACTTAACAGTAATACTTAATGACAGATCGCAATTTTTAAGTACAGTAAGTCTCTTTTTTTTTTTTTTTTTTGAATGGCTGAGCACAGCATCTTATTGCATGTCAGCTACCCACATGCAATAAATCCCTGGTATAATTTTTATGCTATTTGGTCCTTATGTTGCTTTGAATGATTTATGGAATTTGGCATTGCTTGTGTGAAAGGACAGTAAGGGAAAAGTGATTGAATCCTCAATTCTCATTTGTTTCAAAATGAGTTTATTCAATGTATCAGTTTTAAGGCTTTGTAAAAATAATTAAATTAGGAGAAAAAAGGACACCTTTAAGTGTGTTCATAAAGACCAAAATAAATGTAGGATTTAATGGGCTTTCTCTTCTTTTGTTTCTGAGAGGGCAGTGAGGCCACAGTCTATTAAAAGAGTAATTAAAAGAATAAAGTACGCAAATCCTTTACAAGTAAAAGCTGTAAATTTTAGCTATTTTTTAATATTTTGACTGGTTTTTTTGTCAGATCATCTTTAATAGCCTCATACTTGAATCCAGACACATCTCATTGCATGCTAAATAAAACACCTCCCTTGAATGTATTGTGCCAAAAATTGTTAGAACAGATGGGATTTGTTTTCAGGAAAAACATAATGGTTTCAGCATTAGAATGAAGATGGAACTAGTAGTTAATCAGAACAAAATTTCAAACATTTTTGGAATGTTATTAACCTCAGCAGACATTTTTACAAGTTTTTACAGTCATATACAGTCCCTATTAGTACTGCATGCCAAGGAAAAACACTTCCATTATAAATCTTGGCAGAAAAAGCCAATTTGAGACTTTCTTTACTGAAATGAAATGTTTAGAATCAAAACTGAAACAGAAAAAATATTTTCCTGACAAGCATGTGTGGAATTTTTTGAGATTTTTTTTTGCCAGTCATTGAAGGTAAGGGAAAACAATGAGCTATCTGTCAAGGAACTGGTTTGAAATAGAAATATAGTTGGGATTTTGTTTTAGGAAAAAAAAAAAAACAACAAAACCAAACAATGTTTGCTGGATAAAATTTTCTTGATTTGTGCAGTGCATTGGATTCTCTTTCTGGAATGCTTTATCTTTAGTGATGTTTGGCTTTCCCATTTCCATGGGCTCAGTTGTGTTGTGTTTCCTTGTCAGCTGGGGAGCCCCCAGCAGAAGCCCAAGCGCCTGCGCCTGGTGGTGGATGTTTCCGGCAGCATGTACCGCTTCAACGGCGTGGATGGGCGGCTGGAGCGCTCCATGGAGGCCGTCTGCATGGTCATGGAAGCTTTCGAGAGCTACGAGCACAAATTCAAGGTAATTGCAGCTGGCCTGGGAGCTCTGGGCATTGCACAGCCTGTGTGCAGCAGTGGAAAAAGTGTTTCAGCAGTCAGTCTAGCCAAAGAATATTATTCATTCCTACAAGGAAATAAAGACATTAATCTATTTCTACCAACCTGAAAAATAATACTAATGAAAAGGTAAGAAACATTACACATTTCAGCAGGGGAGTTATTCAATCTAAGACTTTGATTTAGTGAGATTTGCTGGGGTTTTTTTCTGGTTTTATCTGTTTCTTTGAGAAGAAACACTTAAGCCTACAAAACACTAGTAAATATGAGCTTCAGGACATGCAGAGAGACCATGTCCTTCCATCTGCCCAAAGTGCACACAGCAGTAGTTGGTCATGGGAAGAGACCAGACTTCTTTGCCCCTTCTCTCTCCTAGTTAACTGGAAGCAAGAAATAATTTCTTGTACTGAAACATGCTAGGTTCCAAATGTTATTTAATGGAAGCCTGCAAATGAAACGTAAATAAATGTAATACTCTTTTTGTCTCGGTAAGCCTAAACAAGATCTAGGCCATGTTTCTTTAGCCATAAAGAAGACAGGAATGGCAGTCTCCAGTTAATTCTAGACATACCTTGTATTTAACACAAGAACAGACATGTCCAATACCTTTGCTGAAGAGCATATCACACATAATTGAAATACTTCTGAACAAAATGTAAAATCTCCTGAACAAAGTTAATAGAAACTTAGTCCAGATGAACTCAGTCAGGTCTGCTTCACCTTGTTCCTCCAACAACATAATTCTACAGGTTTCTGTTCTGCCATAGAATCTCATGTAAAAAATCAGGCATGTGTTTTTAGAATGTCTTCTAAAGTACAATCATGCACACTCCTATTTTTCAAGAGAAAAGTCTATAAAAGGAGATGGGCATAATTTTTTTCCTAAGAAAACAAGGAATGTGTTGCCATCTTCTTTGGCAGTATTGCTTTCTTGCCCTTAAACGTTCTTAAATGGTGCATGTTGTAGAATTTCAAACAAAGTTGAAACTATGTGTTTGTTCTCGAAGTCAGTACATTTCTGAAAACATAATGAAAATAGGCTGGGTAGAGAGTGATGCTGTATAATCCTGTTGGAGGAAAATGCTGTAACCATAAGATTCTACTTTAGCCCAGAGAAGCCATATGGAAACTGAAATGTAACTTAAAAAATAATTGGAAGTCAGGGCTTTATTGGTTCTGCTGTTCATGTATCTCCTGCTCACTGATAGTAGAAAAGTTAAGGACAAATATTTACAGTGCAGTTATGCAGCATGATTTGTGTAGCTTGGCAAATCAGGCATATCTGAGCAACTCAGATATGAATGAGTATGGCAAAATGCAGGATCATCCACACAGAAAAGTAGTGGGCACAAGGATAAATATCATATACTGTAGTGTAGTCAACATGGTTTTTAAAGGGAAGTAAGGTATCTTTGTGTGACAAGCAAGGTCGGTTGGTTGGTAGAGCCTCCTTGGTAAAGAGCAGTTGGCAAACTCCCTCCCCAGAGGCTTTTGGGGATAAAAAGGAAATCCTTTACATAAACAAAATACTGCTAAAGTATAGGAAACTGACTGAGTGGTTGTTTCTTAGTGGGTCAATGGTGGAGCTGTGTTGGGATCTGTGCCAGTGTCCATGCTGTTATGTTGTTTTGTATATGTGTAGGTGATCTGTTAAAAGGGATGAATAGTGAGGTGGCAAAAGTTGCTAATTCTATGAAGTTATTTGAGAAAATTAAAAGGGAAATCCAGCTGAAAGAAGTTGGAGAAGGACCTGGCCATAAATGGTGACTGGGAAATAAAATGGTAGGTGGTATTTAGTGCTTTTAGATATAAAGTGCTGCAGGTGGAAGAGAAGAATTTTGGTTTTAAATACACAGTGAGAAAGTCTCAGCTTTCTGTTAGTCCTCACTCCAAACTAATGCCCAACAAAGATGTCTTGTAATTATGTTGTGTGTTTTTTTGAACACTCTGTTCTCACCAGCTGTCAAAAAAGTTAATAGAATGTTCTAAGCTATTAACAAAAAGAAGAGAGAAGAAAGGAGAATGCATGAGAATGTTGCTATAAACAATCCATAGTGCATTCACATTAAAAGTAATGTTTGCTCCCCCATCTCACAAAAGTTCTTGTAGAGCTGAAAAAGAAGAGGGGTAGCAAAGATTGCAAAGGGTGTGGAAGTGTCCCCATACAAAGAATGAATAAATAACTAAGCAAGTTACTTAGTAAGAACTGCTCAGTGTGGAGGAGATTAAAATCAAGGAGCTGATAAAATCTCGACTAAAACAGAAATGATGGCCAGGGGACAATTGTTCATTGTAGTCTTATTTTGAACAATAAATGATGTTACATTCACACAGCTGAGGAAAATGTCTTAGAAAGTGATAACACTGGAGAAGGATGTAACACAATGGCAGATAACCACTTGTCCTTATTTCCAGTGCAGCTCTAAAGCTGAGAACCCAGAACCCTCAAGTGCGTGGTAAAGGAATGACATGTAGAACTAGAGATGCAGCCAGCACACTGTGAAAAAGAAGTTAAGATCCTTACAAAATCTCTTAAGTTCTATGATTTTAAAATCTATGGGTCAGGCTTCAGAGAGCAGGAGAGGCAATGATTTTTTTTAAATATCACTGACTTAATTCTGTACAACTCTTGAAATTTTGCATGATGCTGCTGATTTCTCACAGGACAAAGCTGAAGGTTTGATATATCTGCAAAAATAGCATACATTTCTCAATATCTAGGGGAGGAACCATTTGAAAAATTGTGTAATGTGCAATTTAAAATCTGCAGTTTATCACTTCTTTCTTTCTTCCTTATTCTCTTCTTCCCTGGTTCTATAAAAATAGACTCTTTTGCCCTTCAGATATGCCTGCTGTTATCTGTTCTTGTTGTAGCCCCATCTGCACAGCTCACAACAACATATGCTGCAAATTTCAGGGATATCTTGTAAAACATGTGTTGAGCCAAGGGGATCATCTAGCTTGTTGAGCAAAGGGGATTTACATAGTTAAGTTCCCCTTTGGAAAGCAATTCCTGGCTTTTGCTCAGGATGACTTTTCTGATGGGGCTTGGTTTACTTCTCTGCTAAATATGGTTGTGAATTAATCTGATGAGCTTAACCTTGGCTGCTTTATCTTTCCCAGCTGAGCTTTCCCCATGGGTGGTACCCCTTGGTATCAGGGATGAGGTTTATTGTCTGATGATCTTAACAGCACTGAGTGAAGGTAGAAAATAGTTTCTTTTTGCCTTCTTATACAGAAGAGCTGAGTATTGGGTATGTGACTGCACCAAGCAGGTAATGAAGTTGCTTTTTATAAAGTCAGACAAGTGCAGCAGGTATTTTTCAGCTTTTTATGCTCATGTGGGACATCCTCCCTACTTGTATTTCCCATAAGTGCAGGTAGGGGGAATTGACATTCCTTGTCAAGGGGAAAACAGGATGCCCATCTTCTAAACATCCCATTTTAGGTGCCAATTGTTTGAAAATGCACAGAAGGACAGTTTGTTCTCTTTTTTTATCTGAGGTAGTTCTATGTCTGTCAGAAACTATGTTTTTATATCATCCCCGATTACCATGATTTGCACACATAATGGCAGATTGAGGAGGCCTGTCCAGTAAATTATCCAACAGCAATTTTATGAAGCCTTAAAAATATTGTGACTCAATAAACAGCATGTTATGTAACTGGTAGGAAAAGCCTGAATTGTTATTTATAGCTGTATTAAAGGCATATTGAAGATTTTGTATGCCTCTTTTAGCATTCTGTGTTTGTAGAATTTACTGTGGAGGCAGCAATTCTAATTCAGGAAAAGAAGAAATGGTCCACATTTGGCAGAGTAGTTTCTTTTAAATAACAAACAAAAGGCTTGAAATAAATTCAGAAAAATAGAATGTTCAGTATTGTCCAAAGAAGAGACAAATTTTATAAAGATCTAGCCCTCCAGCAGAGTCTAATTCACACTGCCTTTTACATTCAGCACACATCTTCTTTCAGCTTTTAAATGTCTTCAGAAATGAAACCTTTTGGCATGGCAGCTGCAGAAGACAAAGTCTTCCATTTTACCCATATTAGGCAGCAGCAACCATCCATTCAGAGCAAAATGTGACTGTGGAACAGAGATTGTATTAACCTTTCCCTATGAAAGAGACCAACAAAATGATGCTATTTCGATACATGTTTACATGTTGTTTACTGTGAATAGGGGAGTCCTTGTCCCAGTGTACCTGAGGCTATTGGAAAACAAGCTCCTGTGTACCACAATAATCTATTATTTCAATTAAGCTGCACTATGGCAAATGTATTTTGCTGCTGGATTTGTCCTGAGAGCCTTTGCTTGGAATTTTGTAAAACAAAACCAAAGTCAGTTCCAAGTAAGATTGTATCACAGCTTCTCTCTAACTTGTAACTCCATCCACATAGTTGCTCCTTAGGGAATTTATAGGGAAAATAGCACCACATTGGAACCTTGCTCTCCAAAGGCCCTTCTTCTGTGCTGTCTTTAGCTACTGCAAAGGACAGTACTGCTTTTGATGAAGTCTGCATGTGCCTGCATGTGTTGGGGTTCCCAGTTGACCAGGACTGTGGAGCTGTCTGCACCTTTTCTTTACAATAAGTGCACCAAGATAATATGAAATCACTAAGGGTTCTTTTGCTAGAACGCAAATCAGGAGGAGGTAATAATCTGCTGCAAGACAGAGAGATTTTAATTCTTTGCCATTTCAGAGTGAGCTTCTTTGCTCCAGTTTTGGAGCCCCTGTCCCAAATTCTGTTTTCCTAAATTGTGACAGATTCCATACCTTCCCCTGGGCAAACATCTCGGTTCTGTCAGTTCTAGTGATTTGCTGAGAGCCTACTCCCATGGCCCCTCCCAGGGAAGGTCTCCCAACCTGCAGTCTTACATTGATTTAAATCAGTCCAAGTCAGTGCAGCTACATTCCCTTGCTGTGAACTCATCCAGCCTCACAGTTTGGGGAGCTGACCCTCCCAAAAGCACACTCATTAGATTTTGGCTACTCCTGGTCCTTGTCTTGGCTTCCAGAGGGTTCAAAGGACCATGAGGACCAGTGCATGAGGGCTGTTGACCACAGCTCCTCTTTTCCACAGTGCAGCAGGATCTCACTGTGTTTCTCAGGAGGCCCTACTTGACCCAGAATGCAGCAGTCAGGATGAATCAAATAGCTGCTTCTTCCCTGCTGCCTCAACAAATGTTTTTAAATCACAAATAGCATAGTAAGCTGGCAGCAAAGAAACAAGGAAACTGATAACATCTGTTAAAGATAAGCATACGTATCAGGTGCATGCATGGGCACACACAAAGAATAATAAGCAGCTCTCTGGGCAGGGAACAGACAGGACATGATGTTCCCAGGTGGATGGATGCCTTTCTGTGCCTGCAATAGTTTGCTCAGATCATTTCAGCCTCGCCTTGCCTGTAACCGGGTACTCTGTTCCCACCTTGTGCAAGAATGTGGAGGGGGCCCTGTTGAAGGGTCAGCATCTAGTGTTTCATCTAAGAATACAGCAATTCCCCTTACACAGGCTGTCACACTGAGTTTAAGCTCAGACTGTTTGACATGAAAACTTGGTCTGTTACTGGTGTATGTCAGGAACCACAATGATATTCCCAAACAGCAAAGTTTGGCCTATTCCCATTAACTCAGTATGGCAGAGCTGACACAAGGACAGCCAGTGGGGACATCCAGGAAGCCTGGAAGGAATCTTCTACAAAGGGATCAGCCTTTTTACTGAGAAGAGAATGGCAGCAGCATTTTGCTTTACATAATGAGGTTGTTGATTTAAAAGTGATACCGAATGCAAAACTGCTCAGCAGAGATGTGCAAGGTTTTATAATTAAGAGCCTACCCTGAAGATGTGTGGGCATTTCTGACATTGCATAAGAACCACGAGCACTGTATATTTTCTGCTCCATTAAACCTCTGCTTTATTTAGTTCCTCTGATTTGAATAGTCTCTAATTTTTAAAACAGTACTCATGCACACATTCCCTGTGCGTGGTTCAGGTGTTATTAAATAGGATATATTCCTGTTTTATTTAGGAAGTATGCTGAATATAACCTCAACACTAGTCTCAAAAATTGTGTATTTTCATTTGCCATGTCTTCATATCCATCAAGAAAGAGAGAGTCTGAAGCATTATTGGTGATAGGAAATAGATGTTGAAGAGAAAGCATGTGGCAGACTGAAAGCTTTACATGAGGCTGGTGGCAAATACTAGACATGTGAGAGCTGAGGAGAGCAGAAATGGGAAAAGCCAACAGAGCAGAAAGAAATGGGATTGTGTGGAGACTAAATTATATAAGGATTTCCTAGGGGAAGGAAATCTTTACATGGGGCTGTAATGAAATAGTCTGACCTTGGGTGAAATAATGTACAGTATGTGGCATGTTTGCTCTTATACAGAGCAAGGTGTCACCTTTGAAAGTGTTGTTTCAGCTGCTGTAGCTTTCTTTTGATATATTTTTAAGCAAATGGGGGATGTGGAAACCAAAAGAGCTTTGTCTGTAAAGACTGCCATTTCTCCTCTCTCTAGGACCTGACTTATACCAAATAAAGTATCTTTCAATAGGAAAGAAAAGACAGAGAAACTTTGAGGAATAGACCTGCCTTTTACCAAATGATTATGTGGGAATTAGGGATGGTGAACTCAGCCGGAATCTGTAGCAGCACTTGAAAGAAAGAAAATGGAAAGGTAAAATATCTGGGCTGCATCAGGGCTCCCTGTAAGTAAAGGCAGGTCTGTGGCAGCTAGGCATGGGGAAATACAGGCATTTTCATGCTGAGGAATTGCCAGCTCAGGTCTCTCTGGGCTCAGATTATGTACACTGTGCTCTCTTGCTTGGTGTAGACAGCTCTTAAATCCATGTTTGTCCTGCTCATGAATTCTCCCTGGGGTGACTGCCACATCCACAACACAAAGGGCAGGTCAGGACCTTGCCATAACTCAGCTTGTCTTGGTTTTCACGTAACAATGAAGCTCTCACATAAAACAGAGGCCTTTGCAATATTGCGTTTTGTTCAGGATATTTGAACTAGTGTGGTTCTACATGTCAGTTTTGCAGCATCTCACAGGAGAATGATGTGCACACCATCTCCTTTGAAAACATACAGGGGCTCTTGGAATTCTCTTCCCTACATACTTTCAGCAATGGCTTTGATCCGTTGTGCACGAAAATAAGGAGAGCTGATTTTCAAGAAAGGGGACTTGTAATACTTCTTTTTTTCAGAGCAGAATGAGGTCACCAAAAAGATTCATCAAACATAGGAGCTACTCTCAAACAATGTGCTTCTTGTTTGTCAGAGTCAAGGAGATGAAAATTGCTGCTTTAGAAGAAGTGCATGGACAATGTGCGAGGGCAAGGTCTTGATCTTACACATCACTGCTCTGCAGTTGGGATAATGTGGAAAACAGACTATGGAAATAAGGAACTGTTCCTTAATGTCATTATTTAGCAATTCTTTCCTATTTTTTCGTGTCAGTGAGAAATTGCAAGTACTTCCCTTAAGCAGTTCATACACAGACACAGGGAAGAGTACTTGGGGTCTTTTGTTCAAAATTGCAAATTGCCTTTGATCTGTCTTAAGTCATTGTGAGCCAAGGGCCATTTGTGACTAACAGGTGACTGATGATGTTTCTTTCTTGTAGTACGACATTGTTGGACACTCAGGAGATGGCTTCAACATCGGCTTGGTTGGGAGTGACAAAGTTCCCAAGAACAATAAGCAAAGATTAGAGATTCTTAAGGTAAATCCTACTGATAAGTGATGCTGGTAATTGAGGATTTTATGACTGCAAAGATAAAATTGTAGGCAGGTCACAGAATGCAAAACATGGGGATAGTAAAATAAAGGAAAGACAAGAAAGCAAAAATCTGCATATTTGCATAAAATTGAAACAGGACCTTTCAGAGACATGGAAGAAAACCAGTTGTGCCAAAATAGTAGAAGCTGGGTATGCCTTATTCTGGACTGCTGCACCCTAATGTGTCATTTTGACTACCTATCAAAGGATAGGGGAAGTGCCAAAGATTATACAGTGATATAGATAGCTCTGCCCAGATCATGTGATATTATTAGTGAATAAGTGACACATTCAAAACTGTAGAGGGATCCCAGGTCAGTGACTTAGCCTGGTACCTTCAAGAAGTTATCCATCACAGTAGCATTGGGAAAATGTGTCAATGCTAAATTTGAAACGTTAAATCACAGTGGCAAGAAGAGTCTATTCACCAAAATTTTTCTGTGGTAGGATGAAGAAAAATTTAGTATATTGTAGGATTTACCTGGATGGCAGCTTGATAGGCTAGAAGCAGGTATTTGAGCTTCCTTCGAAAACTATTTTTAAAATAGCTCCTTTGAGTAAAAGAACTTGATATAATAATATCTAAAATTCTTGGCCTTCTACATAGGTAACAGCTTCATTGGTGAATAGTGTATTTATTTTGTAACAGCTCAAAAAAAAAGTTTTATCATTTTTAAATGCGACTGCCACTGTCAGGAATCAGATATTTTATAATAACTAAGACACTACTAGGATTTTGAAGTCCAGTGCAAATTATGAAAATGCAGGAGCTGTTCATAGCATTAGGAAATTTTCTTCCTAAAATACAGTATATCTACTCAAACTGCAGCTGACCAAAATATTTTACCTCCCCTATGGCCCAGTCTAATTAGGTCCCTGTGTGGGTTTTGATTGTTTGACCAACTGCGTAAGAAGTTCTGCCTGTCTTAAAATATGACATATCATGTACAAAGAGCTGCATCGTCTTTTCTGTCTGGAGCACTGTCTGCATTTCTGATGGATCCCCCAATACAGCAGTACTGAATACTGAATACACAGGAGCAGTACTCCTGTGCTAGCTGAAATGAATGCTTGTTCCTAAAGTCATCTTACGTGTTTCCTCGTGGTTATGCTGTGCACACAGACCATGCATGCCCACGCTCAGTTCTGCATGAGTGGAGACCATACCTTGGAAGGGACAGAACATGCCATTCGGGAGATCACCAAGGAGGAGGCTGACGAGTATTTCGTTATCGTCCTAAGTGACGCGAATCTCGAGCGTTACGGAATTCAGCCCTCGAGGTTCGCAACGGTCTTGACCACCAACACTCAGGTCAATGCTTTCGCCATATTTATAGGATCCTTGGGAGACCAGGCAGATAGGTAAGTGTGTTTGGTTTGTGCCTAGTCCTGTTTGCTTTCTTTCAGCATAAATCTAAATCATGCCTAAATTGCAGTAAGTTGCCCATGCTGTTGTTCTGCATTGAAGTTTTGTTTATACCATAAAATCATAGAATGGTTTCAGTTGGAAGGGACCTTTAAATATCATTTATTCCAACCCTCCTGCCATGAGCAGGGATGTCTTTCACTAGATCACATTGTTCAAAGCCTCATTCAACTCAACTTTGAAAACGTCCAGAGATATGGCAAACACAGCTCAGTGACGTGTGCCAGTGCATCATCACACTCATTGTAAAAATTTCTTCCATATGTCCAGTCTAAATCTACCCTCTTCCAACTTAAAGCAGCTACACCTTATCCTGTCATTACAGGCCCCGGTAAAAACTCTCACTATGTCCTTATGAGCCCCTGTATTTATTGAAAGGCCTCAGTAAGGTCTCCCTGGACTTTCCTCTCCAGGCTGAACAACACAACTCTCTCAGCCTGTCTTCATAGCAGAGGTGCTCGATCATGCTGACAATTTTTGTGGCCCTCCTCTGGATCTGCTCCAACAGTATATGATTCCAATGTGTGTATGCCTAAGAAAAGAGATTAAAACAAAAGATGCTGGATTTAACTGGTCTTCCAAACAGCCAGAAATTTGACTCCCATACTCTGCTTGTGTTAGAAACATGAATTGTTTGGAGTGTCTGAGACAATATGGTGGGTTTAGTTCTACTACATAGTTTCACTTTAAAATGTTTGGGCACAAGGGGAAAAAAAGAAATTCTGTCCCAGGTATTCATCCACTGAGGACCAGTACCTGCAGCAAAAAGCTTGTATAGCCACCAATGTGAACAGTGTCTTTTTCTGTTTCTGTCTGAGTCTTCAACTAGAGGAGAATGAGAGAAATCTGAAAGGGAGTTGGTCCTCAGTAGATAATTTTAAGCAGTAAAGGGTTGGAAGATACAACTGCACAGACACAAGTTATGGCTGCAGGTCTGTACATCAGAGCTGTATTATTCATGAAAAGAGAATCCATTCTGAAAGATTATAATTACAGAAAGTCCCTTTACTTTTGATAGGAACTAAAAAAAGAAAAAAAAATCTTTGACCATATCCTGCTGTGTAAGAAATCTTATAATGGCCTAGTTCACTGGCTATGGAAAATGCACACAGTGCTGTCACTGAAATGCGTCTCTATGTATGTGAAAGTACAGAATTAGACAAAGCTTTCCTGTAACTGCTGTGGGGGAAGGAGAAGGGAATTCTCTGTTGTAGCTTAAGGCCATTCCAATTTTAAAAGTGAGAGTTTACTTAGCATTAGAGGAATAGTATAGAGCAAAATTTCAAGTAAAAAGCAGAGAAAAGTAAATCCCAAGCCTGCTAACTGGACATGAGGGTGATGGGGTTTGTAACATGCATCTAGTTTTACTTTTGAGGGTGGGTTAAACTGTGAAGAAAAATGTGTCAGGCTAAAATTGGCAGAAGAATACATTTCTGTGTAACCTGCAGCCATGTCAAAGAAGAAATACAAAGAGCACAATTAGAATCATTGGACTTGTTGAACCTAAAGAGCTGTGGGTTCCTGGCAGTCAGTTTAGGTTAAGTATCTTCATTTCCAGTGTAAATCTGTAGCTCTCCTCAGCAAACCAGTTGTGGTGATGCCTCGTGGAATCACTGGTACCTTGATCGAAATGGAGTTCTGGCATGTCTGAAAGAGGATGTGGATAAAAATCTCTGGAAACACTCTTGTTTGTGTTGCTGAAAGGAACTCTGTGCCCTACCTGCTCTCAGTGTTTTCTGCCTCTGTTGCTTTCCCAAACTTTTAATTGCATGGTGACAGCAATGTGAGGCATCCTGTCTTGTGGTAGGGAGGACAATTTGAGGTGGTTAAGTGTGTTGTCTTGTCCCTCATTCTGCTCCTTAGGCTGCAGAGGATGCTGCCAGCGGGTCGGTCTTTTATTGCCATGGATACCAAAGAGATCCCTCAGATTTTGCAGCAGATCTTCACATCTACCATGCTGTCAAGTGCCTAAGCATCACTGATGTGACCGGGCTCCTGCTGGAGGTACAAACCCTAAAGCTGAGGATAAACACAATTATTAATGAAATACCCTTCTCTAATCAGCCAAGTAACCATAATCTACATGACGGCCAAGCTGGAAATTTTTCCCCCAGAATCTCTCAAGCACCTTAGCACGTTCAAAGAGCTGCACTGGGGCAGAGGATGGCGACAGAAGGAATGTTTTACCAGAGGGACAAACAAACAAAGGACAGTCTGTGATCATTCCTCTGCCTGCTGTGTTTCCAGCACTATGGAATCATCTCACTCTGTTTCATTAAACATGGTTCACTGGGATTTGGTAATCCTGTGCAGGGCAGCGCCAGGCAATCTGTGTCAGTGTTTCGCGTGCATATGTTTGAATGGGTGGTTAACTCCATCTCTGATTTAAACAGGACTGCTCTTGCCAGGCAGGAAATCCTTCCTTCCTCTCCTGTTGCTTTCTTGTCTTGATGGGCATCGGGGCTTCACCCCGCCACCGGGAACAATGGAGCAGTTTGGGAACACTGACGTCACATGTAAACATTCATTGTGTGATCAGGCACGGTGCTCCAAGTTGTCAGATCTAGAGAATGCGGCTGTTAAGAAGTAAAACAACACAAAAATAGATCGGCTCAGTTCTGCCTATGAAAAGTAAGGGGAAAGGGTCAAAATGCTCTTAAGAACCCAAGAGACAGCGTTTCCAAGGAGGAATTCTTGCTGTGTCTCCTTTGCACAGCCAGTGCTGCTGCACCCACTGCACTGTTACACAGAATCCCTGGGATGACCTTTGCTCATGGGGGTGACTCTTCAATCAGGAGACAAATAGGATACTAGTGCTTTGCTAGAGCACGTTCATAGTCTGTTTTTCTTGGATCATTTGAAGGTGAAATGAGGAGAGATGTAGGCATAAAAAAATAAGTTATATTTTATAAAGGAAGAGGAAAAAGTATTTTAGCAAGGTATCTGTTTTAGAATGTATTTAATATCCAAGTTAATTGTAAAGAGTTATTTTATGATTCAGTCAGTTGGTGTTTTACTTGTCCCATGAGGCGATAATTCCTCGTTATGTCCCAAAGAAGAGATATTTTGTAGTTCTTTGGGAACAGTGGAATACTCGATGAATTGAATGTATGATTTAATTAAGCTGGTGCGGGGGATGTACTTCATCACTGACACTCTGCTGATATTAATTAGAGAGTAACTGAATAGAAGAACATTCAGGAAGAGTGTTTATAAAAATCTGAAGGAGGAATTGCAATTCTTTTAATATTTCTCTTAGTCCTGCAGTTGATCAAGCTGCACCTTGAGCAGTATCTGTGGAAGGGAGGAGGCAGATTAATTTGATCTCATTAAATACAACCATTGGTTTTTTAAAGGGTCCAGCTTATGGTGGTCATTTTTTGCTCCATCAGTCCTGCAGCAAAAATCTTTACCAGAGCATTCAAAAATGTCCCCTGTTTAGGATGAGTTTCAAAGTCTGGTCAGCTTACAAACTCTTTATGACAAAAGGGGACGGAAGACATTTTTCAAAGTCTTGTTAGTATTGTTATTATAACTACATATGTGAAAACAAAGAGATTGAAGATGCAGTTCCTGTTTGGAGAGAATGGAATTGGGAGGAGAAGGTTGAGAAGGTTATCCCTGACTGGGACAAATGCACGTGTATGCACATACACACAGATGCTGCTGCTAAGGGGAAGTGTGCTTCAAAATAAAAATATATTGGTCCTGTAAACATATGATGAAGTACTAAATGCAATAAAGAAATTATATAGTAATAAGGCTCTTAATAATTGTCTGTTTACATAGAAATTCCTTTAGCGAGTCTGCCTGTATTGCCAGCAGTCCTGAAAAAAGAAACTTTTTCTTGCAGTTAATTAGCAAATGCACTAAACACTTTCTATATGACTTGTGTGGATAAACTTTCTCACCTCAGATTTACATGCAGTAAAATACTGTTATCTTTATCATTAAAAAATTAGTGCTATTTAAGAGAAAAACTATGATAAATCCAATTTTTAATCTTTTGTTTGATTATGCCTCTAAATTATACTTCATGTATAAGTATCCTTTACAATTACCTTTCATTACAGTTACATCCTTTGCAGTTGCCTTTTTGTAGCGTTTGGTTTTATCCTTTGTTTCAGGACATCTGTTTTGTTTCAGTTCTTGTTCCTTGAGCCCATAGGATACAGCCATGTCCAGGGTCAGGCCTGGCCATGAGGATGGGTGGGAGTGAGTGGAAGTTCTAAACCTGCCCTCTTTCAGTTTAAGGCCATTCCCCCTTGTCCTATCACTACATATCCTTGTAAGAAGTCCCTCTCCAGCTCTCCTGAGTCCCCTTTAGGTACTGGAACGTGCTGTACGGTCTCACTGGAGCCTTCTCTTCTCCAGGCTGAACAACCCCAGCTCTCTCAGGCTGTCTTCAGAGGAAGAAAGCTCCAGCTCCAGCCCCCTGACCATCTTTGTGTCCGTCCTCTGGGCTCACTCCCACAGGTCCATGTCCTTACTGTGCTGGGGCCCAGAGCTGGATGAAGCCTTGTAGGTGGGGTCCATCAAAAATGGAGAGGAAGAGGTATTTCAGTAGATTTTGAGAGAAAGGGAGAAGAAATGAGTGAACCTTTTTTTTAAATTTTCAATTCAGAAGGAAAGGGTTTGAGTTCTGGCTTTAATAACATTTCATTGCAGACCATATTTGACCTGACAGTGTCTCTCTAAATTATAAAAATTCAGGGCAGAATTTTCCCCAGGCCGTACATCTCTCACCTGCTTTAATACCCATCACTACCCCAGGGAAATCAAAGCAGCAACTGTGCTTTTCTCTGTCTCACCAGGACTTGCAGCATTATTTCACTGCTCAAAAATTCAGCAAACTCTCCTCTTTCATGTTGCTGGGATTTGCAGAGCTTCCTAATATGCATTTATTTTTAATTAGTGAAATGCTTAAAAGTAACATGGCTTTGTCTGGCTAACAGCAGCACCAGTGGCTGCTCCCATTGCAACGCAGGCACCAGCTTTGTGTGTCACTCATCCCCTCTGAAAGCGTGTTAAGGTATTTTTCATCTCTTCTCACAGTTTAATAAGGCACTTTTGCACTCATCAGTTTTTATGGAAAGGCCCTGTTTCAGCAAATGAATAGAGCTGCCAGTTGGAGCAGGGCCTGACCTATCACTAATGCTTTAATAGCATTAGTCACATCAGCAGTAGTGATTTTAATTACCTCTTGTAATGCAGATTTTGGTCTAATTCTGTTTCTATATGTAATATGTTCATACCCACTAGCCAGTTAGTAACACTACACAGTCATTTAGGATTATTATTTAACTTTGGTGCAAAAATTAAAAAAAAAAAAAAAAAGAAACCAGAAAAGTCCAAACAGATGAGATTTCAATCACAGCAAATGCAGGTGATGTCTCATTCAGGCATGTGAGATTGTTTACAACAATCTCAAGCAAACAAATTCACTTACAAAAAAATCGCTCACAAAACAAGCTGTTCAGCTGAGGGATTTCCTCTTCTAGGAGACAGGCTTTACACCACCAAAATAAACAGGTAACAAATTGCTTAATTCAGAAGTGGTTTTGGTTTTGAGATTGCTGTGTCAATGTGAACAGCACTGTGACTGAATAAAATGTTTTAAAGTCAACTACATTTTCTGGGAAATAAGTGTACGTGGGAAGATTGCAGAAGAGATACAACATTCTTCAGGATGAAGGTGATGGTGGGTTTTTTTCAGACAAGGAACAACATTATAAAATTTGAATAACTGCATTTTCATGGCCATCTATTCTCCACCTTTTGATAGGACAACTAAGCATATGAAAATGAAAATCTATTTTTAAAAAACAGATACTTTAACATTACTCACAACATCCTTAGTCTGAACATCTGGTGTGACTGCATGCAGAAAAATTCTGTGTATCAGAACACAGATCTACTATTACACTTATAGTGTGATCCTAGTCAAGAAAAACCTCGTTGCAGTAAATGTACTGAGAGTTGGAAATGTAAAAGAAAAACAATCTCAGATACTGACCCTGGTTTTTCCACCCATCACATACAGTTTTACTTTGGACAGGCTGAGCTGTGTAAATCCGGGTAGGGCTGGAAACTAGACCCAGACTCTGGTTGCCTGAGGGTGTGGATCCCTACCAGCTGGGTATAGTCTAGCACCAGAGTTCCCTGAGTTCCAAAAGAGACATAAGGAGCAAGCAGGAGAGAAAAGGACAAATTCCTCAGTTTCAGCCTGCTCAGCTTTCTGAACTGGCTTGACTTGAGCACCAAAGCAGGGGCGATCAGGATGGACGTGAGAAAAGCAGATGAAGCAGCCAGAAAGATCTACCAGACACAGCAGCAGCAGCAGTAAAATTACCACCAGTGCAAACCCCAGTGCAGGCCCAGGAGAGAGTGTTCAGAGGAGGCACATTGGGCTCACAGAGCAGCAGTGAGGTGCTGTCATGTCCTGGCCAAGCCCTGCTGTGAGTACCAAGCAGCACAAACCCAGCCTGGTTGAGGATGGGCAGGCTCAGAGATGGAGCTCAGCTACCAAAGTCGGCACCACATCAGAGCCAGGAGGGCTGAGCCTCAGCCTTCAGCCCTTCAGCTCTTGTGCTTAAGCCTCCTCTTCAGCAACAGGCATCAAATAAACTTCCCAGGCACGTGCTCAGAATGAATTGGGGCTTGTTAACCTCATGGAACAGCGGCATGGGGATTAGAATACAACATCTATGTTCCCTGCATACAAATTGCAGGGGCTTGCTTTCTTTTTATATTCGTACAATTTCATTCTAGCACAAGCCAAAATTTACTGGAACCTCTTACTGAGGGTGGAAATATTCACTCAGCACCTATAAACTAAACACATCTCACAAATATGAAGAAAAAAAAGTTCTTTTTATATCAGGACTTGATACAAAGCCCATTCTTAGCAACAGCCTTTTCAGTTCAAATCATTAAATTAATATTTTTTATGAACTACTCTGGCCAGGCTGAGTAAGATGACAATATTATATGCAGACTGTGGTCTGGAAAAAGTCCACAAATAACATTCATGGTTAGGAAAATGTGTTATACTGAAGAGTGATATAAAGAATGGTGTCCCACATATTTCTGCTGTCGTCATGACTAAATCATGCTCCATGCCATCTGCACCAGCATCTGCATTTCAGCTTGGATTGGTTCAACATCTGCAAGGTCACCTACTTTGGTTTCCAAGTTGATAATTATAAGTAAGTTTGAGATTTTTAAAGAAATGCATTTTGTTAGAAGCGAGGATGCCTCCCTTGAGTGCTGCATTCAGCAGCAGAAAATGTGGCAGAATTTTGATGCACCAAAATGGCCATAATTTTTTTTCCAGCAGAATTATCTGAAACTGCTCTGCAGGTCTCCACCACTCCCTGCTCTCTCCAGCTCCCTTGGCATTCCTCAGGAGGTTGAACAGGGAACACTGAAACTCTGTCCTGCTTCTCTGCTGTACTGAGGACTGAGTACCTCACTGCATCGCTTTAGAAAGAAGTCATGTAATGTGACCAAAACAGCAAAATCAGAGTAGTCAGAGTAGATACAGCTGCCATAGTCCTCCTCACTCCCTCAGTTTTCTGACATGACCCACTTTCAGTGTGGCACAGTTCTCAGAGAGCAAGCCAGATGAAAGAGGAAAAGGCACCTCACATTCATCAATACATTTACAATTACAACCCTGGAGAAGGACCATGTTTATGTTTAAGCACAGATTTCACAGGAAGGCACTGAGCAGGCAGGCATGGATTGGCAAGCAAGCCCCTAGTGAGCAGATGCTCTAAACTGGCTGTCAGCTTGCTGTCTGAGGGCAGCAATCGTATTAGGAGGAGCAAACAGTGGAGCCCATGCTTGCCCAGGGCCTTGCTGACCTGGAACACATGGGTCTGCCACGCTGCAGCTGCTCCCCGTGTCATCGCTGACTTCTCCTCTGCTGTTATCTTCTGGTTTGAAGAGGACAGAGATTCTTTCCTGCTCCTGCTGGAATTTCAAAAATTTGCTGCAGAGGTTGTAGCTGAGCACTGAACAGGCACGGACTGATGGAGCAGGGAAGTGGGGACAGTCACTGAAGTGCCACTAAGAATTTTTTTAAGAAGTTGCCTTATTCTCTCTCATTCTTACATTTTTAAGTCCCCTCAATTGCCATTGCACTCAAGAAGATCTCCATGCCCACAAAACCAGCAGATTTCCCTCTGTGTTATAGCACATTTAAGACCTCAAAACTCTCCTCTTCTTTAGCACCAGCTCAGAAACAAAATATCATCATCCCCTCAAATCACTCCTCTCTTTGCTGCAAATAGTACTATATTTACATCAAGGAGCAAGATCAAGGAGCCTGTAGGATCTGGTCTTTTGCAGGCAGGACAGATTGGAAGCAGAAGGTCTTAAAATACACAAGGTCTGGATTAACACAGCAGAAGCCCCCCACCCCACCACTCAGGAGCCAGGCCCTGAACTGCAGCATCTATACCCAAACATGGGCCAGCATTAATGCTGCTTGTGCACTGGGTGCAGGGAAGTATGAATTATTTTATTAAAGCTTTAATCACATGGTATTAAAGCTCTGAAGTAATTTAGGAGTTTATAATGCAATGAAAACATAGAGTGTCTTTTCTCCTCTGCTTTTTAATTCATCAACTCTGAGATTGTATCCACATGCTTATCACAGATAAATCATTCAGTCAGAACTAAGCAGTGACAAAGGCCAAAGTATAATTTAAAATTACCATCTTAGAGTGTTGATCTAATACTTTGAATCACAAAATAGAAGCAAAACGTTTCCATAAACGCATCTGAATGATTTACAAAGGAGCTGAAAGATCCTGGTGTTTGGTCAAAAGCAGCTCACAGCCTGTTAGCCTTTTTCTTTTTGTAACCATCCTTCCTGTTTAGTGCAGTTCCTAACGGGTGTCTCAGGATTGACAGGCAGATGCACAGTCACTTAACACAAGTTAAATCTCACTCCCTGCCACCTGCGAGTCCCCTTTACAAGACCCTGCACTCCCTTCTCAGCCTCATCCAGATGGTTTGGCTAAAAGATTGCACAAGTGGTTTGCTAAAGCAAGACACCAAAATGCACACCCCAGGATCTGCAGCAGGTCTCTGCACTGACATCTAAGCATGACCCTTGCAGAGAACTCTCATGAGCCTTTTGAGGCGTTGTCTGCACCCTCCACACCTGCCCCAGAATCCGTTACACAAACTGGAGCCAGCACGCAGGGGGGTTAAAAGCTTCCTACTTCTGAGCACTGGTGTGTGCCCTCATTAGCGTGCCTCGCTCGCAGGGTGGGTGAAAAAAAAAAAAGGGAAGCAGTGGTGATTCTCTGTAAAAACAAAAAGGGAAAAGATCCTTCCTTTCACTGCCACCACCAGAAATGAAGAGGGAAACCAGGAGAGAAGTTATTTTTCTAAAATAAATGAGAGCAGAAATAGATGCGAGGGGCTGGCTAGAAAGAGGCAGAAAACAAGTCAAAGCCAAGCTGACACAAAGAAAAGCAAATGACCAAGAATAAGTGTGCCCAGGCACAGACTGAGGCAGAAGAGATCCTAAAAAGAGCTCCTTTCTATCTCTATCCCTCTCAAGTGCTGTGGAGAGTGGCTCTGAGTAGGTGTCAGGCTCCAGACTTGGCGTCTCCTCGTCCCACCCATCAGCTCTTCCCCAGCCACCCTTTGGAGGCCCAGGCTTTGCAGGGCAGCATCTTCCTGGGCTTTCAGCTGAGACCTGCTCAGTGCACACTTCAGAAAACAAACACACCTCTTCAGAGAGCTTGAGACCTCCTGTCTGTCAGCTCACAGCCTGCAAAGCCCAGCCTAACTTGAGATAATGTGAGACAGCAAACCAAAAGGGCACTGAGCTCTTTCCATGCTGTGGAGGGGTCTGAAAGCAGCATTATTTAACTCAGCTGGCTGCTCCTAACAAAAGGCACATTGTTCCTCTGGATGACTTCTTCTAGGAAAAGCATGTGTGTGAATGTGGGAAACTCAGACTGGCAAGGCAATGAAGGTCGAAGTTTAGTCAATTTTTCCTCAAAACAGGAGTTCAGCACTCCATGGCTTAAAAAATAACCCTAACCGACCCCCTTTGAATCACTCAAGTTTCACACTCTGTCCAAAACTAGGTGAGCATCATTTCTTCAGTCCTTGATTTTTTTTAACCTCCAGAGTTTAAAAAATGGGATTTTCAGGTGGATCTGGACCCAAACCATAAGGAACTAGTCTCCAGGCCTGACTCTCCAGTTCCCTCCAGACTGCAGTGCTCACTAGTGCTGACTTTCCACCATGTAGGTACATGAGTGAATGATGTAGCCACTAATGTTGTCCTCCACTGCCTTAGGGTAACAGCTCCCATCCTACATCTTTCCTTCTCATTTCCTATCTCCTGCTTCAGCAGGATCACTGCAGGTGGGAAGAATTTGCTGGTTTTAAACTTACTGGTGATTGATATTTATGTGCATGCTAATCAGCCAGCCCTGCCCACACCGAGGAGGATATGCCAGTGCGTTCCCAAGCCCCTGTGAGGCAGACATGCCTCCTGCAGGAAAGGGTGGGGGAAAATGGAACAGGCAGGGGCTTTCTCAGCATTAAAGTATTATGGTACAGGATTGCATTAAGTCAAGACAGGAATTAAGATTCTTGCAACAAACCCATGATTAAAACAGTTTTAATTTAACAAGGGCTAATGCATACAAATATTTAAGCATTTGAGTATCCCTTTCTACTAACTGAAACTTCCAAGTATCCATCAGTCATGGAGCCTTGGTTAACGCTGAAAAATGCCAAGATGAAGCAAACTCCTCAGGGAGTCAAAGACAGAAATTCTATGCAGAGACATAAAAGTAACTTGTTCCATTACAGATGGGGTTTGAACATTACTTGTGCAGTTCAGATGCTGTGGTGTTTGTGAAGACACAGCTGGTAGTGTGGTTTAATCCTTTTCTAAAATGCTAATTATTTTATTAATATTTATCTTTTTATATTAAGTATTTTATCTATGTTATATTAAATATTTATCAAATATTTATTAATATTTGATCTGTTGGTGATTGCTGCAAAGCATGCCAAGAGGTTTGCAATGATGATTTACTTACAGAAAAAAATTAAAGGCATGAGACATCCTGTGAATCACGTTAACCCTTGTGCAGCCAGAGGCGATGGCACATGTTTGTACCACGTTTGACACAATCTAATTGCAACAAGATGCTATAGGAAAAGTCCAACTCTATCTTGCAGGCCCATCTGAAAACAAATCTCTTCATTTAGGCTGGTGGGTTTTGTTAATTTATGCTATTTGTATCTCATGCATATTTTTAGAAAAGTATCAAGAGAGCAATCAGGGGGTTTTGGGGGCTCTCTTCCCTGTCCTAGTGGGCATGGCAAACATGTTGGCTCCCAGACTCAGGGGCGATCATGCTCCAAAGGGCAGCACGATGGCAGATGCCTGGTGGAATCAGAGGGTCAGCTCCAGCCCCCAGAATGCAGATACACAGGAGGAGCCTAAGGGCATAGACAAGTAAGAAGCTCAAGAAAATGGCTAATCCATCATCAGCCAAGCTCCTGCTGGCTGTTCAGCAGGGTGCCAGCACACACTGACCATTTCTGCTTGGACTTAGAACCCACAGTCAGTGGTCAATCATGTTTATGCAATCTTTCTTTTCACCACAACACTGTTGGAAAATTGTGACAATGAATTACAATGAAAAAAATTCTCTACAGTTTCTCCAAATGCAAAGACAGAGTTTGACATTAAACCCCCAAGAGATTAAATTTGTAAGCAGACACTGTCTGGGTTTTGTGAGTTTTGTCCCTGAAAAGCACAACCTCCTTTGTCCAAACAACTGGAAAAAGGAGGAATGTAATAAAAATAACTGAAAGACCCTCTGCCTTGGAGGTAACTCCATCCTCCTCTGGGTACAGACCACCAGCTGCTGCCCCATGGCTGTCAAGTGCCAGGACAAATGGGGCAGTTCACCCTTCCCTTGGCTTTGGAAAGACCAATGTGACACAGATCCTGCCAGGCACCTCCTTCTG
This sequence comes from Cisticola juncidis, assembly GCA_013400215.1. Lineage (NCBI taxonomy): Eukaryota > Metazoa > Chordata > Aves > Passeriformes > Cisticolidae > Cisticola > Cisticola juncidis. Next base: position 114,719 of record VXBR01002275.1, read on the forward strand.
CAGGGCACTAGGCCAGGGGAGGCTGGTTGTTGGCACAGAGCAGCCCCTGAGCCCACTTCCCCAAGGCCAGCCTTCCACATCTGTGTTTCTAGTATTTCCTAAGCCTCAGGAGTCCAGGAAATCCCAATCACTAACCAATCTCTCATTATCTTAAAACCAAAAATCCCGTTAATGGCTTTACCTCATACTCTGCAGCTCTGGAAACATGCCCAGCTCCTTCTTGAGTTACTTACTTCAGCTGATGATCTTGGCAGGTTTTTCCCAGAGATCTTGGCTACTGTTCCTTGGTAAAACTGTGCCTAACCCTCTTGTTTTGTGGTTGTCTGTCCTCAGGCTTGACTCCACCGGGCATTAATTCCTGCAGCCGTCCACAGACTAAGAGCTGAGCAGGCAATTAATCAGTGCAATGCACAGAGGCTCTCAGGCACCTACAATCAATTAACGACTTCACCATGTGTTCATTAGTACAAGAAAATGTTTCCATGCATACACCTGTGATAAAATCACTGAGAGGGGTTAAACCTGCTTTCCATAGCTTAATTTAAAAACTAAGCTTTATTGCAATGTTTCTGCCATGGCAAGGCTGAAAGGTGCAGCCCTTGCTCCTCTGAGTCCTTTAAATAAGTTTAATAAAGTTCCCAGTTACAAGCATCTCTTGTGCCATTATCTGGCAGGAGGTACATGAGACAAAAACCTTCAGAGCCAGCACCTTTATTAAAAACGTTGTTAGGGTTTAATTTTGGACTCCTTTGAAGGTCAGTGGGATTTAATGACCCTCCATGCTTACAACACTGAAAGCTGAGCAGGGGCTGTGCAAAGCTGAGGCACAGCCATGGACAACTGGTGGAAGGAAATAGCTCCAAGTTTCAAGGCAAGACACCATCCATCCAGAAACCAGACAGTGATGTAGGATGAGGCCAAAATTTCCCCAAGATGTTCATTTGCACCAGACAGAACATAATGGGCTTCTACAGGTGTCTCATGTCTTTGGGCCCAGTTCAACCGTTTCTTATTAGGTGACACTTCTGGGGAGCTGCATCCAATCAAAGTAGACTGTGATTTGCCCTTGGAGTGTATCCACAGAGAGGTTTCAGCCAGGTTCAGGACTAACCCCATCAGTGCCTGTGGCTTCCTCAGCTGCATTTTAAGCCAAACTGCTCAAGCAGGGCACTGGAATGCTGTTTTCAGGAGTCACGGGCACACCATGGGGGTGCTCATGTCAGCTGCCACCATTCCCAGTCCACTGGCAAAGTCCACTGGCATTGGTGACAAGGACACTGGAGACTAAGCTGTATCTCCTAAAAGAACTGGGGTTTCTTTATCCCTCCTAAGACAAAACAGAAACAATTGTCTCAGATAATTTGAGCAAATTTTGCTTGCAGACTGGTTCTTTACCCTACCACGTGTGTCCATGGAAGACCATTGTCCCATTGAGCCAGGTGGGTTGAAGGACTTAGAATTCTCTTGGCCACCATTCCCAGGCAGCCACTGACTCTTCTTTGTCCTGGGTTAGCAGCACAAGCAAATCTGGGAGTCATGCTCAGCGCACGCCAGCTGCTGCATAATGATGCAGAGACAAAGGAGACCCGTGTTCCCAGGCCTGGCATCTCCCAGCAGAACAGTCTCCTCTTTGTGGCTTCAAAGAGCCCAGAACTATTTGCAGCACTTCAGTTTCTGTTCTTCAGTAGTTTCATGTTCATTTGAAAGCAACTTTCTAATTTTGTAATGCCACACGAAAAGCACAGACAGGATGGATTTGTCAGCTGTTTCTGCCTGTAAAAAAATAATAATTTTACCAGCATGTCCTCCTTCACCAGACTCTTTCCCCCCCTTCCCCAGTGGTCTCTCCCACCAAGAGCTTTTTCAGCTTCTGCCTTTACAGGTGGACAAGTGTCTTGCCTCTGGCAAAAAATTCATCGAGGCAATGATAACACTGCAAAAGAATGCACAGGGCAGAACTCACAGAAAGTCATTTTACATTTCTGAGCTTGGAAAAAGCTGTGAAGCCTCATTAAGAGATCTGGAAACTCCTGTGAGACGACAATGCAGCCCCTGACCTTCTGGGAAGCTTGTGGAGGCATTGGTTTGTGTTTATGGTGAATGCAAGAAGGGGCTGCATGTGATTTGCAGCATAGAACCACAGAAGATTTTGGGTTGGAAGACAGCAACCTCCTGCCATGAGCAGGAACACCTGCCACTACAGCAAGTTGCTCAAAGCTCCATCCAGCCTGGCCTTGAACACTGCCAGGAATGGCAGCATTCACAGTTTCTCTGGGCAACCTGTACCAGTGCCTCACCATCTTCATAGTGAAGAATTTCTTCCTGTTGTATGATCTAAATCACAAATCCAAAATTCATGTCTCATGACTGGGGAATATTTTAGGGGAAGAATTAGGTGTGAATTAGGTCATAATGCTGTGGAAGAGTTACAAAGGGGTACAAAAATAGCTGGAAATATCTGTATGACTGTCATTGCATGGACCTACATACCTGTTCACAACATCTGCTTGAGTAGCCTAAAGTGAAATTAAAGGCTTATTTGAAGTCCAGAATGGCTTACTGTCCAGTTCCTTAAATGTCACACTGAAAGAAAGCAAACTAAGAAGTTCCTACAGCGTTTCAGAAAGAAACTTATCTAGATAGTGAACACCAACAAAGACAGAACACCTGGCAATGTCAGAGCCACCACTCAAGTTGGTTATATCTGAACAAATACTTTTCTTTTCCACTTCTGAGCTCTTCAAACTTACTGATTTTGGAGCCCTCACTTTTTATTCAGAGGTTCCTTTAAGATCACATTAGGTGAAATTTCCCCCTCCTTTTGAAGCAAACCTTCCAGCCCTTATGGTTTCAGGAAAAGTTTAAAAAATATCACACAAGTCAAGCAAAGGATTAAAATACTGTCGTAATTTCTGATGTCTGCCCTGAAATCAGGTTTGAGACAGTTTGGAGTCTCCTTGGTGTGTTTTGAATACTTGTCATAGCTTTAGCTTTAGCTTCCTAAAATGTTCTTGTCTCAGCAAGGCAGACAAAAAAAACATGGATTACTCTTTGACCTGAGCAGATCAGATGCACAGTCCTGAAAGGGAACATGACTTCTGGCTCAGTGTGTGTGTCCTCAGCAGTTTGCTATTTGACCTTTCTTAACAAACAGCACTTCAACAGTGGGACTGGGAGCTATTCCCTGGGCAATCCTTTGAGCCACTCTGTCATTTTTAAATTTTTAAATGTCCCTTTAAAATACTCTCCAGATTTCATAATATTCACCATCAAGTGTTTGCATCTTCTTCCCTGGGCACATCCTCAAAGGCTCCTAGCTGTATGAGTCTCCATACCATGAAGGGACAAGCCTTGGACCAGCAGTTTCTAAGGTTTCCAAAAGCTTTGCTAAATCAGTACAGACTGGTTCTGGCTGAAACATTTTACAGCTGGGGTGCTGGGGTGGTCTGAAGAGCTTTTTTTTCCTCCCTTCGTGATGCATTGAAATTCAAGACAGATGATGAGGGGGTTGGAAAAGATATTAGAGACTTTCTAGTCATAAATGGGGGAGATGAGAAGCTTGGGCCCAAATCCACAGGCAGCCTCCTGTTTCCAGGTCCAGAACATCATTTATATTGGATTCAGAGGTTTTAAGACAATGTCAGCTTTCACCAGAGATGATTTGGGACCTTGGGGAAAAAGAACAATCATCTGATGTCCAAGGTTAACATGTTATTCAGGCAGAAGCACAGGTCCTTGGAGAGTGAGCATCAGAAGATAAAAATGAAGGAACACAGCATGAAAAGCTCAGCAAGGGCAGCAAGGTATGCCATAAATTAGTAGTCAGATATCCAGAAAAACACAATTAAATGAGATGCAATTACCTAAAGTCAAATAAGTATGCAGAAACAAGGATAGCAAAAGAAGCTACAGTGTTAAATCCCCTCTGTGCACTGGAGATGACCAGGTGGAGTCAGCTGGAGTCTCCTTGGAAGTCCTTCCATGCACTGGAAAGATTTAATGATCAGTTGCTGCCAATATTCAGTCACAGAGACAGGTTTCCACCTCAGATCTTAGATACAGACGCGTGTCCCCAACCAGCCAGAGACTAAGATCTTGGAGCAGAACATTGGAGAGAGCCCTGAGGTGTATGCTAAGCACAGAAAATCAGAATGCCTTTTAACACCCGTCTGACATGAGAACTTGATACAAAAGGAGAACTTGGATGGGGCCTGCAGGGATCTGAGCAACTTAGCCCATACATGCTGCATGGGAGAAGAATTTGGCCCAGGATACACAGATCCACTTCTTAAAGTCAACCTGTGTTTCGAAGCAAAAGAAACCCAAAAGAGGCTCCAAAGTGAACCACAGCTGCAGACTGCACCAAAGAGGATGGAGGCAAACCTCCAGTGAGTCACAATCTTCTGGAAAAGGGATGCATGCTTGCAAGGAATCTTTATCTTGGGCAAAGTCAGTCACTCCTGAGTTATGCCAAAGCAACACCACTCAGATGATGAGACAGAGAAAAATATCCACATTGCCTTTCCCAAGCAGAGCAGGTGGCAAATGAGAGCAGGTGGCAAATGCCATGCAGGGGAGTGACGATGTCCATCTGCAGCCCTGGTCCCTTTCAGAGAGCCCTTCCCCCTCTCTGAATCCTAAAACCCAAAAGAGGACTGAAAAGAGGTGGGAAAAGGCCTGGAGTTCAAACTGGATCCGTTCAGCTCCCCAGGAGGGATGTGGTTGCCCCCTGCAGTGAGTCAGGGGCCTGGAGGGCACCCAAGTTGCACCACCCTGGCTCTTGTGCAGCTGCCAAGGCCAATCCCTGCAGCCACAGAGGAGCCTGCCAGCCACGACTCCTGGAGCAGGAGGAGCCATTGGTGGCAGGAGGGGAGAGGGGGTGCTAGGGACAGCAAGGGGGAGTATGGGAGGCAGCAGAGGAGAAAATGAACTGAGGGCAGAGAGGATGTCTCAAAAGAAAGCCAGAAAGCACCTACACATAGTATATAAATAATTTTTTTCCTGTCCCTAATCTTGACACATGTGGGAAGAGACCTTTTTTGCTGTGTGTGCTGGTGGATCTGGGGGTGGATCTCAGCAGCTGCAAGAGGAGCACACGCTCCTCAGTGACCCCCTTCACGTCAGGATGGAGGCAAGGAGAGGCCTGCAGACATCCACCCTCTGCTCCTTCCCTCAGCTCCTGCACACCCAACAGTCAAACAGCTCCAGATACTGGGCAACTTTAGCATCCCCAAGAACGAGGCAGGAGTCCTGCCTATGCACACCTCAAACTCTATTTCCTTTCACTGAAGCAACTTCTACCCCTTAAGGCTGGAGGCTTAACAAAAGGATATAAATGGGATCTGCTGATTCAACATGTTTTCCAAAGAGAGATCACCTGAGTGCAGGTAGGAGGAAAAACCATCCGCTCAAGCTTAGGCACCCAGGAAAAGGACCCACATCAAGCCCATTATTTCAAGCCAGCGTAATTTTCCTAGAACTGGTGGGACTTGGGTTAATCTGGCTTGCAGATGGGGAGAGGCTCTCACATGGGGTCAGGCACATGAGCTCAGTGCCTTTAGAACAGGCAGTAGGTCTGAGCATGACGCTGGCAGTGACTCAGGTCAGCTCCTCATCTGGGCGGCTGAGGTTTCACAGGACGGAGTCAGCGACTTTCTCAGCTCCAGTTAAAGCACAGAGTGAGCTAAATATGAAAAAACAGCCTGAAGCCAAGCCTCTAAAAGCTGAGAATACATAATTTGATGCTAAAGTAGGTCTTGATTTCTACTGAGCTGGCTCTCTGGTGCACATTCCAGCATCGGCTGCTTCACATATCATCAGGCGGGAGCGTCGCACTACCACTTGTTCACTACTTGCACTGTCGCTTGGTTTGTGAAGCACTGAGCCAACAAGCCAGGCAGATTCAAACTTGCCACGCAGAGACTTGGGTCAGTGTTTGGGTGTTGTTTGGGCAAAGTTCCATTAAAAGCAGTTTATTTTCCTCAAAGCCTTGGCAAGGAAGTAAATATGCTAAAAGGGCCAAGACACACATGGACTATCCATCAGCTTCTTCCCTCTGGATGAATGACATTAACACTATAATCCATCCATCTGGCATATCTGAAAATGGTTCAGGATCCATTTCTGCCAGCCCTCCTTTGATGGTTCCAAAGGAGAATACCCGAGCTAGAGGGCAGGAGGCTTTTAGAGGGGTTTCATTCTACCAGTCCTACCATCTCCTGAACCTCCCTCTCCCCCCTGCTAGTGGGGGAGGAATGGTTCACTTCAGATGGTAGAATTTGGGGCCAACCTTCCTTTAAACCAACAAGCTAACCCCCAAAAGGACTGGATACTGTAACAACCAACCACAGAAAACTTAGAAAGAATTGCTGGTGCTTGTGTCTGCAGGGAGCTTGACACAGCACAGAGTCACTGTGGGGCCCTAAAACAGTTGGTTTGCTCCCTTTGGGGAAAACCCAGCATCCTGGGGTCTTTTCTTCACACAGCCAAGGTGACAGAGGCAAGGCCTAATGGGGCAGCAGAGAAACACTGACCTGGTTAACACACATGCACATACCACATTAACATATATTTTTCTTCTATTTGTCATCTGGTTTCGAGAAATTAGATGGAGGCATCACACTAGGCTCTGCATATAGGCTAGTAAATCCCTCACCACATGAACTAGGGTCGTCTGGAAACCTTACATGTTTTTTTCCATTAGGAACAAGAGACTGTTGTAATTCTGGCAGTGAGATGAGCTGAGGGCATCAGTTTCCATGTCATTTCCTATGATATCAGTCTGATTATGGGGGAAAATAAAAGTTCAAAACCACAGAAACTGGAGAGAGGCCAATGAATAGGAAAATGAGAAGCTGAGCCCTTAACTGAGCAAAGCTCAGAGAAGTCACTTTCCTGCCTTTTCCCCTTAGCACAGTCAGTTTGTTACCACACATCGCTACCATGTAGTAATGTTCCTTCTTGATAAAAAAGTCTACATTTGCAAGGCTGGCAGGTCTGTCATTCTGCCATTTGATTCTCACAAAAGCCAGGAAAATTTATTTATCATGAAAGTATTTATAACTTTCAAAAGAAACAGCAGAACTGGTCTGACTTTAAGAAATGGTCTGTAAATTGCAGAGGAAACATCTGAAATTATATCAGTGATCTAACAGACACATACTGCAAATGCATTTTTATGTACATTTATAAAGCAAAAATTGCACTTTTGGGATCCCAGTTTCCAGTCTGTTAGCATGGCACTGCATGCAGACACACCAGCTTGTGTAACTCTGCCTCTGAAAGTTCTTCAGAGAACTCTGTAGGGTGCCAGAAACTGAGAAAGCAAATCATTACAGCGTGGCACCCTCAAAATCCTACCTTGCCTTTTCCCTGCTTCTGCAACTTCACCTCTGCTACTGAGTTCCTCTTTTAAGGACCAATACCATCCTACTTCAGGCCAGGCTTTTATGTATATGCATATCTGTGCACATCAAGCCCCCAAAGGAAAGGCTTTGCTTGAGGAACTGGCTCAGTTCAGAGTCTGTTTCGTATTTTGGACTTCGTCATCACCACACCAGCTGCTCACCCCTGGATGGAAAGAGAAGACTGAGAAATAAGAGCTGCCTGGAAATTTTTCCATCAAAGTCTAGACACGTCATTATGGGGAAATAGCCTGCAACAGAGGTGCTCTGAAAGTAAAAATTCCTGAATAGAAAAAGTAGCTCAGAGAAGGTTTCCAGAAATGTTTGGGTGATTTTATTCTCCCTTTCTCTCATTTCATGAGGTGCTAACAATGGCATGTCACAGGATAGCACAGAAGCTCAACTGTCTTACTGTATTTTGAATATCAGCCAATAATCAAAACCAGATTAAATCACCTTTTTTTCTAACATCAGGCTTTTGTTACATGGGAGCCAAGAGACATTTCAAAGCAACTGCTATTCAAAATACATAGGGAAGTCTGCCTCATTGGCTTGGTAATGTAAAATTTATTTTTAGTCAAAAAGAAGTCAGTTTTTGAAAGGTCACTGGAAAAGCACAATTGGCAGAAGCTGAATGGCTCCTTCTTATTTAACCACTCTATCATATGGACTGGGGAAGAGTGGCAGATGGTCCAGCTATCACTGTGAGAAATGCTTGTTTTAGTCTTAAACATGAGTCCATAGGCTCATGTGAGCCATTGTGGATGTGTCCTATTAAAGAAACACTAAAAGAGATCTGACATTTGAAACATTTAAATGTTTTTCAATCCAGATTTTCCCCTGTTTGGGTGTTTGTTCCCTTCTCCTCCATCCCTCCTCTGATAGGGATAAATAAATAACACATACACTAGGGCCCAGCCTCTGAGGTTGAATCATTTAATCACAAAGAAAATAAAATTAAATTTAAAACCACAACAGTATCAACAACAACAGCAACACCCCAACAACAGATGTCCTATTCCAATGAAGTGTGTTTTGGTGCTTGCTGCTGCTCTGGCACAGCCAAGGCATGTGCAAGGCTGCAGCTGAGCCAAGCAGGGCATGGGGGACAGGAGCAGAGTCACTCCACAGCCACACTTGGCCTCTGAGAAGGGATGTGATGAGGGAGCTGCTGCCCCTTGGTGCATAACAAGGCACTGATGATGCTGGGGAAAGCCAGAGTCCATTAAACAGTCTAAATGCTTATACCCTTTTCCCACAGCCCCACAAATCAGGGAGATGGGGCCAGCTGGGAAGCAGAAGGTTTAAAAACCTTCTGTTTTTAAAAACCTTTAAAAACCTAGAGCAATGAGCAGGGTCTCATTTAGCTCAGCTCTGGCTCTGCCTGCTCTCTGTCTCTAAGGTTACAGGTAAGGGGTTCATGTCTCTCACAGCTCTTTCCCAGAGAAGACCATGTAAATTTTGAGCCACAAAAGATGAAGGAGGAAAAGAGATCTGCAGCCTCTAACTGTGTCTCCTTTCTTTTTGCCTTTCTGTGGATGGACCTGGTGTCAGGCAGCCTGTAACATCCACCTTTTGGTCTGATTTGGGAAGCCCCTCTGTAAGAAGAAATTTTGTTAGATACAAAGAGATGTAGAGGGAAGAAAACCATTCATGGGAAGAGTTTTGTGTTAAGAGGTACCTCCACAGGTGGAAGTGAACTTCAGTAATGCATTTTACCAGGGATCATGTGTTTCTTTATACCTTCATGATCAGTGGAAGTGTAAAGAAACACGTGGTCCCTGGTGAAAGCATTACTGAGAACACTAAACAAGCATACTAATGGATTTCAGACAAGTTTCTCAAAACTCTGTAATTTTTCTCTGCAATCCTCTGGGCTGGACTTGCCTGATAGCAAGCTCAGGAAAAACCCACCAAGTTGGTTCTCCTGATTTCATTCAACAGGGGCTCAGGAATGTCAGACACACTTACTACAGCAAGCCATTTCCTACAAGATTATTTAAAGATGAAGTGCTGTGAACAAGAAGCCCTAATCCTAAACTCAGCATTAATGCAGTCTGGATCACTGATGGACATGGCCAGCCTCCTCTGGCCAAGCACCAAACCTTCCCCTCTCCCTCCAAACTGGGGCTGCTGTGTGCTGGAGAGATCTGCCCTGAGCTTTGTAGTGGAACTTATTTATTGGAGCATGCCAGAGTGCTTTGAGGCAGCTGATGTATGGCTGCTAATGTGCAGTAACTACTGTTGTATTAGCAGCACATTGTACCAGCTGTCAACAAAATAAATTATCTGGGATGCTATTTGGAGACTGAGAGCTGAGCTGTTCTCTTTGGCCTCTGAGAAAAACATGTATTTTGTTTCACATCATAAACTCTACACATAAACAAACATAAAGCTACTGTTCATAAATCAGTTTTCCAAGAGCATAAAACTACTAAACTATACACAGCCTTGAGAACCAGTCTATGGAGACGGATTGCCAGCATCAGGGTTTAATGTTGCATGGGAGTCCATGGAGGTCACAGCTTGAAAGCACAGAATATTTGTGGGTATAAGCTCTTAGCACCACCCCGTTGCCAAATCCCATGGGGGAAAGAGCTTCAGGTCCCGTCCACCGTCATGAATCACTCTGCTTCTCAGAGAGACGGAAGAAAACCGGGGGACAGCACAATCACTCACTCGGTTTCAACCTAGATTCCAGGCTAAATGTCTCCTGAGAGGTTCTAAACAGCATTCAGAAACTCCTACCTGTGCTGCACAAGGAATCTGACACACCCCAAACGCACAGAGCTGGAGCTCTGAGGGAGCCCTCAGCCCAGCTCCACCTGACCCAGAGTGAAATCCCGGCCCAGCTGCAAATTCCACCGCGGAGTTCAGTGGCAGCCCCTGAGGCACGCACTGCAGATAATTCACCTGGGAACCGTCTGCAGCTGAGATAGTCACTGCCATAGTCCTAGAACGCTTCTTTAAAACAAAACAAAACCAAAGCAGCCCCAGGCTGCGGATCCCCTGCTGCAGCAGCAGGGCCGGCTGACCGTGAGCGCGGGGCGGGCGGGTCAGGGAGCGGGGCTGGGCCGCGGACGGGGAGCGCTGGTGGGAGCAGCAGAAGGCCCCAGGGGATGCTCTGAGGGAGCAGAAAGCCAAAGGGCAAGGCCTGGGGTCAGCACCCAGCACCATCCTGAGCCTCCCCGCCGTGTTCTTGCTCCTGTCCGAGGAGCTGACTGGAGCTTCCCGCCCAGCCCAGCGCCCTGGGAGGCGGCGGGCCGTGCTGGCGGTGCTGAGGATGAGGAGTGCCCGTGTCCTGGCTCGTTCTGCCAGCTCTGCTTCCCAGCCCGGAGTTCCGTGGGTGCATCCTGTGTCTCCCCATTTGGGCTCGGGGCCGGGCTGTGGTGCCAGCACCTCCCGCCTGGCACAGCAGGGCCCCAACACCAGGGCTGAAGCACCTGCTGGGCTGGCACGATGGGATGCAGAGCCCCAAGCACAGGAACCGTGCCTGGCTGGGGGGTTCTGCCTCTGCTCTTCCAGCCCCACCAGCTGTTGGTACACTTAAAGGCTACTTCTAAGCAGGTTTGACACCTATACTTTTCTTGAGTCAGTGGATTAAGAAGCCCAAGTGAAAAACCTGCTGGACTGTAGTGTTCTACAATGTTTACTATAGAAAAAGACCATCATTAGGAGATAATTCAGCATCCCTCTCCTTTCTGTAATGGCTGATGAAGGAGCCAAGGGCAACATCCTAACCTCATGTGGTAAGTGCTTAATTCAGGATAAATTTGTCCTGACCTGATTTGATAGAGTAGCAAGATTTTTTTTAAATGTGAAGACTATATATGTACCATAATATTTTAACTGGTTTGGTTTTTTTTTAAGACAAGGGAAACACTTTTAATTAAAGCTTATGATCTGAAATACATTATCAACAGAACCAAAGGATGGCAGTCAGTGTTACAGCCATCAGCTATGGAGAAGGCAACATTCATCTCCAGTTTGAAGCCTATTTAAGCATCCTCAGGCCTCCCAGAGAAGACAGTGAGCTCTGATGTCTTGGGAGAATGGAAACACAGGCCAAGTCTGTAGCTTTTAAAAGCTAAACTAATAAATATTTTAGCTTTCTAAACACAGGTGTGAAAGAGCAAAAGCTACCAAAGCACTGGGATGCCTTTTTAAAGACTGGCTTATTTTAATTCCACTGGTCAATCTACAGCATTTGACTGATAGCTCTCAGACTGATAGCTCTAAGAAAGAAAAGAACCTTGAAAAGATCTGACTTACAAATCTGATTTACAGTTTAAAATCTAAACTGATGAGATGTAGCAGCCAGGATCATCTTACATTATTGTAAAGTTATCTAGAGAGCTAGAGCTGTCAGCCAGGCTGAAAAAAAATCAGTAACATAGCAAGTAACATAGAGAACAGAAGATTTCCCCATTGAGAATATGGATTTCATGCTGTCAGTATGCAGTGCTGGATTTAGTTCAAGAACTGTTCCAGTCATATTGGCTTTGCTTCCAAACATTGCAACTTGGGAAGTTTCTCTCCAACAGTCTAGCAGATGTCATGTCTAGCACCTTCAGATAGATTAAATCTCCCATGATGGGCTCCAGTGGTGCAAACACCACTCATATATCCAGCTGGGTACACCTAAACCAGCTAAGATGAGCTCCAGAGGACACCTATGCAAGGTGGACCTTTCCCACTGGTGAATTCCTAATGTTTCCCAGCAGCAGAAACTTCCTGTGTTGATGTTCTTTGCAAGTATCCACTACTGAAACCAAGGCTCAAATGATGCTGTGAAGCTCTGAACATGGATTCTCTTGTCCTCTTTGACCCTTCAGATTAGGCAATGCTGCTGGAAATCAGTTCCACACCCAGCATGTACCAAAAAGCCCATAACAGTAACAAAAAAGGGGAAAAGGCACCAGCACAAGGGCCATGGGAGCCAGCAGGTGTAGAGCCCTTCCCTTACAGTCAGGTTCCATCACTACCAAGGATGGATTTTCCTCCCTCCTAAAACCTCACCTGGCTGTCAGGGCAGCAGCAGCAGCTACAGACACAACCCAGGAAAACCACGAATCCCTCCTTTGTCTGACCTCCCTCCCTTGTTAAGGTCAGCAAGCACAATGTGTTACCTGGTATCAGCTCTCACCAAGGACACACAGAGTCAACAGCAAAGCCAAGATAACATACATTAGCTCAAGCCTTGGTCATGGAAGGTTAAACTAATCCAACTAACCCTGAATTTGCAGCAGGTAAAGAGTGCATGTGCAAGTAATTGTTTCACCTCACCTTCCACAGGTTAAGCTGTGGCAACACATCTGCTTAGTCTAAGCTGCTCATTTCCATTTCTGGATGCACAGTGTTGGCACAACAGTGCTGAGACTCCAATTCAGCATTGCAGCACGAGAGGGAGGTCAAAACAAGGATTAAAAAGTCAGCCAGCCCCATATGGACAGTGCAGTCTCCAGCAATGTTCCTTGGGGATAAAATATGACAGAACTTTTCCCAGCAATGCATTTTTCAGTGCTATATGTAATCAGATGATGAACTTAAGTCATAAGCATCCTTCAGTGAAATGACATCTACATTAGTGCCTTCCTTCTGACACACTGAAAATTGAACATAAACTGGCGGGCAGTCAGATAAACAGCTCCACAGAAGAGATTCCCAGATTTGCAGCTGATGATCTCCAGATCTGCAAGAAGTCTCCACCTGTTCTTGCACAAACAAGATTAAAAAACTCAAACAGATGGTGACCTAATCCCCAACTCCATCACCACTGACGTTAGACAAAATGAGGAACACGCCTCACTAAAACCTTTGCTTATACTGGAAAAATCTTCAAAATTTGGTCCATAAGGACAAAGTATTGCCATTCCAAAGTACTGCACTAATGTGGTGATTTCAATCTATACAGGGAGACATCTGACTTTAAACACTGATTATAGGCACAGAGTATTCAACAAAGGATCAAGCAAAAACTTGCAGAAGTGGAAAACTCATCCCTCAAACAATCCAACCTGAGGAGCAGAGGAGCAAATAGCTCTCTATCTCCCACTAGCTCAGGGATCACTTGAAGTGCCCACCCCCTTGCTCACACCATCAACTAGCATTAAAATATAGAAAAACAGCCAAAACTGTTGCGGCTGCTCCAGCAGGTTTAAAGTTATGCCTTATGCTAAGGATGTTTCTTAGAAGGGAAGCAGAAGCGTGTCCCTGCTGTCCTGGTTCCCCTTCCCTCAGCTCCTGCTGAAAGGGAGAGTGTCTCTGCATTTAACAGAATTTCCATACCAGCCAAAGGAACCCCCTTCAACCTGTGACTGGGAAGGAGGGGCAGACACCCCTTCCAAGTTCCAGATAGGCAACAAAAAGGAATAATTGCTCCTGTATGTCTACAGCACAGTAGCAGTGAATTTTACACTGGTAATAATCAGGTTTCTGTGATGCAGGAACTTCTGAGAAGGTCCTGGAACAAGGAGAATCACAATCCCACACCTGAATCAACTATTTTCTTCACAGATCTGAAAGTTAACTTACTGCAAGCATGAAACTTTACCCTCCTAAATCATTTTACTCCCTTTCTATTCCAAGGGATAATTTACCAACAGAATCTGCAGTAGGATATGCTGAAAGGAATGTTCCCTCTTCAGGAACACACTCCACCACACACAGCTCCACTTTACATTGCCCTTCTGCCTGAAAGAAGGAAAAAACCCCACACAACAACCTCAAGCCTTTTTCAGACTGATAAAAGTGTACCCAGTTCAGAATTTTTCCTTATTGATGAATAAAAATGGGTGAGGGAGGGGAAATCAGATGGTGTTTAATAAAACCCAAATGTTTTGGTCAATTTTTAGGCAATCTAAAGTCCAAGGAGATGGATCTGCACCATCCTTTTGGTGTTCCTATAAGGAAATACACACTAGGTTTTCTCCAAGCTGCAGCAGGTAGGTCCAAACATATCCTTTAAGGTGCCCTAAGCAGGCAGCTGTGTCACAGGTACACACACTGCAGACACACTAAAGAAAACACTGCAAGGGCCACAACAACTGAGCCATTCAAGGAACTGCTCAGGACAGAGTTTGGGTCAAAACTAGGCAGGAGTCCAAACCAGCCCAGCCCCAGCCCGCCTGGTCTGAAGAGGCTGGAGAGCACAGCTCAGGCTGCAGGGCCAGGTGTAACCCCTGCAGCAGCTGGGGAGAGCTCACAGGATGACATTCCCAGAGTCCAGTGAATATGGAAAGAATCAGGTTCCTTGTCAAAGTACAGCTTCACCTTTGCTCTTTCAGCACCGTACTGATGGCCAGGAAGTCTTTTCAGAGAGGTTGGCTGTTCCAGACCCAAGGGCCTGGGTTAGAAATACACAAGTAGTTCTAAGCAGTTAGTCTAGACACAGGTATTTTCTCAGTGATACAGGACCTCCATATTTTTAAGCTGATGGGCCTTTAAACTGTCTGGCCTTCCAAATAGTGAGTGCTTCGTGTCAAATGGTCTGAGAGTTTAAAACCAGCTTTTATATAGGGATTGAAATAGGTGTTATTGTTCAAATGTCAGATAAAGTCAGCATTATTTTATTTGCATTAACACAAATCTGAAGTAACAGTTTGACCAAAGTTATTATTTTCCTGATTGTATTAATTTTACACAGTACAAAGCTCTTATTTAAGCAACCACATTAAACTAGCATAGCAAATTTTGCCTAACAGGAAATATACCATTATCAAGATATTTTAAAGCATGTTGTTTTCAATAAGAGTTTAATTTGTACTTGTATTTCAGAGTTTGCGTGTTCATAGGAAGCTTCCAGACATCTGGATTCCAGTTCAGGATTTATTTGCGTACAAAAATATATTATAATGGAAAAAAGCATTAAAGTTTTCAACTATATAAAATTACAAATATCTTTGCATAAAAGCAACTTTAAATTAAAATTAAAAATCAAGCTATATTTCAAAGCAAAATACAGCTCTAACATTTAAGTTATCTTATTCCATCTGCTGAAAAGTAAAAACAAAACAAAACAAAACAAGAAAACCCAACAACAAAAACCAAAACCAATGTTGCCAGTTAAATACTTGTAGGAGTTCACAAAGGTTATGCTCAGAGGGTATTTTGGGGAGTGAAGTTATCAGACAAGGGCAGCAGTTCTCACTGATTGATGTCACTTATCCTTCAGAGGACATCCACATGCAAGCACAAGGCAGAAAATACATTTCACATACCTGAAAATACAAAACAACAAAGATCATTAAATTCACTATTAAATAAGATTTTGTGTTGTTGACATATCAGACACTTGCCTGTGCCCAGCTTGCTAGACTGCCTGACAAACCAAATGATGTGTTTTTTTAAGTTTACATGAAAGCTGAAATGCTGGTGTGCAAGAGACAAGGCAAGTACTGTTCTAACAAGTGCATTAGGCTTGAAAAGGCATGTGTACAAAGTTCTGTGTGACCTCACACATATACACACAGTTCCTCAAAAATGTGAGGATAAATACCAGATGGAAGTTGGACTTCTTCCTCACTGTACAAATGAAACTCTGCTGAGATCACTGGAGATTTGTCTAGCTGGGATTAAAAAAAAAAATATCACACCAAAAAAAGCACAAAGCCACTAGAGCAGGTGGTAGTTCCTGCCTTTACCTTTGATGTACTTTTGCAAGGGAAAATGAAATGTATATATTACAGGCAGGCCCTTTAGATACAGCAATGCAAATATTTACCAGTTTGGACTTTCGCTGCCCTACACAAACCTTCAAAAACTTGGATGTTTTTCAGAAGAGTGGTCAATTAAATTTCAGTGGTAAAGATGGAGTTAGCTCAAGCTTCCCTGATAGAAGACAGGAAACTAGAAAGTGTATTTTAAGTCTGAGAAGTGAAACCAGGATTAAGATACAACACAGCAGGGAAGCATGAAGCTCATAAGGGCAGCTGTCTTGAATTAAGTCCATATCTTCAAGAAATACAGGGAAGGGAAAACACCTAATGAATACAAAGAACTCTCAGTTCATAGTTTGAGAGGGCTTTGTTTATGCTGCCATTTAGGTCTAGTCCTACAACTTGTTGGTTTGGGCTCTATAGCCTGGTTCCACACAAAAAAACCCTCAACCTGAGACAAAAAAAATGGTATTATGTCCACAATAGAAGAGGAATAAGCAAAGGGAATAGGCAGAGCACATGGCTGGCAATAGGTGGCCAGTTTTTTTGGTTGTTTTTTCTTAAAAATCATAACGAGGAATTCATTACAATAGCTGAAAGAAATAGTTTATAGATAGTGGCAGAAAAAGTGATCCAAATTCCATTCCTGGCAAAGACAAGCACAAATAGGATTTTGACATGCAGTTCAAGTCAACAGATACAGATATCTGCTCCTTAATTCTTTCATAAAGCCAGATCTAGAACAATAATGTTTTTCCTCACCTAAGGATATTCCTCCAGTTACTTAGCTTTATAATGAAGAAATAGATCACCAGTTTTTAAACTGAATTTTGAGTATTTAAGAAACTGATGTATATTTATCAATCCATTGTTAAGGAGGTGTGAATTGCAGCTGACTCAGAGGTGGGACCAGGGTTCATTGAGTTCAGTCTGTCACACAGCCTGAACAGCATGCCTTGAACATTCAGGCAAAGTCTAAATTTAGTCTGTTTTACCTTCTTATCCAGATAATGATCCACAGGACTAGCAAGCTAAAAGGAAGCCACACTATATAAACTATTTCTATTTTTCCCTTCCCTCTCTCCCTATACATTGGCTTTCAACACTCTTTGTAACAAGGACCAAGTGAGATGCAAGAAGCTAATAAAAATCTACTTACTTGCTAGTGTTCTGTCAAGATCAGCAATGAAGTCCTCCAGTTCTTTTGTGTCTCCAAGCTTTGCTGCAAAATAAGGTCAATACTGCTTAGACATGACATGTTTCCCTGGCTAAAAGAAACACTAGAAACACACGAGCCTCCAAATAACTTTCAAGGGTACCAAACATGCTGTGGGTGATCACCAGCAACGTTCAGTAGGGTTGCTGCAATGTCCAGAAGCACTTGGAGAACATGGGAGACTGAACTGAAATTCTAGCTTTTATAGTTTTCTATTTAACAGAAGCAACACAAAGCAATACTTTATGTAGTCTCCTTAAAAAGAAAGAGTTGCAGTGAAGAATAAAAGACACATCAACTAATCCATGTCTTTGCTACTGTGGTCATCTTTCCTGTTTCATCTCTTCAGATGCTGCATGCATGGCCCTAATCAATCCCAATGAGCTCCCTGTCCTACCCAAATCTCAGCCCTTTAAAATCATGTCAGTATCACAGGTTTGCTGTGCTGGCAGATCCTTTGGTCTTGGTCCATACACCATAAATTTGGAACCAAACATCCACCAAACTTTCCACTCCTGGCAACAACACTGGTTCCATTCAATCTAGTTTTACTGCAAGTCGCTTCCTGATCTCATTTCTGTGGTCTTTTCCAAGCCAGTTTCAGCTCTTTCTGTCTTCTCATCAGAAAGAGCATCTTGTCCTTTAGTGCAATTCTTCACCAAATATTTCCTGTCAGTTTAACTGAGCTCTTTTTTTGCTACTTCATAGAAACTGTTAGTCATTATTCCTCTCTAATATCCCACTAACTGAAAAGAAAGCATTTAACTTGTTTTTTTGTGACTGATCACTGTGGAAAAGATATGAAAGTGTGAAAAGCTGTTGAACGTGCACCTGAGGAGAGTAGCTGTAACAAAAGCACCATGTAGTGCATATGTGTGTTCACTTATTGGTATTTCTGCTCCAGAGTTAATCCAAGTTAACCTGACTGGGGAGCCAGATCAGCTGCAAGACAGAAGCCTCTTTGAAACAGCATAGCTTCAAAGAAGGAAGGAATTGCTAACATATGGCTTGTATAAGCACTGTGTAAGGTCTGTATGGATCTGAGCAATTGTGTTAACTTAAATGGCAGCATATGGCTTCAGAGGAGTCCCTCTAGCCCTGCATTCAGGCTTAGCATTTTTATAGAGAAATGGGACACTTAAGCCATTTAGTCGCTTTAGTAAAGAAGTAACACAAGTTAATAATTAATCCTTATCAGCCAGAAAAACTATAGGGTTTTTTTAGCTCAGTGTTTCAAAACCAAAAGAGTTGCCAGGCCACCTGCAAAGTGCAGATACAGAATGCTATTGTCATTTATAATCAAGACAACAATACTTGGATCAGTAGTGTGCTCAACAATAATCCTTAGTTTTGTTGTCATTAAAAAAACCAACAAAACAAAACCCCCAAAACAACAACAACAAAACACCAAGAAAAAAAAACCAAAGAAAAGTCCATTCAAGCATATGAACCCTGCCTCCCAGCAAGAAGCCCATATAATTGAGGATTAGGAAGAAATGCCAACAGTTAAAATTAAGATACCTTTGCAAGGAGTTACTGAAGGGGACGGCAAGCTTGGAGTAGATGCAGTTGAAGAGTTGAGCTTTTCATCACTGAGACTGAAACTATTTCTGTAGAGGGAATCTGCACCTGTAAAAAAGCAACATTATAAAATAAATTTGACACCTTCTGCAAGTTTGCAATATAATTAAAATCCAAAACGCAGCTTTTCCTATACAGACTTCAAAGTCTGTAGAACTCAAATTTAAAGTCTTCAAAACCAGAGAAGTGAATAAACAAATGCTTTACTGTGTGAAGGCTGCTGTTCCCACTCCTACTGTTATAAAGAAAGCAGCCCTAGGCTCAATCCTCATCCCCAGTAAGGAAAGTGTTAGCTTTCCCTGAAGTCAGCACCATTTGAAAAATTAAATTGAAATTAAAATTATTCCACATCAGCAAAATTAAACTTGGTAGGACCTGTCTAATTCACAATATTCTGGGAAATACTGTTACCTAAGTTTTTAAAAAGTTACCCAAAAAGCCTGAATAGAGAATAGAGGGCTCCAGGACAAGGACAGCCCCCCAAAATAAAGAGTATATTTAGTGTTGTCCTTTATCCCCAAAGCAAGTGCACCCTTTTCTCCATACATTACTCTGCTGCTTTAGGAATGGCATTTTAATTTCTTTTATTTTGTGACTCTCTGAAGTTCATGAAGCAGTACACCAGTACGTACACATGATATCTGCAATCTCATATTATGTGATCCTTCAAAGAAAGCCTTATATGCCCTGGAAAGGAACAGAAAAGGCCCCAATACCATTTTGATGTTCTTGTATTTTAGAGGAGGCCTTAAGCTTGAAAAGTATCAAAAAGTATCTTTATGACCAGGGCACCCCAAGTATTATCCCTGGCTCCACTGGAAGGAGGCAGGATCATCCTGCTAGAGACACTGAAGCTGCCGGTCCTGCAGCTTCAAGCCAGTGACCTGAAAACTGCAGCTCTACAAAAAGACACCACTGGGATACAAACGTGTCCACGGTCTCCATTTCCTTGGCACATTGCCTAGGACATCAGTGCATGTCCTAATGCATGGGGTGGTGACTACTGAGGCCAGCAGCTCTGCCCCCTGCAGCACACACAGCACTGGAGCCACAGCCTGGGAGGTGGCCACGCTGCACACCAAGCCCATTCCAGAGAGAGCTGTCACACTCCCTCGGATGCCTGTCCCATTTGCTGTGCCAGGAGAGGACTGCTTTAGCTAAATGAAGGGTGCCTTAATGAATTGGCAGAAGGGGGCAGGACCACAGCTTGCCTTGCCAAGATGTGCACAGCTCCACTGAACACCTGGATTTCTCCAGACAACAGACACCGAGACCAGCCTCTTGCAGACCACTCCTCTGCCTCACATTCAGCTGTCTTTGGGAAGAAGAGTGTGTGTCCACACCCCACTTCCTCTAGCCTGCCATTCTTTCCAGCACAAAAGCACCTTCCACAGGAGCAGACAGGCACAGTGACAAGTCAGACCAGACGACTGCACCTACAAAGCCTCTCAGATCTTTCCTCAGCCATAAAAAGCTGATTTGTTTGTTCTGTGTCGGCTTCCAAGCTCACCTCTCTTACAATACACACTGAAAAGGCCTGGGGGGAAAAGCTTCAACCTGGAACACTTTCCTCTTTCCCAGGCATTTGTCCCACCACTGTGCTGTATCTTTCAGTTTCCTCTGCCATCATCTCAGGTCCTGTTCTGGCAAACACACACGTCCCACAGCACCAGGCCAACGTGACCCATGACATGACTGACATCTGTGACCTGGAGCTATTGCCACCTGGTCAGCCACCTCTTGGTATTTCTTGTGTTCAGAGATGGGTACCCTTCTTCAAACTACCCTCTTGCTGCAATTTCTTTATCTTCACTCTTAAGAAGAGCTGTTCTCTCTAAACTTCAGCAGATCAAAACCAAGCTACTTGAAACTTTAAATACAAGAAAGGCTTCATGAATACAATGCAGAAATGAGATCATTTTAGACAGAAAAATGGGGAAAAAATAAGCCACTTAAAAAGTAGCCCCTAAAAACAAAACAAAAAATAATTAAACATAACCTAAGTGTGAAAGAAATCTGGTAGCACTCTGCAATGATGTGTATCACCAGTGCTGTACTTCACCATGTGAAGTGATAATTTCTCCCCATTAAAGCTATGGCAAATTTCCTCTGAAATCAGTTTACAGAACAATTACCTACTAAGGCCACATTTTTTTTTAGCCCAGATGCAAATTACAGTGACTAAGAAACACAGAATGGAAAATTCTAGCTGTTCAGGACAAAACCCCTACCGTCACCAAAAAGCCAAGTAACTTGTAATAGTTCCCACAAACAGTAATTCACTGTGAAACTGACAGAACACACCAAAGATAAAACACTTTCCAGGCTATTTATTTGAAAAGAAGAGAACAAGAATTTCCAAATTAATTAATATTTTAAAGGTTTTACACTCATTGAATTAATAAAAGATACAGAGAACTATGGGTATAAATCTGAGTATACTTTTAATGTGAAATTTCTGCTGCTAACATCCAGACATCAAATGTAGCAAGGCTGGGTTGACAACAGAAAATGTTATTTCATGCTGCTTTCCACAAACCTTATGTTGGGAAATATTTACAACCGGGCAAAGATGAAATATGACAAAAATGTTGCTTTAAATCTCTGAATGTTTTTCTTCCAGTTTCAAAAGGTGAAATGTTTTCACATAAGTGTTATCTTCTAATGGGTTGTAATAGTTTCAGGAAAATATCAACATTTATCTTTCTCAAAGCAAAAATATACTCTAGCTACTGACTGTGGCTTATTCATGCCACCAAGCATCAGAAATTCTAGTGATGTAAGGAGAAATGCATTGACTCCACCAGCAAGGTCACCATAACTGCTGAAAACAATGTACTGTTAAAAACCACTTATGACATCCACCACAGAAAAATATCCTCTTTGGCAAAGTGTGGCCATAGGGCAGAAAGCTCTGGGAAAAGGACACTTCAGTCTTTGCTCTCTACCAGCTGCCAAAGCCAAGATTTGCTCATTCACCTCCAATAATGGCCCTTGGAAGAGTTCCACTGCCAGACAAACACAGCATCCTCTGCAACCCAATAACCAGGGGCTGCTGCCAGGGATCTCTTGCTGCTGTCCTTCCTCATCCAGCTCCTTCTCTCCCACCACAAGTTTGTAATTCATTACTTATTTTTCACTTTGTACATTGATTCTAGTCCCTGAGGTTATATATAAACCATGCCACTTCAGCTGTTTGAAAAATAACAAAAGTCAAATTGCCTCCTTTTTTTTTTTTTTTTTAAAAAAAAAAGCCTTAAAATCGGAGACTTTTGTCAGTGAGTTGATTTGCATCAGTCAAGCTACACTGCAAAATTAGGGGGTAGGAATAAATATGGGTGTACTTTGGCAAAGTAATCTGTACTTAGTATAACTTTACTGTTCCAGTATATGGTTAAACCACAAAATAAACCATGGCAACACCATGTAAATATAGAAATGTCCCCATGAAATGAGCAATTGAAAGGCTCCCAGTAGTAATGGACTGAAGGAGGAAAACCTCAAACTTTTCATTTGAAAACGGACAACAGAAAAGTTCAGCTGTGCAGCTTCTTTAATATTATACACTTTCTAGTACCATGGCCCAAGATACAATTTTGAAGAGCACTGGACTTCGTAAAATTTTTACTGCAGTTTTCAGTAGGGAAAGTTTTAGGGGAACAAGTTAAAGCACAGCCCTAAGGCTTTCAGAGAGAAGCTTCACAAGTCCACTCAAGTGTCTGCAAATCATGAATTCATTATAAAACAGTAACCCAGCACCTAATGAGCAGACTGCACAACTAATTGCTAACAGAACATAGCCTTGCTAAAAAATCAGAAAAAAATCTGGAAATTGTAATGTCACCAGTAGAAGTGAGAAATTCTCATGATACAAAAAGCCTGTTTCACAATGTGTATGTTTCAGCCCCCCAAGGACAGTGTTTATTTTTATCATCATCATCACAGTTACACTTGGCTGCATTGTTTGTTTTTGTGGGGATTTTGCCTAGCTAACAAACATCTGTTCCAATACTGACCAGAAAATGACACCTTCTCTCTATTGACACATTTAAGCATCATCATTTAAAGGATTTCAAATCACATAGCCACAAGAAAGTGATCTAGAAAGCCTGAGATCCAGATGTACAAGCATGTTTTCTCATCATATACAAAGCTTACCTTCCCACTCCCCCTCATGCTTACAAGCTACAAGACAGTTTCCAACTCCAGCCTTCCCTTTACCAATTTCCTTTCTAATGAGTAAGAGCAATGGGTATGCTGGAGTGACAAGAACTGGAAATCTTATGAAAAAGTGCATTTCTCAGCACACTAAAATACCTGTAGAGAAGGCAATGCACTGGAAACTTCCACATTTTCTTCCCCTTGAACATACGAGTAATGTAATAAAAATTTATTTCTCAGATCATTTCATAAAAGGAACTTTCTCCAGAAGAGTCTCACTTTACTTTTTCTCATTATAAGCATTTTATTGTCCTCTTGTTTGTGACAAGCCACTGGAAGTTCACAGACACAATCTACCTCCTTTTCATGTTACAAGACTGGCATTTGCTGCAGAGACCAAAGACTCATCTACTTCACATCCTGTCTCTCACAACTCACAGCAGATGCCTGTGGAAGAGCTTTAGAGTGGTGCAGCCACACACTGATAGCAGCAAGATGAGCTCTACCAAGTTCTCTCAATGCACAAACCAGTCTCTTTCCTGAGACAGCAGTGGCATCAGCCCAAGCAGTCCTCAATGGCCCCATCCCTCCTGCTGGGATTTTATCAAATTATTTTTGAGTATGGGAACATCAATAATACCTTAAGGCAATATCTTTAACTGTTCATGAATGAAAAAACCACCTTGTTTCTTTGAAATAGGTTAATATAATTTGATTTCCTCATACTGGTGAGGTAGCAGTCACTTCGGATTCTCCAGAAGATGTCTTGTCCCCACCCAGAACATCTGTCTTTTGCCTGAAAGTCCCAGACTATTTAAGAATTTGGAAAATAAATCACATCTTCTATCATTTCTGTTGCCTTTTTCTTTGCCTTCTTTATGGTCACATAACAAGACTGACAATGTAAACAGGTTTTTCAGGGTGAGTGCTGCAGTACTAACAGCGGCTGGTGCTTCACCTCTGGATAGCCTAGGCACTAGCATGAACACATGGAGCCATCCACAGCCCTGTCCATGTAAACACAAGTGCTGGCACTACATCAGGCAGAGTGTTAAAAGATCCTGCTCAACCCCTGCACCTACTTGATTTTTAAATAATAAAATTAAGAGTTATAGATACACTCAGGATTTCTTTCTTGTGTTTAAAAGCCACAAGGCATTGCTCAGAAACCATTTACTTACCCCTAAAAATAACTACAAAGAAACCCTGTTTCTTTGAGCACAAGAATTGAATCATGAATTTATTTTGCAATGCTTTTAACAGAGACAGGAAGTTGAACCTGCCTCAGGAAAACATGGAGCTACAAGTGTCAAACATTTCTGAGAGCAGGACAACAGACTATGATGTAGTTTTTCAGTGTTATTGTAACTTTGGCCCAAGAAAGCACTAAAGCACTTGCCTTCTCAACCTGTCATAAAGTCCAACTTCCCATTCATTATCCTAAGCCTCAGCTTGGAGGACTGTCCTGACACTGCCATATACTGCACTGGCACTCTGCACTGACTGGGCATGCATTTTACACAGGCAAGCCTGCTCTCCACTTTGCCATCACAAGAAGGCAATGCTATCTGTAAGTTCATTAACACAGCTGCATCCACACTAAGGGCTTCTGCCAGCACAGCACTCTCTAGCACAAATCCTCCTTTATCACAGCCAGGATATGCTGTGAATAGCAGAGAATTACAAAGTATTCCTCATCTTTGAGAAGTTCCAGCACGATTTGTAACCTAAAGAACGAAGCTGCTAGGCTCTGACTCCTTTGAGTACATCAAGCTGACACATCACTGGTACTCACTCACAGTCCAGGAGCTCTGGAATGCTGGAGTAACTCAGCAGTTGCCTCATGGTTTCCAGCAGTGACCAGTCAGCTGTGGTGGTTAATATAATCCTCGTGGGCCCAGATGTTCACACACATCTGCACGCAGGAGCCTCTCTGTTCCCACGGGGTCTGGAGTCCACTGTGCTACGTGCAAGGCTTAACCATGGCCAAGCCAGACCTCGTCCAAAGATCGTTTAGCCAAGTGGCAGGACAAGATGTGGGAGAGCAAAGTGCTATTGCACCCCTTTCCACACAGAGGCTTCAAAACCCTACTTTTCTCAAGAGCCAGAAATACGGAATAAAAGAATTTAAAGTGGTGTTGTTGGAGCTAGCTTCCTCAGGAGATTTTAAGGATAACAGAATATTTTCAGGATTAACTGCATTGACAGAGATCTTCTGTAAACTTTTCTGTTAAATTAAATGGGCTCATGGCAGAAACCCCAGGAGAGGAAAGGCTTTCCTGACCCCACTAAACAGTACTGTTCAAGTACAACCATTTGACACCTGTCAGTAGCTTCTCAGGAAACTGAACTTAAGGCTGATTCAGGGGCACTGAAAGAAAAAGTTGCATCGATTTAAAATGTTTCCTCCCCTTACAGTTCCATCCCTGAGCGGAAAGATCTCACTGCAGGAGAGGCCAAAAGATGCATATGCCTAACCTTCAGCCACACCATATCAGTTAAGAGGATTAGACTGAACAGCAAACAACAGATAGCACTAAAACACAATAGTCTGAACTGTTCTATACACATGTGATAAAGTGTACTTGCAATAGTCTCAGCACTGAAGAACAAGATTTTGCAAACATGTAAAGAACAAGATCATTTAAACTACCTGCATATAGTATGATTTTTAAAGACTTATGTTATCAGAAGTTACTCTTTCAGCCCAGTTACCCCTTGATTCTGCAGTGGTATTTTACCCTAAGCCTTATCACAGGAAGAGCAAGGTTACAAATTCAACACTATACTGGCTAACACTAAATTACAGAAATCAAAGGGAAAATAAACTCAAGAAATACTTGAGTTTGAACCGAAAGAACCTGGGTAAATAGGCAACTCCCTGCATTTATTCTTAAAATAGACGTAGGGAGTGTAACTAGATTACATCAGACACTAGAGCCTGTTTATAAAAGAAGCTCTTCATAAATCCACAATTCCTCTCCAATCCTACTCTAACTTCAAAATAAAAAGTTGCCTGAACTGAATGACTTCTTTAGGAAGAAATGTTTCACCAGGCCTTTCCTGAGCCATGAACAGAGCTGGGTGGATTTTTTCCTTTCCCTTAAACATGTCCTCATAGAGTCTGGTGCACCCTCCCAGTCCCTTATATGCCAGTGTGCAGAAGGCAGGGATTTCAACTTTTCCAGAGCCACCTTTCACATGATCATCAAGGCAGGAACTCGGGCATGGGACAGGATTTGAAAACTTGACAAGTTCTTCATACAAGATCTTTGAAGACTTTGTATAGAGCCATCAAACCCTATCTATCCTATTACCCCACTGAGACACAGTAAGTGTATGTGAGAGGTTAACTATCACAGTGAAGACTGCACAAGCAATAGTAACACTTGGGCTTGCCAGTCTGACTCAGTGAAGGCAGATTTCACCTTATACACCCTCAGCCATCAGAAAGAAAAATAGTCAGTCTAAATTGGGCACACAATTCTAAAATCCCCTTGGAAGTAGAGAGATTCTTAGAAGGAGTTCTACACTCCCTACATTATGAAACAGAAAAATAGCATATTGATCCATGTAATTCCACAGAAAAAACCCAAAGGCACTGCTAGGCAAACTCTCCAAGTTCAGGGCAGGTAAAACAATACCTGTCAACAAAATGAATTACATCCATGCTGATAAAATAAAGAGCTCTGATAATCTGGAGAATCTGTGCTCTCACAGCTCAAGTACTAGCAAGACAGCATCAGTGTTTAAGCATTAAATCAACAGAACTGCACCTTGAGTCCCTGAACTGATAAAGAGGCAGGAAAGAAATTGGAGGAGCAGTCTTATTATAAACAGCTGCCCAACAGTTAAGTTTCATTAAGCTTCCCATATAGTTAGGAACTTAAAACAAAATGCCAGACCAAACACAAAACCCAAACCAACAAAACTGGTTATAGTTTGCATTTAGCAGGACTTACTTCTGAGAAAGTAACCTACTGCTCTCAAAGAGACCAGCATTTGCCAGCCGCACTATCTGGAAGAGGAAAAATGTTTTCTCTCCCTGATTAGTAAAGCAAGTAAGAGGGGTTGAACTTTTTTCCGAGTTAATTAGAAAAAAAAATAAAAAATAGCTCCAGTTCTATACTTTCTTGCTCCAAATAGCTTTCTACCCTTCCTGTTCCATGTTCTGCACACACCATTCATATACATTGAGTGTATTTGGGCACAAGGAGGCTTTAAAACCAGCATCTCTGAAACAGTGATAACACTGTCATCCATCCAGATGGATGGATGGATAACCATTTTTATAACGGGAAATTGGGGTGAGTTTCCACCTGTTGTGGAAAGCACATCTTGGCTCTCTCGCTCTGCCCAGATGATTCTGGTTACCAACACAGCGGCAGGACAGTCCCTGCGAACCTGAGACCTCTTGCACTGCACACGCCGGGACGTTTCGGTGTCCCGCAGCCGATGGCAGCCCGACCCTCTCCCAGAGACAGCTTTTTACGCTCCACTCCAGCAACTCTCCCTCCGTTCAACACCAGCGAGTAAACCCAGTGGGGCCAGACTACGCATCCCTGTGACTTCCAACCCAGCACGCAAACGACAAGGCAGTGCTTTTACAGGAACAGGCGGGTTCCCGCTCCCGCATCCCTGCCTCTCTCAAAAAGGGCGACGTGCTGCTTTAACCCCCGCTCTGGAGCGTCCCTTCCCGGCCGCCCCCGCCCCCGGGACCGGCCCAGCCGGCACGGACGGACCGACGGACACTCACTCTCGGAGTCGCTGAGGCCGCTGCCGTCGCTGACGCTGGCGCTGCTCCGCCGCTTCATGCGCTCCAGGTGCTCGCCGTAGAAGAAGCGGCGCCGGCCGGCGGGGCAGGAGAACTCCGCCAGCACCGCGTCGAACTCGCCCAGCGCCTCCGCCAGGTCCCCGCCATCCTCCCCCGCCCCTGCCGGGCGGCGGCAGCAGAGTCAGGACCGGACCGGACCGACCCGGACCCCGCCCGCCCCCCGCGGNGCGCTAACCCCGGCAGCGGGGTTAGCTGTGTGTGCCGGGCTGTGCGGAGGGAGGACACAGCGGGAGTCAGAGCCGGCTGGAAGGAGGGACTGTCACGGGAGCACAGGCTGGGCCAGCCTTGCCCGGCCCCATGACTGCCAGCAGGACAGGGCGCACAGCACGGCGAGGAGGCAGCAGCTCGCTTGCAGAGAGCCCGAGGCTTTGCATACAACAGCAGCGCTGCTCGGCCACCCCCGGATCCCCTTCCCTCCCCATCCCCGGGCGTTGTGCTGGCGTCTGCCCGCGGTTATTGCCCTGCTCCGTACAGCGGTGAGCAGCGGGCACTGCCATGGGGGAACTGGGCCAGGTAATTCCAGAGGAGGAGCCGAGAAGAAGAGCAGGGGACATGCAGGGAATGCTCAGGCAGAGGGAGTCAGGCTCATCAGCCAGGGTGTTTCCAGAAGAATGCTTTCCTCGCTCTTACGGGGAACACTCCAGCACTTGTCCTGAAGGCAGGTAAACCTGATGTTTATACAGGCCATAGCGACGGAGTGCTGCTCTTGTGCCGTCTCTTGTTCGTTTTAAATGTAAACTATCTGAGCAGCTAAAACACCAGCTGTGTTAAATACTCACTGGGGAGGACTCTGTCATATTTAGTTATGGCCAGAAATACTGAAAACAGACATCAGGCATTAGTCCATGAGAATGCACCAGGAGTTATGTTTATGTTTGTATGCTGATGAAAATATTTACAATTAGAAGAGTCAGGGAGAGGTAAGAAAAAAACATCTCTGAAACTTTTTGACATTTTCAGACATGATGTCATTGTTCCTTCCAGATACAAAATAAGAAAACCTGTTTTCTAGACAATAAAACAGATTTGTCCACCTCTCCTTACAGGCTGATGTGGAGGCATTTATTTATTTTTGCACTGAATCAAAAGAAGTTCTCATGGTGAAGTTCAATTGTTATTTATTCTGTGGCTTCCTCCTCTCTGTGGTCTTCCTCTGGTTTTTTTGTTTTGTTTTGTTTTTTGGTTTTTTTTTTCTGCTAATAAAAGTGTCTACAAACAATCCTTTTTAAAGACCATAGTGACACAGAGGGAAAGCGAGGTTAAAAAGTAGGGGGACAAGGAGATACAAGGGCATGACGTCAATAGCACGAGCAGGATGAAAGACAATGGATGCAAGGCAGAAAGGGGAACTGTCGAGGACGTGACTAGGCACAGCCCACAGCCCAGAAAGAAAAGGGCCTGGCCCTGCAGCTGATGGCAAATCTCTTTTGCTCTATCACATATGATCAACCCTCAGCCCTACCTGTACCACACACATCCCCACCGAGCACTGGTGCTTGGTCTACAGCGCAGCCTGGCTTAGGGGCAAAAGGTGTTTGAGGTTAGGCTTGAATCTGAGGAATACATTTTCTGAGGAATACAGGCAAAATAACCAAAGGCTAGAAGTCCTCCTGTGCCCTTCCTATTGTTTCTCATAAAGATGGTCAAGCAATCTCACAGCCTTTTGGGACGAGGCCTGAGGTCACGTCACAAAGAGCGAGCACAAAGGGGGATGCAGCTGTACAAGAAGGTTTATGTTGCTTGGGGCCTTGCTGCCACAGAAAGAGAATGACCTGCCTACTTCTCTCTTCTTGTGCTCCTGGCCTAGACCTTCTGCAGGTCTTTTGAACAGGTTTTTCTCATCTGCTGCGGAGCCAATTCAATACGTTAGAATAGCAGAAAACTAATCTAGCAAGAGAGTGATTTTCTGTTGAATTGACTTGAATGAACTCAGCTCAGGGAGCTAATAAAAGGAGGGTGTGGATAGGGAGGGGGAAAAGCCAACTGTTTCTCTGTAGTGATATAAGAATTTATCCCTGGCATTCTCTTTAAATTATTATCTTACACTCAAATTGACCATTTTCAGAATAATTTCTAGGCAGGCTGAAGCAATTATTCTATAAACTTCCCTTCTTTACAGCCAGGTGTTTGGAAAATCTTCTTTCCTTAGGACAACCTGAGCTTAAAACTACCTAGTTGTGTTTACTGCTCCACAGACTAATCTCTTAATATTTCTTTCAGTAAATACTCATGTTTTCTCCTAAGCACCCTTGATTCTGCTGAATGCAACTGAGACAGCTGGCGAATTCAATTTTCCACATAAACCATTAGCTTTACACAAGAGGAAACAAAGATTCACTTTTATGTTTCTTGGTTGTATGTCATGGACCATGTAGCCATGCACATCCATAAACATTCTTGAAAGGCCCCAGCATGCTCCAGCTGAATGCTCCAGCTGTGGCTGCACTTTTGCCACAGATGCCAACAGGAGCAGCCCACATCTGGCAAAATGAAGAAGTCACTTTTAAGTGCAGTGCCCTGAAACGCTGCAGGCAGACACGCCTAGCTGCTCATGTTTATGGGGAGAAACATCTAACCCAGCTCCTAATGTAAACCTCAGCTACTGGATCCCTCCCATTTTCTAGGCAGCCATCCAAGCTGTATTTAAAGTGAATTTCTTCTTGACTATTCGACACAGTGTCTCCAGATCCTCCTCAGCTGGTGACACGATGTTTACAGTGGCTTCCTACTGCATTTTTAACCTCACAAACTTGTGAGCCACACAGCTGTTTAAATCAACAAATCCTGCCTGTAAATACGCTTCAGGGAAAGGCTTTTAAAACAGGCACTTTGAGAGAGCCAAGCTGCAAGGCTCATGAAGCACTAGTTTTCTAAACAAAGCATGGGGTAATTTGGGACACAATATGCTGTGTTGCTACACCAAAGACTCCTAGAATGGGTTTAAAAAGGCATTGATGTTGCAGGTTGAATAATGTAGTTGCTTCCAACGCATGGCCCAGAGATGCCCACAGATCCGTGAACAACTTCTGAGGCATTCACATAAAACAGGAAAAAAACCAAAACCAAACCAAACAAACAAAAAAACATGCAGTCAAAAAACAAACAAACAAACAAATGCAACAGAATGAGAAATTTACTGGAAATATGTTAAACTTCACAGGACAGGTGCAGCACCACAAGCACATACACAGAAATTGCAACTGCTGAAGGGGGAATTCTCAAATATGAAATGGCTAAAAAGTTTTTGTCTAATGAATCATTTCTTTTTACCACTTCAAAGACCAAGAAAACCCAAAATATCAGTTCTGTTCAGTATCATATTCCCACAGTTAAAAACAGACATGTTGTGAAACCTGCACCTGTCTTCTCGTTGGTATTGATACTAGACAAAAGCCAGAGTGCCAGATCCCTGCCCATGGAAGCAGCCTGGAATTTTGAATATTTAATTTCCACAAGTCTTTTAATATTTATTAGTCTGTGAAGATAATAATTCTTTACATAAGTAACAATACCAAGTTGTTAAAGTAGATAATTTAAAACCTGTGAATGACAAACAACAGCCCATCATTGCCAAAATTCTAGCTGAAGGAAGCAGGGGACCCCACAATTAAGACAGCTCTCAAAGAGAAAAACGAAAACTGCCAGAGGATGAAAAAGCACAGGTGTCAGCCAGACTGACACACAGGGAAACCCAACTCCTTGGGCTGCAAACATCACCAGCATCATTTGTCTCCCTGTTCAGCACATCACACCCCTGCCCTGGGGATGCTCATTTGAAGGGAGGCAGTGGTTGACACTCCAGCCTATTTTATCCTTCAGGCTGCAAGTGGAATTGCCTATGGGAGTTAATTGCTAACTTGTTTTGTAATGAGGAGAGCTGCCTAATTAAACCCTGTCAGAGATGAGCCATGTATTTACATAGGCTGCCTTACTGCCATCCAAGGTGTTTTGCTACTTTTGCTGCCAGCTGGGCTAAATATAAGTCCATGACCTGTAGCTCAATCCACACCACCAGTGGGGAGAGTGAGTGAGCAATATAGTAATCTTAAAAGATTGTCAAATAAAAATTCTTTTCCAGAGGTCTTTCATGGGATTTTACATCCTTTTCTCCCAACACATTCTGTAGACCTTGAACTGGAACCCAGAGTTATTACAGACTGATGCATTTCCTTTTGGTTTTCTCTCTGCCCTTGACTGATGCACAGTGGATGCAAACTCATGGACCTGTTCACAGCCATTCACAGCTGTGGCCTTGGGAGCAAACCATACACCTTCCTGCTGAATTCTGCCAAAACCTAAACTCACTTTCTCTGCCCATTATCCTTCTAAATTTTCTAATTGTCAAATTAACCTCCTAAGTTGGAACATGATATGGTCTGTGTCTCTTCCTCTGTCAGTAACTAGAGGAAGAATCTCTTGGAACTTTTGAATGGATGTCTTTAAATAATTTAATGATGGCAAAATATATTTATGGCGGTTTGGATTTAATCACTATTGTCATAGCTGGATTGAAAGTAATTTAAACTGATAAAGTAGATTTTTAACCTATATTGATATCTCTGGAATATGGAGTTGAAAGTTGAGCTTCTGTCCACAGTAAAGAGAGATGCAAAACCACTCAAGACCTTGAATGTTCTGGGTCAAGGGACTTTGGCTGAGCACTGCATGGGAAAGGGAGAGAAGTTTGGGTAAGGAGAGGCATTATAGTGACTGAATAAGAAATAAAGAAGTTTCAAAATAACTGTTGGCTGCTTTTTGAGAGAAAATTAAAGGATTCCTGTCTCTTAATGGAAAATATCTTCTTACTACAAATTTGACTTGGGACCATAGTAATTATATCTCCAGCTGTCTTCTAGTGATTTCAGTTTCTACACATTTTTTTTGTGCATGAGCTGACTTCTTTCAGAGTAAACTGAACTGGAAGGCCAGCCCAAATGTACCCCAACTCCACAAGAGCCATGTAGGTCCCAACCAAAGATTTGGACCTGAAAACATGAGTTTTTTTCCTTTTGTACTCAGGAAAGTACTCCCTGAATGCATGTTGTTCTTCACTTTAGTGTAACTTAAACCTAAATTTTAACTGTTTGGGTCAAAAGAGATTGCTGATAATCTAAGTCATGGTCACATTTGCAGAAACACCTTTTATACTGAGCTTGATGACAAGACTTTTTCCTCTTTTCCTCACTGGTCACTTTTTTTTTTTTTTTTCCCAGGGATGCCTATATTTGTTTAGTTAGTACAAAAACATCAGCCAAATCCTGAAAATAGAATGTGCAGGAGCAAAGCAAATGGAATGAATTGCATTTTAAAATTGGAGTTACAAGAGTTAGTGGGCTGTAATAGATATTACAGGTTTGAGGGAAGCTTCAATCTTGAATTCACTAACAGTCACAGTAAAACTTCATGTCCATCAGAAAATCCTCAAAATCCAACATGCACTGACTGTAAAGTATATAGGCAGTAGATAATACAGGAGTGGCAATGGAGAGAGGTGAGAAGCTCCTTTTCAGAGCAAGATTGCTTCAGAAGTTGGGAGAAACCAACCAAAACACTGCTTGAAAGCTGTACTAGTGTTTCTGGATCCCAGTACAAGGAGGTGGATGTTGTCTGGCAGTCTTTCCCCTGCACTGCAAAGGAGCCACCAGAGAACAAGCAGAGAGAAGTGGACAAAAAGCCAAGAAAATGTAAGCAAAGGGAGCACGGCAGTAAGCCAGGAGGGGGAGAGAGCCTGGCATTTGGAGTGCTGTGTGGCAATCAGAGGTGAAGCAATTGCTTCCATTCTGGCTCTGTTTTCATGAAAACAAGGCTGTGCACGTATCCTTTGCATGGAGAGGTTGCACATGAGACTCTGCAGAAGTTTGAGGGGAGGAAAGGATTTGCTTTTCTTCCATTAAGTCCTCCCTCAGCAGAAGTCATCCAAAAGAGTCCAGTAGCAGTAAATATCTGTTTAAAAGGGTAGTGTGAGGGGAAAAAAAAAAAGGAAAAAGCATACTTATGAATGCAAGGTAAGAAATTTATGTCCTGTGTTAGGTTGTAGGCTCAAGCTCAGGGCAAACCACCATCTCTACCTCTCTACCTCTACCAAGGTCTGTAGATATGGATCAGGAGCTGGAGGTGCTGAATTCTTTACTCTTGTGCCAGTTTTGCTTCAAAACCTTTCATGACTACCACTCCATCAAGAGATTGTACTATTTCAAATACAAATAAAAAAACAGTTGTTGCTTTCCACCTTTGAATTGTTGACAAATTGAGGAGTTAAGATTGCTGGATACTGTTCTACTTTAGAAAAAAATGGCAATTTTGTCTAAGGGAGAAGGGATGTTCACTCAACAGTGGGTGATTGCATACAAGAAAAAAAAAGAATTTAAGGCTTAAGAGGCTTGTATTTCATGAAAAATATCTGACACACAAACAACATTGGAAGCAAATTTAAAGCCTTGCAAAGGAAAATGTAACAGAGCACTTATGTATTAAAACAATAAGACATATGTCCTATTTTTCTCCTCCATTAGTAAAATAAACGTAGTGAATTTTTCTGGTAGATGTAGTTCACATCAATGCTATTTGCTGTGACTAAAATGACACATTTTGTATTTTTTTCTATTATATTTCACACACTCAGGCACACAGAGCCTGCTTGGCTCAGTCATCAAGTACTTCCTATCTAACACGGTTTGTGGACTCTGTGTTTCCAGAGCCTTAAATCTGGCCAGGAAATAGAAATTCTAAATATACACAATCAATAACTAGGCCAAAATACCTAGCCAAAAAGATCCTGCTCACATCTAAAGGAATAAAAACACTTCTTGCTGAAGAATTTGAATTAGAGTTTCCTGGGAACACTGAATACCCTCTGGGTTTTGTGGTGGCTTTTTGGGTTGTTTTTAAAAATATACATGGGTTTCCATTTTGTTGTTTCTGCTTGTCCTTGTGTTATTAAATCATTATTTTGAGTTTTGCATGGTGTATTGCACCAATCTCAAGGAAACCTAGACCAGTATAGCCACAAGAACAGGCAAAGTTTGGAATGGCAGGGGGTGTTGGGTGTTGTTTCCATCCATCCCACTGAAGCAAGCTACCAAAACAGGCTGAAAAAATCAAGACTAACTCTCCCTCCCAAAGCTCTGTTGGCTGAAAAGCAGTAGGAGACAAAAGGAGAAGCCAAGACTGCAACCTCTGTAGATGCAGAGGTTAGAGCAGGAGAGGAGCTCTTCAGTTACTGCTGTTGCTGTATGCCAGTCATAGACCAGGACCCCACTGAGTCAGCCACCACACAAATGTGGAAAAAAAGCAGTCATCTTTGAGCTTTGGTTAGCCAGTAATTTACGCCCCTTTAAGGGACAGGAATTTGCATATTTATGGTTGGGAAATAAGAATGTTTGAGTCCATTGGAGCCTCTCCTGTTACCAGTGCACAGGGGATTGTGTAGATGGGAAGAATCAGTGTTACAGCCAGTGACCATGTACTGCATTCAGCCCTTTCCTCTGAGTGAGGCAATTGCACTTCATTTTAGGAATAACTATTGAGCCATGGGTGCCTTCCTCATTTTTCTCAGCTTCAAATAATTTTTGTGACAAACCATAACAGAGTCTTGTTTTCGTCACAAATGGATGTTAAGTAAACCATGCTCTAATTCTCCCAGCCAGAGGGAGGATCTGTGACAGCAACTTCTTCCATATGCCCATTTTCTATTTTCAACTCTTATTTCATAAATAACAGGCTTTCGGAATTGCTCACTCCATACTGCCCAGCACTAGTAGTTGCATGGCTACACCAGAGGACTTGCATCCAAAACTAGAGCTCAGAGCATTTACACAAGAGGGAGGCAGTTTAAAAAAATGAAAGAACATGAAACACCACCGAAAAGCAGAAGCTTTAACACTGTAGACATTTAAAAACCACAGCTCTGCACATCCAGATTTATCCTGCCATGGCACTGAGAAATTTGTATTGTGCCATTGTATCCAGGGTTACTTGGGCAACAGGTGTTCCTGAAAGCAAATTCAAGGAGCACACAGCTATGCTACACTTACACAGCAGGGTGCAACACTTAGCACTTGACACAGATATGAGTTTCCTGTTATTACAGAAAGGTTACAAGCCCTCAGCAAGAAGGAAGAGACAACAGAGGAGAAGAGGTGGCTGCCAGAGACGGAAATAGCTTATGTTTTTTGGAGGATCTCTGCAGCCGATTTATATCATGGTAGGCCATGTACCTGGTCAAACCAGGACAGCCACTGCCCACTGTGGCCCTCGCTCCTGAGGAGGGCCAGGGCTTCTGTCAACATGGTCAATGCTCATGACAGGGTCTCTCATAATAGAGCCAAGTGCAGTGACAACTTTATTCTGATCAGTTATTTGTGGCTGCCATGGCCTGCCCCCAGTCTGGCTCCTCTGAGATGGCCAGGATTGCGAGAAATTACCTGTGAAACATGGTAGGGAGAGCCAAGCATGGTCATAGCAAACCCAGAAGGATCATAATTTCTTCTAGGAAAAACATACTTCCTATGATGGAAGGTGATTGAGAGGAATTTGTACCTTCCTTGAAACAGAAGGTCATGTACAAAACAGCCTGATGCACCTGTGTGTGGACTGCTCATCAAATACTTGATTAGCCATTGCTCTCTTTTCAAGGTCTATCCATCTGTAATTGGTAGACAACCAACCCACATTTGCCGGGTAAGGTTTGTGCTAAGCTGTTGACTTGAATCTGTTCACAGAAGCAAACAGCAAGTGCCAGAGCCTGAAATGGAGAGAGAGACTGGGGAAATACAGTGGGGAGAACATAAAAAGCTCTTGGCAACACATTGTCAGATAAGCTCAGGAAATCACACGGATATACATCTGTCAGAACAACTTGTTATAGTCTAGGTGGCACTTCAGAAACAAAATCAGCCTTGCAGATTTCAGTACTGCAATAACTATTTTTAGATGTCTGGCATCCTGAGGTGCCCAGCTTTGCACTGGATATAGGGCTGCTCTTATATATAACATAGCTGTCCAGTCTTCTGATTCTTTATGAATTCATTGCGTATTAAACCAGAAAGTCTTCAGTGAAGGTGTAAGCTCTCAAAGAGAAGACTGACTACACCAACTGATATCCCTACAGGGCTGTTGGTTTTCCATTGCCTGTCCCCTGGAGAATCCCCTTCTGGGTCCTTCTGTGTTCACAAATGACACAGCTGAGTGCCATGGTCCTGAGCAGGAACAGCAAGGGACTGCTGACATTCCTGTACCACTGGGGGAATGGATGCTCTGCCATGCCTGAGCTAATCACCAGTGCATGGCTCACCACCTGAAGTAGCCCTCTAACCCCTGAGCAAAAAAATCATGCTCTCTCTTATGGATCCCCCAAAAATTTATGCATGGAAAATCTAACGGCTTCATCCCAGTGGTCTGAATTTCACTGCATGGTTGTTTAGACATGCAGGGAATGTCTTATTAATAGTAAAGTTCCTCCAACTTCAGGAACTCTCAGAGCTCATTTTAAACACAATCAAATGCATGGATTAGCTAACATTTGATTAAACATCTCCAGTGACAGTTAAAAGGTTCCTTTGGTGCTTGATGCCTTTTGTGGATTCCAGATGTCTCTTGCACTACTGTTCACAGAACCTGGCCTCAAGCAAGTATAGTTTGCTTGCATTTACAGATAGGCTTTATGACAGTTTACTACCTGTAGAACAAACCTTTGTCCCAAACTCAGAGTTCTCTGTGCTAGGCACTGTATGGGGAAGAGGAAGACAGCTCCTGCTCTGGTCCTTGCTTCCTCCCTTCCGTGTTGCTTTAAATATGAGCATTTATCATATGAAATCGACCCTAAAACTACCATGTATTAGTTCTTCCATCTTACTGCATACCTAAAATACATCTAGGAACCTCTCAAAACCTGAGCCTCCTCCTAAGTACTAACAACATATTCTCAAACACTTTGTCTAGACTTGAAATATGTTCAAGCAGCAAAGTTCAAGTAGGGAACAGACAACATGTGTAGTTCAAGATAAATTAACTGGAGCGAAGGCTAATCTTCAAGGCCAACACGTTCTGCATCTCTTCAACAGCCTGAAGGCAGAAATGAGATTTAGTGAAACTTTTTGCACAGGACATGAGATTTCCCAAAAAAGCCAATCTGATCATCTGTGGGCTCACACATCTTTTCCCAGTATGTCTGTTCTCCA
This sequence comes from Cisticola juncidis, assembly GCA_013400215.1. Taxonomy (NCBI): domain Eukaryota; kingdom Metazoa; phylum Chordata; class Aves; order Passeriformes; family Cisticolidae; genus Cisticola; species Cisticola juncidis. The sequence continues at coordinate 152,749 of VXBR01002275.1, forward strand.
ATGGTAAGAAGTCCAACCAACTGCACTCTCTCAACTTGAAATCCCCACATCAATGCCTACAGACAGCTAGGTTATACAAACACGAGTCTAATTCACATATTTAAGCACATATAAAACAACAACCTCCCTCCAATGCCTGAAAGGAAAAAATATAAGCATTTTCCTTTGCTCTGACTACAAAATAACACTTACAAGACTTCAGCGTTTTGTTACTATGAAAATATTCTGGATGCAAGGCGTCCCTCTAGTGGAAAATTCACGAACTCTTCATTAGAAGCTGCAGTTAAAGCCTGGAAAAACAAACGCCATAAGTACATATAATGTTGCTGTTGAAACAGCAAGTGGCAAATGCATTCACACATGCCAACACGATTATGCTTGAACCTTCTATGTCCCACTTAACGCTTGACCTCTTTCTAGATGCTACAGCTGCAGGGATGGGAGAAACCACCCCTTTTACCTTAATTCCCAGTTCAGGACTACATGTATGCTATCCATACACGGAGCAGGTCAGGATTTTCTGTTAGGGCCTGGGTTTTGGAAACAAGCTTATTATTTATGATGAGAAGATTGTCAGCCTTGAGGTATGCCTGCCTGTAGGAACAGAGGAAGGAAAGAGGGCATACTGTGTGAGATGGCAGGACCCTATGTGAGATTAGATGCCGAGTCAATGAGCTCTCTTGACATTTATACTGTTAACACAATTATTTGGTTGGTGCAGGGATGAGCAATAGGGATTTTAGAAAAGCCACAACAAATCAGCTCAAAGTAAAAGGTTTTCAAAGATGCAGAAAACAAGACAGGTAACTAAATAAATGTACTAGAATTAATAGTAATCATAATCAAAGCATCTATAGCTTCACATACAGTCTGTGAAGGAAATTTGAAGGTGTTGCTAAGACTGGTAAAGAGGAAATGAAGCCTAATTAACTTGTATAGCAAGAGACCACCAAATACTTCACACAATCATAGGGCTGCTGTATGAATGCAAGGGTTCCAGAATATCTGCTGGGGCTGGGCAGCAAAGCCAAGGTCAAGTCAGATTTGTGTCCAAGCTTTGTGGCACATATATCCCAGTAGTGTTAGTCCTACATTCAATATTATGTATTCGGGAAGCACTGCTCCAACTCCCATCGTTCTCAGCTCCTCCTTGTGTGATTTCACAAATCCTGAGGAATGGCACAGGCACAGCAGATCTGACTGAAATGCCAAGCCAGATAGGCAGCTTCCTGCACCAGAGGTATAACATTTTTGGTATCCTGCTAGTCAGTGTGGATAAATCCTGGGCCATGACAGTTCACAGTGCTGGCACAGTGCCCCAAGAAGGACCTGAAAGACCACTTCCATTAGACAGGAGCTGCCCTGCCTCAGACCACTGCTGCCACACTTCCCCTGCACTGGGTTCTGGCCATTGTGTGATGAACTCATTAACCACCGGAAATCAAAGCAGTCAAAACAAACATTTCCATCAGTTCAACAAGCTCAGTTTAGCTTTCCTCTCTGAATGATCTAACGCTGCTAGGCTTGTTTAGATAAATGAGGTGCTGCATTCTGCCAGCAGCCTTGTGCTACATTTGAATCTTTTCCTTCTTTCTGCCTGGACACCTTAAGGTAGCAGCAGGTAAGTTAGGGCACACAGCATGCTCTGCCCATCTGCAACAAAGATAAAATTTGGAGATCAGATTGACAAGCATTTGTTACCCCAAGAAGTTCACACCTGCAACAACAGCCCAGAGGAAAACTCCACAGGCTGCATGCCTCCAGAAGTTGCAAGAGAAAACCAAACCATGCACTGAGTGACAGAAGACTCAATTTCCAGAATTCTCCTAAGTTCCTACAACTCTTAGCCTAGCTATCAAAACTATTCATCTACATTATCAAGGAATCCACTGCTGAAGAGGTACTCTGGCTGTTTTTGCTGAAGTCTGACTTCAAGTATCAAGCTAAACAGCAGAGGACTGGATAAGCAGTCCTATCTAGAGTGCCAGCCTTCTTTTGAAGGCCTGAATTAAATCTCTAGCAAGAGAAGTGTTATCACTAAAAAAAGACAGACACATATCTCTTCATGTCTTCACTGTATGCTGCCAATAGGGTGACTCTCAGGTGCCGCTGAACCAAAACAACGCCCTTGTAGTCCACTACCTTTCCCTGCCTGAGACGTCTTTGTGCAAGTTGTTCCACAGCAAGCAGCACATGGTGAATATGCAAGACAAAACCACATCACCATTTCTCGGGGTAGCGTGTTACTATCACAGCATCACACAAGGTTTGGGTTGGAAGGGACCTGAAAGACCACGTGGTTCCACGCACCCTGCTATGGGCAGGGGCACATTCCATTAGACCAGGTTGCTCAGAACTCCATCCAACCTGGTCTTGAACACTGCCATGGATGGGGCATCCACAGCTTCTCTGAACAACCTGTTCAAGTGCCTCACCACCTTCACAGGAATTAATTTCTCCCTGTTATCTGATCTGAACCTACTTGACTGCAGTCTGAAGCCATTACTATTTATAAACACACATGTCAATCTGCTAAATAGTAAGTTTTTCCTTAACTACTTCCAGAGTTAATGTTAAAGCAGTGAATGTTGCAACTCAATAGAAAAAAATGAGAACGATGGGCTAAAGTTTGATGTCCATAAGTATGCAAAAATTCCAAAAACAAGGCACGTGTGTACAAAATAATTTATTACAGCATAACATGTTGGCAATATTTTACAGTGAATTTTCCATTCAACAATTTTTTAATCTAAACAGATGACACACAAAGGAGAATTTTAATTAGAACAGTTTATTTGTTTTAATAAAATCCCCTCTTCATGAACTGGTATTTGCCTTTGAGGGGCTAGTTAATACTACTGAAATTATTTATATTGCAGTGAAATAAAAACAAACCGAGATTGAATAATTCCATTACAGTTTCCAGAGAACAGATTTTCTGTACAAGCCATGGTATAATTATGTTTAGATAGCAGTTCTTATAGAATGTAAAGCTGTTGTGATAATGAGCCATTTTGTCGAGCAACGCTATGCTTTAAATAGGTATATTAGATTTAAACTTCCATTTTGATGTGTTGTATATTTAATAGTTAATGCACCAGAATATAAAGTAAGAAAAAAGGTTCATTATGATCTGTAGTCAGCCTCTTTGTGCTCCCTTAAACAGTTTTAAAACGCAAAACGTATTTCTCACACACTGTTTTGCCTTGCAGCACCTACAGCAATAGCATTTAGGCAGAAGTTCTGGAGTATTGGCCATAAGGGGACAAGTAAGACTCTTAATGGAGGTAATACAGCACACCCACCACTGAGTTTTTATGAAGTAGAGAAAAACTGTATTCCCCATTACTGTATCTTCTGCATCTGTCCAAAGTTGGAGCAACTTTTTTCATCCTAAGGGTCAATGGGTGAACAGATGGGGAGAAACCAGAAGGAAGAAGAGGAAAGGAGAGATGGAACAAAGGGCAAATGACAGTATTCAAACTCATTACGTCTTCTCAGGGAATTGCTTCAGGATATTAAAACTTTAAAATGTTAAACTTAAAATAAGCATCATAAAATTAAGGAAACAATAGCTATGGAACACAAGGTAGAGGAACAACAAGGTAGAGGGAACAGTTTTCAGAAAACCTTAGATATTTGTTGTTTTGGGGTTTTTTTACACAAACCTTATCTTCATAACTGTCAACACTGGTTCCAATATAAGACACACACCTGACAAAAACATGCAACCCCCACAATGCTTTCATTGTTGCTGTGCTTCAAAAGAAACCAAACTGACCAAAGATTAAAAAAGAAATCCAACCAAAACAACCCAGAAAAAAAAACCCCTAAAGAAGAGTAAAGACAAAGAGGGCAATTCAAGCAGCACTTCAGTCTTAATCTGCTAAAAACTCTCAAATGATAATTTATTAACAAGATATGTTCACATATACCTGCATATGTAACACTTAAGTGAAAGCAGTCTTCAGTATCCATATTATTGTGAGGGAGGGCTGATGAATTATTAAAAGACTTAAACCTGTACAAGTATAAACATGAAAAATGCTAATTAAAGATGTTTACATAAATATTGGCAGTTTTCCTCGGAAGGGGAAAAAACCCTAATAGCATACTCCATTTAACTATCCAAATATTTTGTTTTAGATACCTGTTAAAGATATTAAAATACAACCTGGAAAAGTAACCCTGATCTGTATCCAGCCAGCATGTAATGAGAGTCAGAGTTTCATATACATGTGTGCATGTAGGTATACACACACACAGGGGCTTGCACAAACTACTTCAGATTTCATTGGACAGCAAATCATGGTTAATGGCCGTGTGGTTCACAGATGCAATGCTGCTGTTGTCCTCGTTTGTGGCAGGCATGAAGGCAGACGTAAAAGGGAACAGTTTATGACATGCTGCTTGATATTCTTCACATTGAGCATGGCAGCTTCCAAAACTGCCATCAAGCAATGCCTCAAAAACCTTTGTTAATGTCTAAAGAAACAAAAACAACAGTTAATAAATGCAATTTACAATTGTTTTATTTTTAAAGGCACATACTGTTAAACAATACTAGTCTGAGCGAACAGGTTTCTCTGTTGGTATTTACATATCTTTTAGTTACAGGACAAATTTGAAACCTTGTCCTTTCACATATTAATTTATCATGATAAATGAAGCATGCACATTATTATGCATTAAATTATATACTATTTAAGATCCCACACAGTTGGTGGCTTTGTAATCTCTTTTACCTTCACATTTTTGTCTCTCATGTTTTTATCCAATCTAGTTGCAACAGCGATTGCTTTTTCTTGTCTTGATTTGTCCAGGAAATACATCATCTTTGCACCTTATCACAAAACAAAATGCACAATGTTTACTTTTCCTAAATGCCATGCTACATATACAGACACACAGAACCTGAAAACTTACACATGAATGTGAATTAGACTTCTTTCGAGTTGTAATAAACTTGATCTTCCTCCCTGATTTGTAACTGAAAACTAATGAAACTAATGCCATTTTGAAATTTATTCGAAGCTTAAGGATCGAATAATACAGGAGACCTGTTCCTGCAAAAGTGACATGCCTCACTTTACTGACAGGTCTTCAGCAGAGAAAAATATCACGGAGTACACTGATGACCCTTCAAATCAGCAGGCTAAATGAAATCCATCCCACAAATGCAGAAGCGAGCCATCCTCACAGACACAATGAACTGTCTTTAGAAGTACTGGAGGTAAGTGAACAACAGTTACTAAACAACTGTGGACCACGGGCCAGTGAAAGTTCAGGCCAGTCCCTATGGCAGAGCACAGGGCCATGGCTGCTCACCTGGAGCTAAGGACACAGCTCGGGTACAAGGAAAGCACAAGTTTGTGCTTCACCTGGACCAGACTACATTGGTAGAAAGGAAAATACTGCATTATGGAACTACACAGCTTCTCGGACCACAAACAGTTTACCAAAACTGATCTGGGCATCCCTGCAAAATTCTGCTCCTACTATCATAGCTGCCTTAATTTAAAATCTCATCTAAATGAATGTGTTGGCATTTCATATACTTTCCTTTGCCCAAATAGAAAGTCCAGACCCACCCCACTTTGTAATCTACTGCAAAAACCAAAAATCTTAATCATTTTACTGGAAAAGTTTAAACCCCACACATTCTGGATATTTTGTCTGTCTTTTGGTTTTGCTCAACTCATTTCCCCAATTATTAGTTTTAACAATTAAATAAAGTTTCCTAGTTCTTATTCCTTTTTGTAAGCTGAAGAAAATAAATTGCTAGACTCAATGCAGAGCCACTATTGCCCAAAACACTTATATTAGCCTAGTTACTCATGCTTAAAGTTAGAGAGGCTATGGTACAGGAATTGGAAAGAGGTTAGAAGTCTGCTTTATAGTTTTTTACCAGTAATTTCAAGCTGAGAAAACACTCATTTGTGCTCTCAAATTTAGGGTTTAGGTCTTTCAGGTCTTCACATTTGCAAACTTTAATTAAAGATAACTGTTCAAGAAACTTAAAAATTATACAGTAGGTAAGTCAATTGCCTCAAGCCTGTTCCAGCATAAATAGAAGGCTGACGCACAGCTGAAGTCCTAAAGCTACCAAGAACCTATTCAGTGACTATAATGTTTTCCATAACATATAATGTTTTCTGATCTGGAGGAAGAACCTTAAAGATCTGTAAGGCAGCCAGTGAGATGTTAAACAGTTACAGGAGTGGAAGAACACACCTCTAAGAAAGGGGCAATGGACTGCTGAGATGTGTACTTGACTTCCCAAATCTTGAGCCTGTTGGCAGCAAAGGGATACAAGTATTTCCTTCAAAATGCTGTCCTGAAACACAGATCTTATAGAAGCCACTAGAAGTTTGTGGTATTCTACCCAACCTTCTTTTAGGAGCCATGAGCAATCAATCCTCTGAAGCCAATTCCTTCCAGTTATTCTGGACACACTCAGGGTAACTTTTAAAGACCAGGTGAGGTTAGCCCTAAGTACTTCAAGTGCTTGATAAAACCACACTTACTGTTGTTTATTAACTGCCAGAAATGCATTTTGTTTTCTCTACCAGCTTATCAAGTCACATGAATATTCCAAAACTTTCTGTACTCATTCAATTCCAACTTCCTTTGACTTAGCTCCAGCAGCTACTTGTGGTTTTTCTATATAAACAATGTCTGAGTGTCAGATTTCAACATTTTCATCGCTGACCATGAAGCAGAAAAGCAAAGGCTGCATAACAAGTTATCATGGTACTTTTATTGATGCTGTTGCTATTGGATGAAGTTATGAGTAGGAACAGAGACATTCCAGTGGAAAAGAAAATAGGGAAAAGCACTTACTAACGGATATGGGATTTTGTTATATATTTTCTCATATTTCAAAAAAGGAAAAAGCTGTAACAGGAAAGATGACAGTGCTTCAAAACATGAATACCTATGGTGGTTTGACTGCACTTTTTGAAGGTAAGGAGCAAGTTCTTTATGCATCTAATAAAAAAGTGAAGTACATTTAAAAAAAAAGGTACAACCAGACAGAAAGGCAGCCCCCAACACAAACATGCAACTTTACATCTCATTAGAATTTACGTATTAATTCACAGAATGGTTTGGATTGGAAAGAACCTTAAAGATCATCTAGTTCCACATGCCCTGCCATTCCCAGGGACACCTTACACTGGACCAGGATGCCCTAAGCCCCATCCAACCTGGCCTTGCAGACTACAGATAAAGATTCTAGATTTACATCACTTAAATCCTTTTCAAGAGCATGAAAAAATTAGACAAACCTGACAGTTGGTGCTGAATGGAGGTAGCATTGTGTTTGAGAAATTCTTCATTAAAACTCTCCAAGTTTTTATAAACAAAGATTTTCTGCATTTCTTGAGTTAGGACCTTGCTCACAATTTCTGGGAGGTTACTGTGGTCAGACACTAGAAGAGGGAAGGCAGGGGGGAGAAAAAAAAAAGACATTTAAACAACTGTTGAAAACATTGAAACCACACACATCATTGCTAAAAGTCCCAGTTTTAAAATTTGTGCACAGAAACAGGAATCTCAGATCAAAATGTGTCAGCACAAACACTGCTGATGCGTTTACAGAGGAAACATTCATGCAGGGTGCTCTGTCATGTAAACTTGCTATTACAAGTTCACCACACAAATTATTTCAGTCAGAATGTCTCTCCTGTATCTGCCACTTATTTTCTTAAAACTCTAGGTTTTCCAGAATCCTTAGAACACTCACTTTTCTGTGAAATCCAGCCAAAATGAGTTGTTGGGTCCACCTGGTGGATTAATGGTGGAAGGAGCAAATTATAATACATACACAGTACTGAGTAGCACAACCTGTGTTTTCTTTAGTATTGCCATGGAAAAAACCCCATTTGTGATTATTTTTATTTGTATCTGTTTGTGTTTCATGAATATACATCACAAAAATATATAATTATGTCCTTGCAGAATGTAACTTCTTGTATCTTTATAATTACATACTTCCTACACACATACCAGCTTTAGAGAATTTAATCAAGCACTCATGTAGCCATGGGTTATTCCTGTTGATAGCAAAAGCTCTTTTGACAGACTGTAACATTAACAGAAACTTTCCTGCGGGAAGGAGAAAAAACAAATATTAGGAAACCAAGATTAAAAATACAGAACTTTTTCTCTTCATTATCAATTACTGTTTTCTTCAGTAAATCTAGTACAAATACAAGGAACAGCAGTTTCTATACAGAGTTAGAACGGAAGTTTATTTTCTCAATTCAATTTGCTTAATAAAACAAGTTCTCGCTGCTCAATCTCTGGCAACGCTGCACAGATGTTACCTTTTATTTACCTTTGGTTTCCTCTAGATAATTAAAGATCCCACCACAAGTACCATTCCACAATATTTATGAGTATATAGCACAACATAGTCTGCTCTTGGGGTATTTTTTGTTTAAGGGTGACTAAACAAAAACACTATTTACCCTATTATTATTGGATATGATACACACCTCAGCTTCTGTGAGGTATTTATTCCAGATCATTTTCCACTACACTTGGATAACACAGGCTGCACTGAAGGATTAATATTTTGTAGAACAAAAATAAAATTAGGCAGTACTTTACCTTTTCTAAAGTATATTTCAAATGCTAATAAATGTGTTTCTATATCATCTCCAATAAGATTCTTAAGTGGTATAAGGAACTTAATGGCTTCTTCTAATGGATTTTCTACCTGTTTTAATAAAAGAACAGTGAAATTTATGGCTTAAAATAAATGTCAAATAAAACCCAGAAAACAGTTTCTATTATTCAGAGCATTTAAATAATCAGAGGTCAAAGGTGAAGTGCAGCTGGCTTTCTGAATTAAACTGCACCACAACATTTTTATTTAAACAGTAAGATTTTTAGAAGTGTTTGTTCACCATTTCATGTTGACAAAGACAGCATTATTACTACGTCTGGCACTGCTTGTGCACTCAGTGTTGTAATTTAGCATTTAGGAAACAATAACATACCACCACCTTACACAACAAGCTTGAAGTTTACTGTGGTAACAGAGGCAGTTCTCTGTGCATAGCAAAATGCTGGCTCATGACTTCAAACTTTGTAAATTGCAATAATTTCTATTATTTTTTCCTCTATTCACTGTATGAAAAACAGATTTCTTCAGGCAAAAATGCACCTTTTTTTCAGTATCTATTTAAATGAACTATGGCCTACTGTTTGAGGAAAATCCCTGAAACTTAAGGAAAGCAACAGTATTAACATAGAACTTGGATTTATTGAGGAAAAGTTCTTCTCTTCAGTGTAAAAAGAGATGGACAACAAAAAGGTACCTCTGCATGCAAAAATTATTTTATAAGAACACCTAGATTCTTTTAGGAGAATCTGACAGCAAACACATATAGGCTTTCTGTGACAATTACAAGAGTTTAACATGAAAAACCACGCTAACCCTTTCCAGTTTTTCAGGAACCAGCTCTTCCCTAGGTCCACTTGTTTCCTCCTCCTCTTCATCTCTCTTTTTCTTTTGATTTTTTTGCTGTCGTTCTCTTTCTGCATGCTTTCTTTCTTCTTCAAGTTTTGCTTTCTTCTGTGCTCTTCTTTGCTTACTAAGCATTTTCTTCAATTCTTTGGCTGAGAGATTTTCTACAGAATAAAGCAGAAGACAACATACAAACACGTTTAATTCAACATCTTGTTTCTCTCAAACAACTCAGGTCATTATGCTTCTCTCCATCTCAACACAGCAAACTGTTAAGTGATTTCCATAACTACCATCAGTCACCAGAGCATCACCACTACACAGGCCAACACTGCTGCTATTCTACTGTTTGTAGCCTAACACAACACTTGATCTTGCATATTTTCTCTTACATGGCTCTTACAGAAACCTCGGTGATTTCAAAGGTTAGCTACACAAAGTTGTTACATCTGTCACAGGTTTTACCTTAGAAAATGAACACTGGTAATACTAAGCTCTCATTTTGACTGTAGCTCAGCTTGTTTCTAATGACATCTAGAAACATCCAGATGGATTTACACTCTGTCTGAAAACATGCTAAACTTGCTATTTTTCATTAAAGTGTCTGACTACTATACAGCAATAACTGCACTGATTTAATAATGCAAATGCCATGGATAACTAAACAGAAATTATCTGTTCAGCCAGAATAACACTGCAGCTTCCAGTCTGTTTATCCTGGTATTTCACTGAGAGTAGGATTTTTGCTAAATGTGGCAAGGCACAGAAAAATGGGCTCCCAAGGGACTAACACACCCATTTTTTGGCGACGGCAGCATGACCCCCCTGGTTGGGTCATCCCTGTTTTGAGGCAGGGAAGCATATGCTCTTTTCACCCCATCCACACAGTGCTACCTTCTCCTACAGATAAGCCTACCGAATTCCAATGAACAGCAGACAAATGAACTAACATGACTTCTTAGACACCATCCACCTTTATGATATATTGCTATGCTCTCTGACAGATCCTCCATCACACACTGCACTTACATTACATACAGAAGCAAATTAAAGTTGGAGAGAGAAAAGGTGCACGTTCAACTGTTCAAGTATGCCTCTTCACTATTCGTAAGTAGGTACAGAAAAAATTATTTACTTCTGAATAAAGGTAAGATTTTATTTGCAGTATTAAGTGGCATTTTAGGTTTAGCTTTCCTTTTTCTCCATGTCAAATATTTTTCCCTTTGCAACAAGACAGGCATGAATTTCACTGCTTTAGTCAACAGCCACTGCAAGGCTGACAGTAACTGTCTATTTTCCATTTAATACTAGTTTTAAATAATGTTCTAAATGTATTAATATTGCTTATACATTTACCCATTTATTCTTTGGTCAAGTTGTGTGCAAAGGTAAAACTTAATGCAGTGGTAAACTGGTATTACCATGTAATAAATTAAATACAAGACCAAAATTAAATTCTTATAATTCAGACTGCTTTTCCACAAAATCTATCAACTGCTTCATAATTCAATAGTTAAAAATATTTGTCCAATGGCTGAATCTGATTTTAGTGTTCGGAAATGTCCTTCCTCCCCGAATACTCCAACACTACAGCTAGGTTCATTCATGTTCTAGTTCTACAAAGCAATGAGATGTGAACAGAGAGAACTGTAGCCTGTTATCGATGATCTCTTTTCAGCTATTGTGACAGAAAAAAAGAAAAACTTGTGTTCTGTTTACTCTGTAACATCTAACTTACTTAGCTAATTCTTTTACATGTGTCACAGACATATGAGCCTTCATTAAAGTGTAGATACCTGAATTCACTTCTTGCTCTTTGCTTTCATTGGTAAGAGGATTATCATGGAGCTTCAAGTAAATTTCAATTGCTGATCGGGCAGCCTTGAAGTAGAAGGCATGTTTCCTGAGCACATCTTCTAACCTCAGAAGGTCTACATAGGCACGGAGAGTCATCTTCCTCATGCAGTATGTGTGGAAGTCAAATTGATCATCTGTTATCTCAAAAAAATGCTAAAAAAAAAAGAACACACTCATATACTCATCCTTTAGTCTACTTTTCATTAGATAGATGTGAATAGAGTTATAATTGCTATTATTTACAGACAATATTTAACAGGTATAGACATATCCTTATAATACTGACTGTTCAAAAGAACTTATCAGTAGGGAAAAATCTCAGTTAACAAAGCCTATAATGTGATTATTCAAAGACTTTGGCACTCTAAATTGTGACTGTTCTGATTAGGAACACAATTGTCAAAAGTCAGCATAAAGTTAATGCATGAAAAGCTGTCTAGTTAGGAGATATGGTACTTTATATTGAAACCTTCTCGCTTCAATAACAGTCTTTCACATAACAGCTGGAGAAGACATCTCCTGTTACAATAAATCATCAAGTATTAACCTGTTGTTAAAAGCCATTATACTACAAGTTTTGTATGCTTCTAGCATACAAAACTGTGCTGATTACATCAACAAGCACCTTCCTTTGTGTATAAGCAATACTGGGGAAGCAGTGGGTGGTGTTTGCACCTACTTACCCTTTCTACTTCATGGCATTTTTTCAAGGCATCACCATACTTCCCTAGCCTTTGATAAGCTGCGGCACATTCCGTCTGGAACCACATACACTGCATCTCATTAAGGTTCTCCATAGCAGAAGTTCCTTCCTGAAATAAGTGTCATCATCAGGTTTTGCTACTGTCATTTACCACCTGTGTCTTTCAACTTTGGCTGGTTTTAGGCCACTAGCAGCAAACAATCAATCCTTCAAGTTACTTGGAATACAACAGGAAATGAACACCAGTGACTGACAATAACACCTGTGATATTCAATCCTCCCCCACGTAGAAAGTAACAGATTGAAATGATTAAAAAAACCCAATTATCTGAAGATTAATGTCTCAACAGGTTTTTAAGATTAATTCATGCTTGTACACACAGTCTCACTTCTACAATTTGGGAGCAGAAAAGAACATTATTGAAAAAAAAAATTTCTTGAGTTCAGCAAACAATTTTAGTTGTTTCCCCCATCAAGTAAGTGGCATCCACCAGTCTAAAAATCCACCAACATATTCACTGCTTTATCACGCAGTATGAGCAATTACACATTTCTTAGAACTTGTTTGTCTAAATAAGCAAATTTAGATTTATGCTTGATATTTTGACAAGAAAAAATCCTAGGATTGAGACTTCATAATAGCTGTAATGTTCTAGACTAAGTGAACTGGGAAAACAGTCCATGTATCATTAGGTTCTCAGAACAGTCTTTATAGCACAAAAAACACACAGTTATACTCAATATTTAGTTACTGAGGATGATATTTATCCTGTCTTTCCAGATATCTATGATAAAGTTCTGTCTCTCTTACTTTAACACTTCTGACAAGTAAACATGATGAGTTTTAGTAACCAAATTTTCAATCAGGTATTTCTTAGAAATACCTAGCAAGCTGGAATCCAATTTCAAGTGTTACCACACCTAAAATTTAAAAGAATGAAAGAGCCTAATTTATGTATTCTAGGATATCCCACAAAGTAGTCTTCATGTTCAGTTCCATGAATTATATGAAAATCTGATATTTATAAATCCAAATTTTGTCCAATATCAAAAAAATAGAATTTAAGTGCTTATCCTATCTTTCAGGGATAGACTCCGCTTTGACAAAAGTTTTGTGCGTAATACTAGCTTAAGGAAGGAAACGTTCAATTCTAAATTAATTTAGGTTAATAATAAATCATAAAGAATACAGTACACCCTCCTGTGCAGTTAGGTCAGATGGTACCAAAGGGAAACAACAAGGTATCCATCAGACGCGTTTCAAAAGCAGTATTTTGATGTACGGCAATAAAAAATGCTCCTGGACAACTAAATTTCAACAACCATTTTTCCCAGTATTTAGTGGGACACTTGGAGTATGGCATCTATCTCTGAGGCCCCCAGCACAAGAGGGACATGGGCCTGTTAGAACAGGTTCAGAGAAAGACCATGAAAGATCAAAAAGTTGGAACACCTGTCCTGTGACAAAAGGCTGAGAGAGTTGAGGTTCACCCTGTAGAAGAGCAGGTAGGCTCCAGGGAGACCTTACAACAGCCTGTCAGTACATAAAGAAGTTCATAAGGCAGAAAGGAAGAGACTTTTCACCAGGATTAGCAGCAACATAAACATGAGCAAAAGATTTCAACTAAAAGAGGGCAGCTTTAAACTGGATGCAAGGAAAAAAATTCCTTACTATGAGGATGTGGCAAGACACTGTATTGTAGTCGCCCAGGAAAGTTGTGGATACCCTGTCCCTGGAAGTATTCAAGACTGGGATGGATGCAGCTTTGAGCAATCTGAATTAGCCAAAGATATCCATACCCACGGCAGTGGCATTGGACTATTCCATCTTTAAAAGGCCCTTTGCAACACAAACCGTTCTATGATTCTTCTGTAGGTTCTTACCAGGCATAGGAGCATCATAATAAAAATGGATATTAATAAAAGATATTTGATGAAAAGTTGTAAGTGAAAAACCAACAGAGGCAAGCAAAACACCTCCTAATTAAAGCAATATACTTGCCCTTGTGAATTTAGAGCACATCTCCTCTGCGTCCTTCACCATATTTGCTCGCAGCATGTATTTAGCACATTTAGAATTGATAAATCTGTCTGCAGTATCCAAAGATTGTGCTTCATCCATCCATTTGGCAGCTTCCTTGATGTTGCCTACATGCTGTCAGGGAGAAATGAAATAGTTAACTTTCAGCAGAGGTCTGCTATAGACCATCTCCTGAAAACTGAATTTGTTACTGTTATTTCTCAGTAAGAACCAAAAGCCAGTGTTATTCTCACTCCCCCCACTCCCAGATTTTTTTCAGAATTACAATTGACTGTAAGTTGTGACTGGTTTTGCAAAACCCAAACAAAAGGATTTTCATTATCTTCCTGACAGTACCCAAAAAGAAACCCACATGAAAACTGATACCCATAACCATTGAAACTGAAATATTGCCCACCCATTCACATGAGTTTCATGGGTTGATTTTTCTTTTATACACTAGGTACTCCACGTGTCCAAATTCCCTTTTTACCTTGTAAATTTTTGCTTTTAAATAGAATAGCTCTATTAATGTTGGAGTGCTTGCAATTGCAGCATTAATGTAATCCAAGGCCAAAGAACACTGGCCAAGTTTGTCAAAGTGCTGTGCCAGGAAATACCGAACCCAAAGCAGTGTTGTTGGGGGCTCTTTCTCTCCATTTTCTGCAACAAAATGGGAAAGGTTACAATAACCAGTAAAGCTGAAGACTGCATTTGAAAAATGAACACAAAAACAAAGCTTGGCAAATTCAGCAAATATTTCCTGTAATGATTTTTTTTTACTAGAAAATATAGTAACTATTTTTTTGCAAAAAGTATCAGTACTTCAACAGCTCCTGATAAGTTCCATGAACAGTATTAGTAGTTACAGGCTAATTAATATAAGACCATAGAAACTTACCACATGTACTAAAAAGGTCACAAGTTTTCAAAGAAGCTTCATAACCAGTAACAAGTTCCTGGATTGTAGAAACCTACATATCAAAAACAGTATGTGCTTAAGTTTTGTTTTACTATCATTTTAACAGAAACTTATACACTGAAAAGAATACTTGAGCAAATTAGAGAAACTATACAAAAATAACTACTTAATTTGGAAAAAAATTGGATGTATCTTCACATAGTCTACTTCACCTTTCAGAGGTATTTTTAAACACCCATTTTGTGATGTGGCAGGTAAAAGGTTGATCTCAGGCAGCTTACAGCAGAATGTGTTCAAGTCCATATGATTAGTATCTTCCGTAAAAATTCCAAAATATAACCTAATTCCTGCTATTCATTTTTAAGCATTGAAACTGAGCCGATTTTAAGAAAGGGTGCTTTGAAAAAGACCATGTGTGAACTTCCCATAACAATGAAGAAACAGACTTCTGTGTTTTTTTGGCAGGTTTATCTGTAGCATTAATGATTTTTGTTTTGTTTGAAAGGTATTATTGCTTAGAATGCAGGTTCCACCTTTTGACAAAAATCTATAAGGCTAACACTTCCTAAAATCAGACCTTGTCAACAATATTGGCTTTCATTTCTGGGTTTAAGACTCAAAATTCATTCATACTGTTTTTAATTCACACTATATAGTTTTGACATTTACAGTAAGTGCAAACATTAGGTTCTGTGCATTTCATGACAACTATTCCAATTCCAGGTCCATGGCTCAAAAATGCCACTGAGTATTTCTAAATATTTTATGAAGTGCACAGCCTGTTTTGTAGCTTAATTCAAAACATGCCTGCCATATCCAGCAAGTAACCAACAAGCCTCTTTAGGTAACAAGAATTCCAGTAAAACAAGTATTCCAGTAAAATTTTATCATATGTATATACACTGGAAACACAAAAGGAACTTAGAAATGTAAGAGTAGACTGTAAGCACAGCAGATAATGGCTACATTCATCATTAGGTGAAATCCCTAGAAGGTAAAAACCTAAAACATCAATGATTAAAAGTAAGATGATCCTACATTTAAAAAGCTGGTTGCAAGAGTAAAATAGAATTGTAGAGACAACAAGATTTTAAAAAAGCACCAATTGACAATGCATGCACTTACTTCAAGATATACTTTGTGAAAGAAGGGAGAAGAGAATAAACCTTGTTCTAAAAGATCAAAGTATACAATTTGAAGGATACCACTTTATTTAACCTAATTCAGCACAATAGGCAAAAATGGTTTCAAAGAGAGCAGAGAAAGTGACACACCCAAGTCACATAAAGCCATTGTAAATATCTCAAAAGTGTAATAAAATGTATAAACACACACATTCTGGAAAGTTCTCAGCAAATCTCAGAAGAAATGAGTTTTAGTAGCAAAATCTCATAAAATATAATAAAATGTTACTGGACTTCAAATAACTACCAAGTGATAAGGGAATGTGAAGAAGTCACAAGTAAATGGATGAAGGCAAACAAATGCATTAAGTTGTTTTCTAGCCTGCCTCAGACATCTGTTCACTGGAAGAAATCAACATCCTCAGAAAATATTTGAAGATTCTTCTCTCTAAAAAAAAGTTTAAAAGCAGAAGCATCTGCTTCAGATAACAGGGTTGCAGTGTGTGTATGCAGCTGTCTAAGTGTTACTTCCTTGCTGATTTTCACTGCAATTTCCAAGTATTCCCAAAGTTATTGTCATCTGGCTGCTACTAACCTCATAATGAGGGAACTGTGTGTAAAGGGAGAAAGACTGCTTCATTTCTTGAATAAGTACTGCCCACCACCAAACTCTACATATAAATGTTTCAATAACCGCACACTTGGGAGTACAGCTTCACATCTGGACAAAGACCAAGCCACCACCAGAAAGAATGGCTTCACCACCCCTGAGCCTGGTCCCTGCTTTGGCTGAGTGCTAGTGACTGTATCCAGGGTTACAAGTGATTTCCTCCCTCTTCCACCTCCGTGCACCAATGCCCAATTTCTCGTTCCATCAGCAGTTGGCACTGGCAGTGGACAGACCTGCAACATCCTTCTATGAGAGTCTTCAATCAGCTGACATTAACAGTGAAATAAAACACTCTGAATGTTGAGGAGATGGAGAATACCAAGATGCATTCTGTTGTAAAAGATTCTGAGTTCTTCCAAATTCAGAAGTCCGCAAAGGTTTTGGCTTTTGCAGCTCAAGAAAATACACTGTAATTGTCATTCTGGAAGCTACTACGAACAATACATTTGGAACCAAGTATTCAGTGAAAGCAACAGCTAAGAAAATGCAAATTGGATAGCTGGATTATTGCAGACATACTTAATGAAAATGGCAGTATCTTTTCCCCTTACTTTTTATGCTTCAGTCTCTTGCTAGTAATTTAGGAAAATAATTCCAGGTTTGTGTGCTGCTTCAGGGAGTAAATGATCTGGAAATATGAACCATAATTTCTGTGACCATATGAACTACAAATGTAGTTGCAAAATCTGTCTCTTGAATTTGCTATTATCTGTATTCTAGAATTACCACTGCCGTCTTAAAGGCAATAATATTTTACTGTTGCTAAAAGCTACAGCATTCTTCATAATTTTATAATTTCCAAAAATTGTGCTGAGGTATCTGGAAATATCACAATATTGACCAAGAGCTGTTTCAAACAGAATTATTCTAGGAAAACAGTGTTTTTCTTCTCTTGCCATTGAGTTGAAAAAGCTTAAGGTATCACAGAAGTGTAGCTGAAGTCATCAACAAATCTCTCATTTCATTACAAAAACACTGAATTGATTCCTGGGCTCACCAGTTTCAGAAGCCTCTTAATCAGAATTCAAGCCTCAAACCTTTTCATAGGTCACTGTCTACACCTTTCCTTCATTACGGAAGAATGAGCTGAGCAGTAAGACTCCAAGAAGGAGAAAATGGGCTTTAGCCTTCCTCATCTGCACAGAAAGTGAAGTGCTCATTTTTCCTCATATACCCTTAAAGATTAAAATTGTACATGCTCTCAAACCATTATATATTCTTGTTAACTGCAGTAATCCTGAAAGTTAAAAAAGCACCTTCCACACTTGGTACTACCTCAAACAAAGACTCCACAAAGGTTGCAATGCTATTCCATTCCTGTGCAGTTCATTTCCATTGGAAAGGATAATTTTTTAAGTAAACTTTGAGTACATGCTTTAAAATGAATAGTTGAGAAATACAAACAGACTGGAATAAATATAATGCACACACACCATAATTTCTTCTTAAATTTTAAGTAACAAGAATCCAATCATCTCGGAAGTCCAAGTCTGAAATACCTTTTTCCGTGTGCACTAGTTTGTAATTATCTGATTACACCAATACATGTTTTGTGTCCTCTTTTGTAAGGGACAGCCTGAAGGAAAGTGACTGTCTTCTAGGTAAATAGGTGCTGGCTAGAATTCTTTTGTAGCCATGACAGTGGCACCTATGGGCCAGTCATGAAATGGAAATCTGTGCTGCATGCTATGCCATACACTAAGTGACTCCTGCTAGAGAAATTTTTCTTTAGACAAAAAGAGGCCTATCAAAGGTAGAGAACAATAGGAAAGAACTACAGTAGACTAAATTTTAGTTTTATGTTTTTCTATATTTCATGTTAATACATGGAAACTAAGCTGAATGAAATGATAAAAGAAATAAAAGCAAGGAGAACCAGCAACACAGAAAGGTTAACAAATATCCGTAACAAACGTGAGGTGAAATACATAACGGAAGACGAACTCAACAGCCCACTACCACAAAGCAAGAATGCAAATTTTTCAAGTAAAAAGCTTAAATTCTCTGGTTTATTTATGGAATCTAAATAACTACATTGATCCCACATCCTCTTAAAATTATAATAGACTTCTGTTTCAATGACAACTTTCCAAACACCAATACAGTATTTCCTTCAATGAAACAACTGCAAGAAAAGGAACTGAATTACTGTAATGTACTAGAAAGTGGTTAGACTTAAGTTGTATCAGTAGTTGTTTTTTAAAGACTTCAGCTTGTTCATTTATCAGTTAACAAACACTTCATTTAAGTATTTTTGTTTTCAGCTGCTCCCACTAGAATTTAGTAATAAGTTACAGCACTTCTAGCACAAAGAAGAGTTGAAAGCTACCATATAAAGGCAGTTTGGGAAGCAATGCACATGTTGACATTTAGCACAGGTTTGAGTCCCTGCCTTTTGATTTCCTGAGGACACATTTAGTATAATCTGCTCCATTTTCAAAGCAAAATGACCAAAAGGGAAACTTTGAACACTGGTAGTGAGATGTAAAGTTTCAAGGTGCACCCATAAAGCTGTCCAAACAAGAAAATGTGCTACTGATCTATAGATATAGATGCAACAGTGATCTTAAGCTTAGAAAAACTGGTTATGCATTAGTACAGGCAAATCTTCAAGTAAATCCCAAAAATACTTTTAAGATGTGTGTTCTGGTATGTGCTTTTATAGAAAGATTTCACTCTTGAAAAATTCATACATAATTACACTACTGATTCAGGCAAGGGGTACATTATTGTGCCTCGAACACCATCAGCATTGAAAAGGACACAAAACAGTGAGTGACACTTAAAACACTGAAATGGTCCATCATCATGCATCAAATGGATCACTTCTGGATATAATCACACAATAGGAGACTGATGCTGTAAAAAATCCACTTTGAATGTTTCCTCCTTATGGAATGCTTAATAATCACACATACTAAAAGCTAAACATTTGCATGTTGTGGGTGTTTTGGGATTTTTTAAAGAAAACTGAAACTTTCTAAAGACCAGCTATTCACAGTTCTGTACTGCATCCAGAATAGTTTTAATTGTTCAGTTACTTTAATGAAAGCCACTTCATTCTCTTTCAAGCACAGTCCACTGAAGGCTACTCCTAAACAGCAAACACTGTCTCTAAGATGATGCTGCTGTCTCAGAAAATAGTCTAATCTCAGTGTCAAGTCTACAAGCTTCTGAAATTATCAGTGTCTCATATTGTACTTTGTTCTTCAAACAGAATCCAATAGATTCGCTAAGTTTGAAAACCCCTTGAGCTGGAGACTCTTCTATGTGGGCAAACTTCAGCTAATCCTTCTTATAATCTCCTACAAAGGGATAGAGGATGAAAACCAGACAACAGTTTTTCAGCAGATGATCTAACAATGTTTCTCTTAAGCAATTTCTGAGTACTTATTTGGCAGTAATTAGAGCAGATAGGTACTATAAAAATTTCACAAGAATCTCACCTACTCAGGTTCATCTGTCTCTGAAAGGTCCTGAACAAAAATGTAAGAGAAGGATGACATAGAAGAATCATTCTACATGCAAAAGCCATCTAGTATCAGACTAGAAAAAGGAGTGAAAGTCTGGGGGCTGCTTATTCCCCACCTATGCAACAGGACTTGTTTAAGACGTCCAATCTTGAAGTACGTAAAACCTCCAGTTACAGGAAAAAGATCTGTAACATTCAGGAATCAAAACTGCCTTGCCATTACTGAGCAGGTATCTTTCAAACAGTTAGCAGGCTGAAATTTTGGCATAAGAATTAGATATATTCTCTATGGGCAGGGCCTTCATTTCAGGGACAGTGTTAACAGAGCATTACCTTTCTGAATTTCAATATGCAAACAACTTTAACAACAACTATAGTGCTTCCTGAGGAAGGCAACGTTTGTTGCCAAACTTTTCTCCCTCCTTCAAAATAAGGGAGTAATTTCCCATGAACATCATCTTATATTGATAAAGCACTTCTACGATTCTAGCAAAAGGACATCTAATGCAGAAAAGCCTGAAAAAGAGAGGGAAAACAACTGGGAGGAGGGGATACCCTTCATGAATTTGCTCATCCTTCACAGGATGAAGGTCTTCTGTGCTGGAAAATACATAGGATGATACATCTAAAACAGATGTTCTCTAATCTGGAATCTGACAATCTGACTTAGATGGCAGGCAGCTTTTTATGATTCAAAGTGTTGATATGGGTGGTCTTCACCACTGAGAAGATGAATTTTTCAGGTGGTTCTAAAGCTCTGGAGCAGGAGAAGCACTGCAGAAACCATCTGCAAAGGCAGTATTTCTGCAGCATTTTCACTTAAGGCAAAATGATGCATACAGGGGAAAAAAGAGCATGTGTACTTCAAGGAAAGGTTATGTCATCTGTCCTTGAAACTCAGGATTGAATAACATTTCTCCTTAAATACAGAATGCTCCACATAAGCATCTTTCCTGAAGAAAACTTGTTTCTTGCACATGGTGCTTGATGACACTGGCCCTGCTGGTCGCAGAAACTGAACCCAAAGAAGCACTTTTTTTTTTATCACCAGCAAATCAAATGAGTACTTATTTGAAAAACCAACTCCTTAAGCAAAACTTTCACTTTAATAGCAGAAAAGTATGTCTCAAAGCTTGGTTTACATCTCAAAGTACAACTGAATTTTTACTTATCTCCCTTCACCGGTTTTGCTAGTAGTGGTGCTGAAAGTGAAAGCTTTCCGATTCCAGAAGAATAGTATTCTTTATTCAGGAATACAGGATTTTGTTGAGCTTGTGACACCACTTTTCCAGCCCAGCAGAAGCAGTATCCATTAGACTTATGCCTATTCTTATGTCACTCTTACGTCTATTCAAGAAACTGGCAAATAGCTGTACTTCTAAAAGTATCTGAACCCTCCTATATCTAGGTATCTCCACATCAACAGATTGAGGTTAGACACCATTTGCAAATGGCTTTGCTACACAGTACCCAAAGGAAACTGCTGTTGTGCAACCTCAAAAATACTCAGTCCTCATCCCCTAGAAAAAATGGGATACCTAGAGACCAAATTACAAACAGCCTTTAACAGCAGTTGATTGTTGTCACTGCAGCAGAAAACCATGCCAACATTAACAGAAAGTCCTTGTGACCAAATTGAGAATATCTTTCACAATACAAAGAAACATGCAGTGTATGCCCTGAAGCAATACTCTAAATATCTCATGGGAAATGGAGAAGCAACAACAAAAACAGTCCACCAGAGTACTACGTCAATACTTCAAGTTTTTGCTACAAGAAGACTTTATCTAAAAGAGTGATAAGAAGGTGCATGAAGCATTATCAGTATCACATCTTGCATACGTGGTATCAATACACCCTGAACAACATTTATGAGCTTATTACCAAATAAATTAAGACTGAAAACATACAATGCAGTTGCTGGCTCAGAATTCTGGACAAGACCTTTGATGACAACATTTTGAACAGGGTTTGCAGCTGGTCTGTGCACACAGAACCAAACCAAGCCTTTCTTGAGCTGTCTCCAATATCAGTCCATTTCTGAGACAGCAGTAATTGTTCACACATACACAAAGCCAGCCAACACAACAGAGCTGAAAGCTGAACCCACAAAACAATGAAGATTCACACTATAATTAGCTGGTTCCTTTTCTTTTGATTATGGTCTCCACATCATTCTAAACAGAACCTTCCCCAGAAACAGCACTAGAAAAAGCACTAGAAAAAGCTGTGACAATGACAGCACAAACAAGAATGTGTCCCCTTGCTCACAGAGACATTTCCATAGCCTCCCTGAACAGGGTTACTTGATTGCTTGTGATGAATGAGCCAGACTTACAGCCTGGCAAGGAACTTGTACTCCCTTCTTGAGAAGGGTCTCTGGAAACACTGTGATGGAGGATCCTAGGTTTAGACTCAGTTAAGCTCTGCTCATATGGCAAATCTGCAATCTGAAGTTCCCATTCCTACAAATGCTAATGCTAAAATGTGAATTTTCAGGCCTGCAAAAATACTTAAGAATGGTAGCAGAGGCACACTTCCAATAATCTCCATCTAGCATAGCCCCTTCACATGATTAATGGTATTTCCGTCCATGGCATTTTGACCATACCTTTATGGATGGAAAAGAGCGGAAAGTTTCAAATAAAGAAGCTACCAATAGACTCAAATGAAAAAAAAAGCTCATAAATTCAATTAACTACATGGGGGGGAAAAGGCAGGAAGAAAGGGCAGCTACACTTTTTCTGAAGTGTTTTACTACAGCTTAATGAACACAAGAAGCATCTTCATCTATAGCCAAGAGGAGACTGGCATGAATTGAGAACTATTTTTTATCCAGACAAAGAACAAAACATGCCAAACACATGAGCCAGCTGGCACACTTACAATGCACAGAAGGTCTGAGTTCACGCTCTCCCAATGTAATCCACACAGGAAGGTGTTTATGTCACCTAAAAAGTTGCATTTCCTATGACTTATTATAATTCTATGTAAATTAATATCTGAGATCACAGCATCTATCAGCTTAGTTTAGAGAAGAACCAAAAAAACTCTGCAGCAAGGCTCAGACTGGTTGATTTTGATTTATTTTTAAAGTAACATTTCTCCATTATTTAAAAAATGTTCCATCTACCTGCTTTCAAACATAAGACATTAACATTCAGATTTATCAGTGTAAAAAGTAAAAGGTGTAGAGTATGCAAATGACTGAGTATTTCCATTTTTAGTCACGGCAGCTACACTAACTTACTTGCAACTGCTTCCTTCGTCTCACTTGAAAAGTTTCTGCTCCACAACTGTTTATACAGCAGATACAGATTTCCCTCACCCAGTGTGGTATGAAGAAGCCCACAGAAAATATTCAAATAAATTACTCAAATTGTGAAAGCCTAGTCAGCCTTATACAGACAACTTCCATTGCTTACACGTTAGGCTAACATCTGAATGCAATAAAAAAAGTCACAATCAAAAAATATTCTACAACCTTCACACCATGAAAATAACACTAGGAAAACAGGACAAGCAGCCTTTTACTTAACAGAACTTGCCTTAAACTTCTTGTTTATCTTTGATATAATACAGATATAAAGGACATAGCTTTATTGTTTTGTGTATCACCCAGTGAAAGAGTTGCTTTAAAATTAACAGCAATTCACACGTAGGTACATCTCTATTTTTAAATTTATTCAACAATCAATACTCCCTTTCGTTTCCCCAAGAAAAATATTCTTAAATGTGTGCATATGCTCATGTTGCACAGGCACAAACAAAAATCTGTAAAGTGCAGTAGAACACACGTCTTATGGTATCATGCTTAGTCACCAACTTCAGTATTTCTCAGTGTGTGGTGGTTAAGCAGGCATTTACTTTCAGGAATTCTGCCACAGAGCTACCAGCTTGTAAGGACTGCCTAACAACAAAGCAGTGATTTTGCACTACCATATTTAAAACCACTGATGTTCATTGCTGCTAGCACTGCTAACCGCTAATCTCGAAATAAAATCAGTGATACTTTTTCTAGTGTCAATAGCCTCAAATGAACACACAGGCTACCTGAAACACTAAGATCCAGAAGAAAAAACTTCCTCCATTTATCTGTGTGAGTCTAGTTTGCATTTGTCATTCAAAAGAAGCTTATAACAGCTATTCTATGTGCTTGCTCTGCTGGAACAACGTGCCCTTAAAAATAATGCTATATACAAGCATAATCAATTGAAAAGTTTATAGCAGCTGTAGTACAATACAAATACAAATTCAGAGCAAAACAATATTCTATCTAAGATA
This sequence comes from Cisticola juncidis, assembly GCA_013400215.1. NCBI lineage: Eukaryota > Metazoa > Chordata > Aves > Passeriformes > Cisticolidae > Cisticola > Cisticola juncidis. The sequence continues at coordinate 177,279 of VXBR01002275.1, forward strand.
ACAGTGTGGTCATCATACAACTAATTTAATGAGAAACTGTTTTTCTGTAAGCTTTTGGACAAGTCTGGGGACTGAGCTAAAGAAAGCAAATCATTTCACATGGGCAAAACACCAGGAGCAACTATAGGCAGAGACATCTAGAGCATTTCTTGTGGGTCTCCAAATGGGTTACTTGGAGCTGTTAATCCCTATGTGGATCACTCAAACTAAAAAAGCTATCTTGATAAAGTAGTTCATAAATCAGCTGCTATACCTGTCAGCTCCTGGTTTACATGTTACCTCACAGACTTAAACTGTCAGCCACCAGCATGTTTTACACTCCCCATTCTCACTGCACAGTGGAAACATCATATCCTTGCTGTACCTACAATGACATTTCCAAGCCTGCTCATTCCTCTACTTATTTTAAAATATTTCCTTACTCCTTCTTACGATCCCACCGCACAATACAAATGCTATCTTTAACTATGAATGTACCAGTTGTCAGCCAGATCCTGAGTAAGTCCACTTACCAGATGACCCCTCCTGGAATTTTAACTCAGAGACACTACTTCCTAACACTTGAAACGATGGAGCCAGTATGAACAAAGGGCTGTCCTTGTTTAATCTTACAAAACTATTTCTTCTTAAAATGCAGAGTTTCCTAAAAGAACCAATATTTTTACTTCCTTAGATAATCCACCAACAATCTGCAGAGAACGTCTAACTAAAAAAAAAAAAAAAAAAAAATCAACCAACAGTGGCAACTTGCTTTATATTGCTTTAGCTTTCCACATTAAGGAAGAAATATGCCTTCTTTCCAGAAAGGTTAAAGAAAGATCTTCACTGAAGACAGCCTACCTTCCTGTGTAGACAGTCTTACACCTTTTTTTGAGACTGTTGTTTCTGATGTTTCTTCCAGCCAGACATTTTCTCTCATCCAGTACTTCCTCACAGTCTCCATGATTTTAGATACTCAGAAAAAGGGCACATGTGCACTAATGTCGAGCTTCAATGGAATCAACCAATGCACCTGCAACACAATCGACGTAAACCTTGATGTTGACTAATTGAAGATCTTCACTCTTTGGATTTTTTATCTCATGGATACCAGCATGTATGGGGAACCAAAGAGGATTTCTGAGCATTGATCAAGTACAAAGAAAATTTTCTGGGGTGGAGGTGAGGGTAGCACTCCAAGATCCATTTCTTGTGAGGAAGAGTAATAAATGAGGCTGTTCACAGATATTTCTAGTACATCTGGACTGTACCTTGTAGAACGTGAAAATTACTTTATTTCATGTAATTGCTTATACTTCAGGTTATTAGCTTCCAGCAGAAACATTCTGCCAAGAGCCACAGTTATATTCACTCTGGGCAGTAACTTTACATCAGCAACAAAACTCATAATAATAAACTGGCATTCCTAAATGCTAGTTTTTGCTTCCCAAACATACAAAGGCTACAGCTTATTCCTGACATAAGAATTATACCGACTGCACAAATTTCATTCAAGCAGAAAGATATCAGTAGGATAAATGTCATTTAAATAGTCAAGTACTCTTGCTAATCAGAAGCTTAAAAAAGACTCAAAAAAGATTTAATAACCCTCCATGTTATACAGTGGGCTTTTTAAATTAAAGGTTTCACATAAGGAAACTCAAGGAAAATGGCTATACTTTGCTGATATCAATATCTTAATAACAACAAACGTCAGATCCTAAAGCACTAAGCAAAGTATAAAAGCTACAAAACCACTTGTAGCTTAAAAGAAAAGCCTAGCAACTAGATAGTAAATCTATTTGCCTGGACAAGAGACTAAGACACCCATACCACAGTACTTAAATTTACACACAGACTATATTGTGTTGAGACATTTTCCTTGTAAAAGCTCCATGTTTCTCAGCATATACAGTCACAGTTCAAAACCTTTCATTCACACAGTAGGTTTAAGTGATTATTCCAAAAAGTTTCCACAAACTAGGAAAATTAAATTGCTCATACCATTACAGAAATACCAAATATAAGTTAAAACATCTACTATAATTATTTATATTTTTTAAAGCTGTGTCTAAATAACATTTCAAAGTTGTAGAGGAAAGCAGGTTATCTTGTTAATAAAACCCCCAGAACGCGATCACGTAAGTTTCTTTATGTTGGATGACGTTCTTTTTATTATACCCTCCCTGCTATCCTCTCACATATTTCTCTCGCTTAGAATCACTTCACTGTTATTAGCCACCTACAATTCTTCCAACTTTGTCTTTGGTCAAAAGTCACAAAGACCATAAATTCACTTTAAAATACATGTTACCTTCAAGTGTGTTTATGAATTGATGATGTAAAGACCTTAGTATTTTATGGCAAGATCAAGAATATCAAGTGAATAAATCTCCAGTGGCAATATGAGAACTACATGTCTTAAATATTCTTAAAAAACTACATTTTTTTGGAAATAACTACAATTCTTCAAAATACACTATTATAATCGGCCCCACTACAAGCACCTCTCATAGCCTGTGATTTTTTTTTTTTTTTAAATCATGTCTGTGGACTCTCCAAATTAGTTCAGCAAGTATTTTTTCCTATGTTTAATCCATCTGCCTTTTAAAGTCTGGCATTGCAGAAATGCTTTGTCGAGCAGCTCCACTTTTAGCTTAATAGCACAACATACAAAGAAAAAAATAGATAAAAAATTAAAGCTGTACAGACTCAGACACTGGTAGGTAAACACTTGCACTGTTCTTTCAGCAAAAATGGCAGGGTGGAAAGACAGGTTGGAATGGACAATTGGGAATGTGAACTACTCTATCCACAAGTCAGGGCTCCTATGTAATCCATTCTGAATTGCATGAGAGACTCATAGATCAGTTCCCTAAGAATATAATCTGCTCGAGTCTTAAAGTCTCTGTCTTTTATTCTCCCAGTCCAAACACACAGTATAGAAAAAACCAAGCATTTTTCTGGTGCAGAATTTCCATGTATTAAAACCCCAAGATGAGGATGACAGCTCATGGGACTTGTGTTATCACCTCCCATAAAGCAAGTTATTTTGGGGTTAAAGGCCATCTTCTCTTTAAACATATGCCATTGTAATTGTCACTGTAGATCACAGGCACCCGGTACTGGGAATAGTAGATATAGGTAACAATAGTTAAAAATTGAAGTCCTGATTTCCAAAGCATAACACCTCATTTATAACCTCACACACGACATCTGTCAAGCCTTAGACAAGCGTGCCACTGAGCACCTCCCAACAGCTGTGCACTTACACAGCACATCAAGGGCAGGGGCAACAGCACACTGACCCCACCAGTGTCACACCAACAGTCCCTGCTGCATATTACCGACACCAGCAGATTTGCTAGAACAAACTGGCTCCATCAGCAGAAACCTACTCAAAGAACACGAGCTATCTGACCCGAGAAATTAATCTGGATGCAATTATGACTTCATTAAACTTTTATCAGTATTTTGTCCTCCTCTTTTCCTTTGCCATCTAGATGGAGGCAAACTCATCTTCAGAGAGCATCTACATCAACAGCCTAGCTAGATTGCTGATTTCTAAGCTGGAAGTACTCTTTACACAGCTCTTTTTCTTTAACTGAGACTACAAGCAGATGATCACTGACAAAATACCAAATGCACAACACTTTCGATTAGAATTTGCACTGTGAAGTTTTGCAGAAATAAAGATAGATGCCATATGTGCCACTTTGAGAGCTCCAAAATCAAGACTGATGAAGGACTTTACAGAAACAATCATATGTGATCTGCAGATCACATCCTCAGCCTAATCCCACTGCACTCTTTAATATAAACAACCCGCTCTTTGGCAAGTGCCTACCTTGAAGCATCAGATTCACGTGCTTTATGTGACCTGTGGTGAACCATACATTCACTCACATTTAACATAAACCTAGTGTGGGTCTGCAGTTACCCAGCTGTGTTTTGAAGTTAATCCATTTCTAAAAGGCAGATTTCTGTGACAAGTTTTTCCCTTTGTGAATAGCCTGAAGCAAGAAATTCTAGGAACTGATTAGGGCTCTGCTGGCAAATGGATATAAAAATGACAACTGGAGATTCCAAATTACAGTATGTGGATTAGGGATCTCACTGCTTCTGTACACAGGCATTCAGTCTTTACTGTGCCTTTCTGCAATGCTTACTGTAGTGTCTCAGTGCTGCCAGGCTTACATAAAATGCACTTGTCCTGGCACTGCAGTAGCAGTTCAGACAGCTTCCCTGCTGCAAAGTAAATGCCTACAAGCCGGTCCTGCACTTGAAGGTGAAACACAGTAAAAAGATTAGGAATCATAAAGGTTTGAAGAGACCTCTACAGACTGCCTAGTCCAACCCCTTGTTATTGAACAGGGACAACTGAAGCAGAATATTCCTGGCCATGTCCAGTCACATTTTAACCATCTCCGAGAAGGCAACTTCACTATATCTCAACAACCTGTTCTCATGTTTACCAACCTCTATGATGAAAGTGTCTTTTCTTTGTTCAAATATTCTCTTGTATTTTGTCTCTTGGGCACCAATGAGAAGCATGTCTGTCTTTTTTTCTTTCTTGCCTTCAGTGAGTTACATACACAAAAGCCCATCTGAGCCTTCTATTCTCCAGGCTGACTAAGTTATTAAAAATGATGTTCTCCACAACTGGCCCCAGTTTTATGTACTTGAGGACACCAGCTGGAGTTCATGCAGCAGATGACAACACTGAACCTGGCAGTTCCATCAGTCTTCAGTACAAATTACTGTCTACTCAGGTGTACTTCAACATGTTGTCTCTTATCACAGATGGTGTCAAAAGCCTTGCTAATACACAGGATTAACAGCTGTCCCTTTGTATGCTGAGATAGTAATTTTGTTACAGAAGGCTATTAAGTTAATCAAGCATGAATTCCCTTCATAAATCCATCCTACTTACTGCTCTTTGAGTGTATGGTAATGTTTCCAGGATTATTTGCCTTATCAGCTTCACAAAGATTGAGAATCAACCTGACTGGCTTACAGCTCCTCAGATCCTCGTTTTTGTACTTGTGAACAGGAGACATTCACTCTCCCCCAGACCTTAGGAAACTCCATCCATCATGACCATCTCTCAAAGACTGAGTAGAAGTGCAATTCCATTGTCAAGTTCTGCTAAGAGTTGGAGATGCATCCCAATCAAGTTTGATGTGCACATCCAGTATGTTTAGACATTCTATCCTCCAGCAACAAGATTAATATATTTAAGAAAGCAATTAAAGTGACACCCACATACCCTCAAAAATCACAAAAGTGGTGTACATTCTCTGCTACCTTGATATACCAAACTTGATACTTCGTCAGCAACTCTTACAAGAGTACCAGAAGATTTACCAGAAGTGTTGAGGTTGAAATGACAATCTTGTTAGAAAAGATGACAAAAAACTGTATCATGGAAGGTGCTTTGAACTTTACTGGATTCTGCCTCATGAAGTGTGGCAGAATTTTCATTTGTTTGCTTTTTATTTTTAACATAACAGCAAAATTGTCAATGAAGTCACTGACAATTGGTATCTTCTGCTTCGCCGTGATATTTAACAAGACTCCACTCTTGGACATGTAAAAGAATAAACACACACAATATCAAGACAGCACTACATGCACCATCTAGGCATCAGCTGAGCAATGCACTGCTCTTGTGTTGTATGCAATTACAGAACATATGCAGGTGCCTTAACTGAGTCTCCTGATTTAAGAAGTGCCCCACCAGAGGAGCAAAAGAGTTCTAGAAGATGGAAAGATAAATATCATCAGATCCAATGTTTGCTTTGGTGCTAGCAGATATGAAGATGCAGGTTGATAAGGTAAAAGAACTTAAGTACCTGCTTGGGACAGGTCTTCCTCCCAGGAGGACAAGGCATGGTGCTGTATCTACCCATTAAAGCCATAGAAACAATGCATGAAGAGCAAAGTTTAAACTGCAGATTTAGTGTCAACACCACCATGATGTTTTTTATCACAGAGTGCTTTGTCTTTTTATAGTTAACTCTTACCCCAGAATTCTTTCATTTTATGATAGAAATTATCCAGATAAAGTTAACATGGAGGGAAGAGGTCTGACAAACCAACAAACATGGAACATACTTAGAGAATCCTGTAGTGCAGTAAGACATTCACAGGGTTCCCTCAGCATGCCTTACACAATAGTCAGGCCCAAGAATGTGTTACGAGAGGAATAGTACAAGCAGGCAAAAGCTGGTATTTGAGAAGGTGACTGAACTTGAGATTAGGTGAGAAAAATTAGTATCAAGCTCAGAATGCAAGTCTGTAATGCTAGTAACCTTAGAGAAGCTCTCAGCTCTTGTTCAGATCAGCCATTTCCTTTCTCCAAACCTCTGGTGCAATGCTTTTTACACTTGTGAACTTTGCCTTTATATGATCAGACTCATTTATGCTACTTCATTATGACCACGGGTTTTCACGTTTACAAAGCCTCAGGCTGTCATACAATGAATAGAAGGACAGCATAGCTAATTTCTTCACAACATACAGTAGTTACTTCAAGAATCATCTGAAATCAACTGGTAGGAATGAACATTATACTTCAAGTATTTTTTTCTAAAAACAAAACCATCAAGACAGTGTTCCACAAAATGATTTCTCTAACATTTTGCAGATAAAAAGTGATCTATGACTGAGTACCAGCAATGATGCACCATTGAACACAGTCTACATGATATTATAAACTTCCTTTGAATGAGACACTGAAAAACAGTGTAAGACTGAGTCTGGCAGTCTCTATCATCCTCCAATTGACCTTGTCTTCAGTTGGCAAGACACAGAATCTGGCTGTGCACCAGTGCAGGAAGTGATTAGTGCATGCCTCGGTATCTGCAAACAGGGAGCACAGTAACAATTATCACCTGAGAAATAACTTCAGCTCTTTACATCTTAACTCCTTTTACTCCTTATTCATGCACATAGACTGTACAAAATCAATTGCCAATAGTATAAAAAAAGTAAGTAGACATTGACTCAAATGGCCTTTGTCTAACTGTTCATCCTGCAATTCAATGCCCCTCTCCTTATTCTAGAGTTACTTTAGTTACTTATACTAGAGTTACTTTATACTACAGCACGGTATAGGACTGCACTCAGGATACTGAACAGCTGGTATGATTTTTTTGAGTATGCAGTATTTTTATAATCAAAAGTTCTATCCACAGCAAAATACATTGATCAAGTTAAGATGACAGCACAGTTTATAGGGAAAAGACAACTGTTAGTTCTTTGTCTTATGGCTTCTCCACCCTTCAGCCTGAACTACTTATGTCTCCTCCAGTCTAGGTGTCTTGACAAAGAAGAAACAATAAAAAAGGAAACCAGTTCACATGCTACTTTACCACAGAATCATAACACAAAACCTGAAGAAATCACAACCTCATCTGAAGAGCTTTGAAGGATTAAACCATGTCTTGTATAACTCTCTTTTAAAACTATGGAGAAAATCCTAAGTCAGATCACTGACTTGCAAGCAGTGATGGACCACAAAGTAATAAACTGGGTCTTGCTGAAAAAGCACACACAGTAATCAGTGGGTTAGCAATTTCCACCTAAGAGGCAACGGTATTGCTGGAAGTGATGAAATCCAGCACGGCTTGTCCCAGGTTTCACCACACCATCTCTGTTACTTTCTCAAGTTTCACAGTTACCAAACCTTGAAGTTTCCTTTTCAACCCAATTGTGTAGTTAAATATAAACCTCTGCACATCACAAATTGAACACAAGGCCAACACACATGTAATTTCTTCTGCTCCAGAATTACAGGAAAAACACAGATTGAATACTGCAATATGAAGCATATTTTAACTCATTAGAGACTTATTTATTAAGGAATTATTTAACTCAAAACAAGTCTTTGAGTACACATAGAGCTTTATTGCTTTTTGGCAGTCTTTCTTTATTGAACATATTTCAGATTCTTGTGTCTTTGGCTGCTGAAAGAAGGTTTCTTCCAGTAATAACCTTAAGATTACTTTTTAATGAAACAAACAGTTTACATTTCCCACTTATTGGACCCTTCTGAGATTTCACCCAAAGGATCTTAAACAATTCCACTTACACTGTGAAGGAAGATTAAAACCCCCTTTCCTACTTAACAAAAGTAAAACTTATTCTTTTATGAAGTGATGAAGAGCAAGTTGTAACCCATACCCTTCACCACACCAATATTCACACAAGTATGTAAACAAATTCCAATTCAGTAGCAGAAAAAAATAACATCCCATGCACCCAGTTGGCACTGCAGTGATGCCAGTTTTATTTTTGGTGGGGCATTCATTAATTCTTTCAAGAAGCAGCTGGCAAAGCCTCCTCAATGTTAGTTTCATAGATATGAAGTGCTCATGGAATAGATACTTGGGGAAGAAACCTACCTAGCACAGCCAAGAGGCTGAGTACCAGCTTACAGCAATTAGATAATCAACATCTTCCTGAACACATCGGACAAATATCTGCTTTCTACCAAATCAGCCTTTTCTCCTTGCTGTTCATGAAAGAGCACAGACCCACTCAGAGCTCTAGAAAGAAGGAACTTCCTAGGCTTAAATACCAACTTTTTCATCAAGCCTTCATATCTATGCCATTTCAAAATCCAACTGCAGTTGACCACACCAAACTGCACTTGTTTCCAAAGAAACACAAACAGAACTTTCTTCCCAACTGGTGGAGAAATCAGAATTTTTCTAGGTATTTTCTAGAAAGCATAACACAATCCTCTTTCAGCCAAACAAGTAATTTATGTGAGAACCTAGATGCCAAAATAGAGTATTTTCCTGAAAGATGTAGCACACATTACTTAGTCACAATTTTCTGCCCTCAACCTCTAAATTTTAGTAAATTTAGTAAATTTCAAAACTATCAGGGACAAAAATTAAAGTTTCTTTTTGTTTCAAAGATTCTTCTGTCACACTACAGCTACAGGTAAACCCAACCAAGTGAAATGTAAGAGACAGCCTGTCTTGGTACAGAAATGATTTGAAATATGACAAAAATGCTTTTGCAGAAGCGAAACAAACAAACAAACCCCCATGCATGTTTGGAAAAGGTGAAGCTCTTGATTATTATTATTTTTTAGGATTAAGCTGGCAGTTTTGAACAGCACTGATTTGATATAATGAAGATAACTACCAGAAAGGTACCTTTCTGTGTAAAGTCTGCCACTAAATATGGCAGCCCTCTTTTTTTACCTATCATGCCAAAAATTAAGTGCTAAAAATCTTTTCAGATACCAAATGAGTTTATACATATCTTTCAACATCCAGATTCTTCACGCTTCAACCAGCAGAGGTAAAACTTCCCTAACATTGACTGTACTTGTATCTAGAGATCCAGTGTATCACAATGCAAAAAATTTCAATTCCATTTCATTTACATTGATAAGTGTGGGTTGGCAATAAATGGGCACTGTAGAAATGGGCCTGTACTATGCAAGTGTGCTGTTTTCAGCTGGGATAAAGTTAATTTGCTTCTTAACAGCCAATACAGTGCTGTGTTTGGAACTCAGCATGAGTATAATGCTGACAACACACTGATGTTTCACTTGTTGCTAAGGTGTGCTTACACTGAGCAGAGGACTGTTCAGGTTCCCATGCTCTGTGAGGCAGCGAAGGCACAAGAGGCCAAGGAGGAGCATGTCCAGGACAGATGACCTGAAGCAGCCAAAAGGATATTCCATATCATACAGTGTCACGGCCAGCATATAAATGGGGCAAGTTGGCTGTGAGCTGTCACTGCTCAGCGATGGGCAGGGCACTGGTCAGTGAATGGAGAGCAAATGTTCTGTGCATCACTTGTTTCTCTTGAATTTTGTTCTTCCCCCTCCCCTTTTCATTACAATTATTAGTAGTATTACTGTTTATCTTGACTCAACATTAAGGTGTCCTTATCTCAGCCCACAAGGTTTATGTGTTTCTGATTCTACTTCCCATCAGGCAGGGGTGAAGTAAGCAAGCAGCTGCATGGTACTTAAGTTGCCAGTTGTGGTTAAACTGCGACAACACGATACTGGAATTTACCAAAATTATGCCAACCACGGAAAAAGTAGAGATTACAGAAGTTATGTAAGGATATGTTAGGACACTAGCAAAGAAACTCTTTGAAAGAAGAATAATTTTAGTCCAAATAAAGGAGTATTCACTTCTGGTTGAAAAGCTTCATCATGTATTTAGGGTTTTTGCAGATACAAATCCCTCTTTTTACCTAGTCTGAATGGATTAGAATACTCAGTGTTTGTAGCAAAGATGATATCTGAAGAGACTGATCTGAATGATTCTGTTTTCTACACATTTTAGTAACATGCTTTAGTTCAAAAATTTATTTTTGGTATACCTTACTATCAAGTTTAGAAGGAAGAATTACATTTGAAGCAATAGCTCTTATGTGACACAATTACACCAAAACTGTGTTTAGAAGTACAAGAATTATACACTGAAGTTTCACCTAAAGACTGAAACAGGAAACAAGCCTTTATGGTAAATACTAATGTATTCACGCAATGCAGAAGTGTACATAGAACTATAGCCACCTGTTATTTTAAAAGCTTAACTTCTGGTGACATCATAAACCATAAGTTGAAAGAATCCTGTAACACCTGCACACAAAGTTAACGACCATTTTTGATTTTTCAAGAACCTCAGTGCACTCTGATCCAATCTGAATTCAAGCATTTTGACATCGAGTGATCATTTACACATGCAAGATAGCACATTAGGGAAAAATACGTTCAACAACTCTAACTGGTAGGTTACAGGAAAAGCTACATAAAAACTCTTAGATAGTCTATCAGAAATTCAATACAGAAGACTTCATTAAAACCAAATAAATACTAAATTTTACCTTTTCTGGATTGTAATATAAAGATTTCAAAGTGGTAAACAAGGGTGGGCAGCCTTTACTGAAGTTAACCCTCAGGAACTTATCCGTTAGTTCTCTAAATTTTTCACCTAGGAACAAAAGTGTGTTTGGTTATATATCAGTGATTGCAAGTATTATATAAATATATATGCACTAACTGCTGTGCCACTCTGGATAACAGAGGAACTAAGAAACTGCAATTAAGGGCTTTAATCTTTCCCGTTATTTAATAAGACCCAATATGCTCCATATTTAAAAAGAAAAATAAAAAAATCAGAATAAAGTGTTTAAGTTGCTAGTGTTTAGGAGTCTGCTAGCAGACAGGGGAACAGTCGTCAAACCTGCAGTCTATTAAAAAGAGAAAATACGAAGTGCTGACTACAGAGGATGTAGCAAAAGCTACTTTAACACTGAAAACACCCTGTAATATTAAAAATAACAATGGAGATCTTGCAAAAGCTCCATCATTAGAGGTTTTTATGATTAAGTTAGATAAACATATGTTAGGAATGGTGCAGATATAAAGTATTCTGATTTGAGGAAAAAGGATGGATTAAATGAACCCTCTGCCTCTCTTGTAGTCCTATTTTTATTAGTAGGACATGACTTGTGATATGATTGTTTCTGGAATTAGAAACAAGATTTATTGCTTCAGAAACATAAGCTCCATATCAGAATCACCTGTATCAAAATATACTGCAGAAGGCTAAAAGTCTGATCTAATTATATTTTCACTTAAAAATTACAATACTTGCAGTAAGTGCTACATTTCTGAGAAATGCTGTTCAAAAACAAAGGAAAAGCAGTTTACTTCAAAGAGAAGACATCCAGCCAGGACATGGTGTTCATTTTTTTTCCTATGATGAAAGTGATTGTGATTCAGCCAGGGGAAGAGAGAGGTGAGGGCAGGCTGGAGGGGCTGGTGGTTGTTGTTTGCTTGGGGTTTTTTTCCTTTTTTTTTTTTTTACTTTGTTTGCTTTGCTTAAGGATGAACTTTTTCCCCACTTCAGTGCCTCCTCTGTTGTGGACTTCTCTAACTTTCTCAACAAGGAAGTAGCACACTTCTTGAAGGTATACTAAGATTCACCTATAAAACTGACAAAACTGTTGATAAACTTAACTTCAATAAGAACACATTAAAAATTTGATTAACATATTGTTTTTAGATATTCAGAAAATGCAGACACCACTGCTTTGTATACAACATTTTCATTTACTTCTATCACTTCTCAACTGTCCTACACTGTTACCAGCAGTGTTGCTAATAAACACTGAGACTAATGAAAGTAACTCATGTTCTCACCTTGCTGTACTAACTCAAACTGCTGTATATAGAAACTCCTACTACCTGTGGATGGTGATCGACAACTGGATTGTAAGCACATGCTTTATTACAGATAGATTAATTAAAATGTGTTGTCTCACACTACAGAAACTCCCCTATATAAAGAAAAAAATCCATCTCAGCTTCTTCTGTTGAATTGTTCTAATTATTATCTTGCTGGAAGAACTATAATTTAAAATTTTGGACAGCAAGATTCAAGTTTCTATTAAAATACCTACTTACTTATAGAAAGCAGACCAGTTAAAACAAAGTCTAAAAAAAAAAGCACACAGCTGGGCACCCACCTATGACAAGAAGCCAAGTTACAATTTAGCCTCTGAGGCACTCAACCACAGGAGCATAAACACGTCTAAAACTGCTTGCACACACACCTGATCAGCCTTCCACCATAAAGGTGGTTTCCAGCTCAATCAAGGAGCTGATTTGTATCAAATACGAGGTTAAGATGCAATGCACAGCAAGGTCTGGACAAGAACTTGTCCTTTTAACATAAGCTTGGATTTTAGAGTACTTGAATTTTTATGAGTAATTTAATTCTGAATCAAACTGACAGCTGTAACTGGTCAGTGACCACACTAGAACAGTAATTGTATTTAACCAGAAAGTCTCTCCTTTCAAAACCTGCAAATATCTTTCTGCAAAGATATTCCTTTCTACACCTTCTCGCTATCAACTTTCAACCAAAAGAAATTCTTGTCTCCTGTACTTGTAAACACAAAAAATCATTTAATAAATAGATTAATCTCTACAGGATCAAAAACAGTCTTACACATTCATGCCTGATAGGCTTAATAAGTAAGTGAGCAGAAACGAGTTTTAATTCTGAGAAATTCTTATTTGTTATAAAAAGCTACAGGAAGTAGCCAAGATTTTAAAATGAATCTAATAATGAATTTTGCTTTCTTTTATCCTATTGTTACAGTATGAGCAATTAATTCTTGTTACCTTACAGATTTCTACCTATAAGAACGTACGCTGTGAAACTACACTGTCAGATATAAAGGCAACCGAGGGCAAAACACACAGTGAAATGAAATAAACAGCAAAACACGCCATTAATAAAGATATAGGAAAGCCATTTTGCAGGTTTCCTTGTTTGCTGTGCTACCATAACAATCTTATTACATTAAAAAAATCCCAATTACTCATCATCCTGCTTTTGAAATCTAGCTGAAATGCCTTAAAATTTGCCTCTGTATCTTCAAAGAAACTGAAGTATATAGGATGGTACAAGGCACAAGTGGCAACTTCTAATGAAGCAGTTAAAATCTTTTGATTTTAACACAGGAAATGTGTGTGCACATTCAGACACACGAGCAACAACAGGGGAGTGGACTAGATGTGCTCTGGAACATTTCAAGGTACTAACAAATGTGATGCTCAGTAAATGAGCTAAACTAAAAACTAACCTTATAAATTTAAAGGTATGAGGAGGTATGTTGGGAATTTGCAGCTAATCTCAAATTTCTTGACACTTGATATCTAGCTTATGTGCTTTCCGAAAGTTTTCTACTGGAGTTTCAGCAGCTAGACAGCTACACACTAATTCGGTATTTTTATGGTATTTACCATTTCATTTAGTCTCCTTCCCTCTATTTCAGAAGAGCATGGCTTTCTATTTTAACAAGTATATACACATTTTCCTTACAAAACTGAGGGTTATTTGTGCACTGTATTTCAAAACAAATTTTGAAAGGGCAAATTCACAAAGAACTTAGCTGTAAAATGAAATAATTTGGGCTACATAATACTTCATATATTTTTGTTCCTTTTCTTATGAAATTAGCAGCACAAAAGCAGATTTTGTTGTCAAATTAAGTTCTAATGGCTCTACAAGAAAGTAGGTATACATTTTTACAGCAAAAGTATGCATATTAAATATACAGGAAGGGGTACGCATACATATACACTCACACCTTGAACTAAGGTGTACTATACACCACACTTTAACTCATGATTCTTAACTTGCATAAAACAGAAAAGTTAGGGAATTCCTACAATCTACATATTCTCTACTGTAGTTTTATCAACACAAATATTACATAGCTCATATCATATCTGAGTGTATGAAGCTTTTCTATCAACTCCTAAAACATAAAACAATTTTGTCTAATCTAAGAGAAATGCATACATTTGATTTGTCTACATCTTCATGTAGGTATTGAACATACTGTACGTATTAAATACACATTAAACAGCCTGATGAAAACTTCAGAAAAAAATAGGAAAAAAAACTATTACAAAACAGATATGCAACTTGTTACCTGAAACAAAGTTTAAAGGTAATCTTCTAGGTGAAACTGCTCTGGGATGTCTTTTACTAACTTCTTCATAAATCTGAAGCCTCTCTTCTAAAGTGCCTATTATCAGCAAATACAATAGATATAAGTAACAGACATAAAAACCTATTCTTTTAAATGTCTTTAAATGTTGAAAATTTAAGTGGTAAGAATTAATTGAGCTAGACTCCTTATGCTGATTTGGAACAATTAAAGCATTTCACGTTACTTTTTTCCAGTTAATCATAAACAAAAACTGTACTGAGAACGCACTGTATATACAATACACAACTACCAGCATTAATGACTCTAAGGATAAACTGTCAACAGCACCATTACCTTGTACATTCAATCATACAGAGCTGGAGTTTGGTTTCTTTCAGTTACATGTTGTTCAGACCCATTCACACATTGTATTACATTCATGGCTTCAATTAACCCTTTTTTCACTAGGCAACCATTTCAGACACACTTAAAGCATTCAGAGAAACATGCTGCATTTCTAAACCGTAGGGATAGAAATAGCACACTATCCAAGCACACCTGTATTATAGGTCCTCAGGTGACAGCACAACCAGGGTACAATACTGCCAGTGTATGTACTGCACATCAGAACTCTGTATATCTCAACATTTAACAAAAATAAAGCTACTTGAAGATTTTCTACCCACTCCTCCCCTTTCCCCCATAATATGCTTTGGAGCTCCAATGTGGTTAGAACTTAAACAACACTCATCTTTTGCTTTAAAATGCCATTTTTATATAAATAAAACCAATTTTTCTTAAATATTAAATTTATCAAACAATTTAAAACTGAATGTACAGATCAAGGCTTCAATACATATATGTAAAATATATCTGTCTTCCTTTAATAAGGAAAACAGTTTATCTTGTCACTGAGCTCAGATGTTGGGGAAGAGGGGGGAATCTATTACCCAGTGTCTCCAAGAGATGTAGAATTATAAACGTAATACTAAAATATTGTTTGGACTGGAACTAAAGCATATAAAATCCCTAATTGAAGTCACAAGTTGGAGCTCCAGAACTTACCATGGGGGAGGAAATAGTCCTAAGACCACCTAAAAAATAAAGTACATTATTAGTTTTATAGAATTAGTACAGTTTTAGTCTACATAGGATTTTAATATGTCAAAAACTACTGGACTGGTGTTTTTGTTACAAACTACATGCTTTCATCAGCATATCGGTTGTATCAGAAAGAACAAGTGAGTTCCTGGGTATTTTAATTTCTGAGAAAATAACCATGTGATTCAAGACCATGAATACACCAGCAAAACCACTCCAAGGGGAACACTACACTGAATATATGTAATAAAGAATTTTCATTATCCCATCACTAGCTGTATTTTCACACCACATGAGACCTAATGGTAGAACTTTCTAGAAGGAAGTTAGTTGAGAAATATACACCTACACATAATATAATTGAGAGCTTATGATTTATGATGTCATCAGAATAACTCCAATAAACTTACACTAATTAGTGAAAAACTAAATACAAAGAAACCATTCCTGTGTAAATGTAGACTCTCTGGAAAGTTATCACTGCAAAACACTTAACCATAATAAACACTTGCAATAC
Organism: Cisticola juncidis; assembly: GCA_013400215.1. Lineage (NCBI taxonomy): Eukaryota > Metazoa > Chordata > Aves > Passeriformes > Cisticolidae > Cisticola > Cisticola juncidis. Next base: position 193,372 of record VXBR01002275.1, read on the forward strand.
TGTAGTTTTGAAAAATGAGCTATTTTTTCTGGAAAAACACAGTAGCAGAAACATGAACTGGCACCGGAGTAACGAGGGTTTTAACACATTTATCACCTTTACCTTCTAAAGTGCCAATTAAAAAAAAAGGCAAAAAGGGTTTTTTTCAGATGGTCCATCTTAAATGGTCTTCTTAAATAGATAATTGAGTATTTCCTACATGCCCCTAGAAAGAGGTACCACCTAAACAAGTTTCAAAACTTCTCAACAATTTTATGTTGTGCTATATGACAGCAGTCTGACAATCGACTAGCAGACAGGAATTAATTGCCATTCGGTTTCCAAGTTCACATGCGGCAAGGGAATGTTCTTCGTATAAGCATCTCAGCAAATGCCACCCTTAATTCCAAGAAGATAAATACTTGCTGTTGATATTTTCATGCATTCAACTTTTTCAGTGAACATTTTAAAAATGAAAGAACATACCACATAATAGTCAAGATCAGAAGGTACATCATTTTCTGTCAAGTAGAACTTTCTAATCTTAAGCAGTACCATATCAAACAAGAGTTCTAAGTGTATCCTGTATCATACATCTTTTCACTTTATCTGTGTAGCTTAACTTACTGGGTTGTAGGGCCTTTTCCAAGCCTTCATAATAATACCAGTTTTCTGCATTACGCTCAATTAACTCTTTGTATACTTCACCAGCTTCTTTCAGTCTTCCTAACTTGAGTAACATCTCTCCTAGAAAAAACACAGAACAGAACTATGAATTACATCAGAAAACACTGGTGAGTAAAGTTTACAATACTAGATATATAAAATTGTTCTTAAGCATACACCAATTCTTAAAAAAGAGGCCTTATTTTCCCAAAGGCATTTGCTGTGTATTACAAATGCTACCTGAAGCTACCACATACAGAGCTCAGAACATTCATCATCTGTGAAAACAAAGACTACTTGTATGTCTGTATCTGAGTATTTAAAATAGCTGTTGGGAACATCAAATAAACAAGCAACTCCTCCTTCCAGGACTTCATCACACAACTAGATCAGTTTTTATCAAGCTGTTTACATAAGAACATTTTTCACATCAACTAACCAGTTTTTAACTGGTTAAATCACACTGGTTTGCTACTAAGTAAATGGTTCTACCAGGTCTAGGTTGCAGGGAATTAGTTTTCTTCACGGCAGCTCATGCTGGACTGTGTTTTGGGATTTGTCACTAAATGTTCATAAATACACCAACATTTTCACCCATGCTAAGCAGTACTTTTAGACCATCAGGGCTTTGTCTCTGGAGACTAGCTGAGCATCAGTCTGTGGGAAGTGTACAGAGACTGCATCAGTTGAAGATCTGGGTTTGATTTTTCTTCCTTCCCATTTCCAGCACTCAAGCTATCTTCATCTCAATGGACAAGTTCTCTTGCTTTTGTTCTTCCTATTTTTTGACAAGTGAGGCTGGGTGAAGTGAGTGAGCAGCTGTGTGGGGCTGACGCCACTGGTCAGTGTCAGCCCACCACACCTGTGCCTGTGCAAGCAAGGACTAGCTGAAGAACATATATATTCAGAATTCAGTATTAGCACTTCAAATCCACAAAACAACTGAGTTATTTTTAACCAAAAAAAATCAACTTCAGTATTCACTACAATAAGCAAGTGCATTAAGAAGCTCGAAAAGGTAACAAAAACTTGATACTTTAGTCAAAAAGGAAGAAAAAATTGTGTTTGTACTTCAAACATTATTCTTTATGAAATTCTTTTTCATAGGATTAAAACTGGGTTATAATAGTTCTGATTTATGGAAAGCTACTCCAGTGTACCAATATAATCTGAGATTTCCTTTATTCCTGTGACAACCCAAGACAGACTACCTGCATTTACTATCCACTTTGGTAGGAAAAGTTAAAATTATTTGTGTATAAAATTTTAAATCTGCTGGTACCAGTTGTCCTATAATAATTGTTATAAATAAAGACTTTACATGATGGGGTTTTTTCCTTTTAGTCCTTTATTGTATCTGAAAGTCATTAGCAAAAATTTCTGACAAAACTGGCCAAGGGAAGAAAAATAATGACTTACCTTTGATTTCTTCTACTATTAATTTATCACATATTTGCTTTTCATATGTCTCTATATGTTCTAAAGACTCCTGAAAAAGATCTGCCTCTCTCATCACTTGATTCTGATATAAAATCAGTTCACTATATTCATAATCTATTTTATTAGGAGGAACCTGGAGGGGAAGAAAACAATATATTGGTTAATATTTACCTGTACCTCAGATTTATGCAGTATTACAGAATACAAAATTTAAGCTACAGAATATAATCAGATCTGTTTATACACAACATCTAAACATTCAAAATGTAAAACTCCCATTACTCACAACCAAATCAGATTCATTTAAAAATATCCTTTGTAGTTAACATTTTAGAAGTCCTTTATTTCTCTTTTTTTCTATCACTGTGGCAAGCTTAAAACTGAATTATATGAGAGAAAGCAAAGATCTTCATTCATTTTCTTTCAGAAGCACTTATGCACTACACAACAATTTTGACCCAAGTTCTACAGCAGATGGCTGAGGTTTAATAGTATTATTTGCAGTATACCAGAGTTCTGGATCAAACTATTTCCAAGAGGAATGACCCATCCACAGCTCGACAACTGGAATTTTTCTGATAGAAAAACTTACACTATTTCTCTCTAACCAAGTGTTCTCTTTACTAAACTTCAAACCCCTGGAAAATACAGTGCACAAGTATACAGAGTTTTTTAAGCAACAGAAAATTATTTTTAGGTCTGCCTGCAGTTGCACACTTAGAACTTTCTAGAGGCTACAGTACAACTAGAGGCTCATCCACCACGCAGTGCTACAACAGCCAAGGAAGCAGGGTGACATTCAAAATTACTTCTTTCAGAAATAACTCCCTAAAGCAGTTTAGGCCATGAAAAGTCTTGCCAGAGTTACAGTAATTCTTTTCATACTAAATGCTCTTCACTAATACACAAAGCTCTACTCTAATTGCAACAATGTTAGAGAGGAAATGCCATCTCTCGAAAATGCCCAGCAGATCAATGCAACTATATGAAATGTACTGTCCAACAGAAATTGTGACAGAGACTTAAAATCTAACATGAATTTTTACTTTTTTTTAAAAGATGAGAAAGCAGTTGAGTTTGATAAATATTAATGATAATTTTTCCTCTGACACTACATACTTTGTTTCTTCCTGAGCAACCAACACTTTAAAGTCACATCGGCCACTAAAGAGTTTACTATTATTTTCTGTTCCCTGAAAAAAGCTTTTCCTTGGTCTTTAGAGACAAATAATTTAATTTAAAAAACAAAACAAAACAAACCATAAAAAGCCAAAACACTACACTGGCTGAAAGAAACATTCTTATAAAGAATACTGTCCTAAACCACTGCTTCCAGCCCTTTCCTAAGCACAGATTGATTTTATAGGATTTAACATTTCTGATTACATGCTCTTGAGATTTTAAGAGGCAACTTTTACAGTACTACTGGGCATTTTTAGAAAGGTTTGCTTTTACATATAAGTGGTCTGAAAGCTAGTATAACAAAATATTGTAAAGATCTGTGTATCTGACAATAAACATTACTATGAAAATAATATCATTCGAGTACTTTTTCAGCAGTTAATACAGTATAGCAAGTGATTGCTAATTGAACAAGACTATACACATACTAGTCAGCAGGTAGCATGAAATTCTGCCCACTTCTCAAAGTAGCTCTCATCTACAGCTTCACTTCCATTTCCACCTTTGCTCAACTTTTAGTCTATATTACCCACAAATAAAAACATTGTTACTGGGAACGCATTTTTAACTGCTTCACAGAATGGACTCATGGAACAGGGGTTAAGCATATTTATCCTCACTGCACTACCATAAAACAAAACTACACAGCACCAATTTAGTTCTTTCTCCTTCACCTCCTCCTAAAAATATCCTTTCCTCCAACACAATACACATATCTAAATTCCAAATTCCAGAAGTAGCCCAGCTTTTTGGCATATCATGAATTGGTTTTAGGCTTTCAAAACACAGATTACCCAAAATCCCTTAAAAAATATATACACAATACCAAAACATATCAACTGACCTCCTCATGGCTATTCTGGCTCAACAGGATAACAAAAAACAAAAAACAAAACAAACACAAAAAAAAAAAAAAAAAAACAACAAAAAAAACCCAAAAAAAAACCCCAAACCAAAATCAAATAATAATAAAAATTTCAAATTAAATTATTCTTACACATAGAGTAAATCCAGCAGAAAGATACTGCACTTACTATCACTCCATTTGAAAAGTATTTTTAAAGTAATTTTAAGAAAAGTCCATCTTCAAAGGTATTTTGAAATCTCATCAATTTAATGATAATTTAAATCTGTAATTCATCAGAAGGCAAGCAGTTAATAACTCCAGCAGTTAATCTGAATAATCGGATTGCTTTATAAAAAAATAAGATATTCTATAAAGGGAATAGCCACACAAATGTTACTGCTGCTCAATACATCTTTACTCCTCCCTCCACCAAGAAGAGCTATGATTCTTCAACAGGAGATGTCCAACTTTCTCCTGAACTCGGTTCTGCTGTTTTAGAATAAATTTCTTCCTCTCCTCCTGGACCAAAGAAGGATGAATTTTTCAACCACAGGTCCTCTAACAACTGTCACTGAAAGAATGTGACAAGATGCAGCCAAAACATACCTAAGAGCAGACCCCCAAAACTTCAGAGGTTTTCTGTCCATATCTGTATTTGTGGGCCTGATGTGAAAATTAGGAATAAAATAAAAATTAAGAATAAAAAATTGTTCTGGAAAAGAAGAAAGGAAAAACGGGACATACAACAGTACAACAAATTGCATAGCTGTTTTACACCTTGGTTCTCAAAATTTAAATTCTGAAACTGTTACATAATTTTGACTTAACTTGGGACAGCACAAGGTGTTACATTTCCTGCAGTGATGTCTACCTTTAACCTCATAACCTGTTTTAGACTGAAATACTGTGCATCTGGCCGATTTACAGCTTTCAGATGACAGGCAACATTGATCTTAATACGTTAAGAGACAAAAAATTCCCCATATCCAGTGATAATTTAGCCACTAGAATAAAACTGTCCATGATAAAAAGTAATTTATCAGTTTAATTTGTTGATCGACTTCCTAACACTACTTCTTCCTTTATTTTCCCTGCTAAGCAAGCTTCCTAGCTATTACTCTTCCCAAATCACCTAGGCTTTTTTCTGTTTACAGTAAACAAAGAGACTCTGCCTTTCACAGACAGCCTTCTCTCTAGTTTTCTTATCTTGCCTTATTCTTAATTTTCTAACTTTTCTTGACATCAGGCTCATCAGGAAGTCTTGATCTCTCAGTAATGAGTGCTTTATAGATAAAATCCCTGCTGTCAGAACTAAGAGTGTAGTTTACTTTTCACCCATAAGCTTGCCCTGAGGGACAGTTTTACAGCAAACTAAGTCAGACTAACTGCAGCCTGGATCAACAAAGGCAGCTCACTTCCCTCAATTATTCTCCTTCCTCTTTCCCCTCTCACCTCACCGTTGTTCAGTTCAGCCAATCAATCCTTCCAAAGAGTGATTATCTTTTTGGCACTTAGGCTTCCTGAACCAACCCTCCACAAGTCAGTCAGTGGTGCACAAGGAAGTGGTGTGATCACACAGGAAAAACTCAGATTGCTCATTTTGGCAACAACCTGTTGCTAGATTAGCTGCATTATTTTGTAATACTGCCTCTTCAGATATTCATCTACAATCACTAAAATGACAGTTCCTTGATTTTTTTCTTAGTTTTACTGCTTGGTCTTGGCTGTTTGCATTCACACCTGAAAGGACAGAGCTGCCCAAGTAATTCAAGTACACAGATATCATTCTACATTACCATTATTTATCAATTATTATGACAGCAGTGTTTTATGTAACATTACATTTCTTTGTCTATTCATTAACATGAACAGTAAACAGTATCAGGCCTAACACAGATTGCCATAAAACGCAAAAACATCCGATTGCTGAAGAGTCCTGCTCACAAGACATTTGGATACCCTCCAGTCTTTCAATCCTCCTTTTAAACTACCACTCTTCTATTGCAGTCACATGCAATATTCTGTGAAGTCCATCACAGATGTTCATTTATCAAGTTGAATGCATACCAACTACAGGCCAAGAGGGAAAATTTGGGAAGGAAAGTAAGCATGATGGGTACCTCCTCAAGATTCATGCAATGTCCTGAACTAGATTATTTTAAGTGCAGGATTGAAAAAATCCACACACGCAAACCCAGTACATTTGGAGAGTACTGTGGAAGAGCCAACACATGGCAAAACTGAGCTGTGAGTTTGCCTGGGCTTTCCTGACTGTTCTGGACCCAACACATTGATCCCCTCCCTCTTGGGGTTCTACCTGGGCCTGCACTCATCAGGGAGATGGCACAACAAAGCACAAGACTATTTTCAAGAGAAATGGAACTAATTTGTTCATATGCATTTTTAGTGTTTTGGAGGAGAAGAGACAATATACCACTTAACTGTCTCTAACAATTTCAAAGAAAAAAGAAGACAGGTTTGACAGGACTAATTTCCTATAAAACTATGTTAACTAACATTTGTAGCATATTTCTGTTCTTCAGTGCTTAAGTAGCTTTTCCACCACTTGCCTCTGACTGACATGATGCTAATCAACAGTTAAACCAGCTCATTGTACAAGTACAAGCAGTCTTCCTATTTACAGGAATTTCCCAAATATCTCCAGTTTTATCAGAAAATGGCATCAGTGCTTGTGCTCATCTTTGTTTTAGGGTGAGATTTGAGTTGGTGGTAACTCGCACACCAGACTCAATCAATATAATGCATTCATCTACAGTATTTAAATCTGGCTTACTCACTAAACTGAATAGTGTATCATGACAGCCCTCAAACAACCATATTTACACACAACCTTTCGGAAAAGACAACACTAACCATCACTTCCATTCTCTCCAAGGGGCCAATAACACTACTAAGCTCTCTTAGTCCTTGAAGAGCCTCAGTTTCTTATGCCACATTTGTTGTTTTTCCATCTACTATATATTCTTTCTAAATCAGTCATTTTGACACCAAACTCAGACTGGGTGCTGCTGACTCATTTGAGAATGACGACTTTTTGGGTGTCAAACACTCACAGAAGATGACCCAATTTTAATTAAAACTTATTCTTTCCAGTTTTTACCCAATGCAGAAGTTACAGTTCTTTTGAAATATCAACCTATATATATATCCAGCATGCAACATTCTTTTTTTTGACCATGATATGTGACCAAGACAAACACTGGTCTCTCCTAGCCATTTATTTCCTTTCTTACACTTAATCCCACAACTCAGAAAGGATATGAGATTTATGTTTAAAAACATAATCTAGATGTCACGTATTATCTTAGAATTTTTACACAGAACTTCCAAGATGCCTCCCAAGCTGAATGGACCTATAAACATGTTTCTTTCTTTTCACATTACAGAATAATCAACACATCCACCCTGTTCTGCTAATTTAGACTTTATAGCTCTGTATTGCCACTAACAGAACAAGGCAACAGTCTCTCTCAAAAAGGTTATACTTGTGATGTTAGGATTGTACGATTTGATTTACTCAGGTCTCAGCAACACCAAGTCTGATCAAAGAATTTTCAGCTACACATTCATGTTACTCTGAAACCAAGCATTGATTTAAAGTGTACTATATATAGATGCATACAAACCACTGACAATATTTCATTCTTTGTAGAGATGTAATGGCATCCAGACTATGGCAGGAGAAAGGGCAAATGAGCACATCCAAAATATTGAAGTATTTTCTGTAGTTTCACCTTTTGTAAAGGAGCAGGATCATCACAGGTTTTTTCTAGCTGTAAGTCTCACAAACATTAAGTTACTCTGCATATCTCCAACCGTAACACTTTATTGAGAGGGATGGAAAGTATTCCTGTATAATTTGTGTCTGCTGCTAAGCTCCTGGAAATCTTTCTGCTCAAAGCAGAAAGCTGTACAAATAACATATTTATTCCTAATTCATAATTGAGTTCTATTTTCAAAGAATTAATTCCTCAGATTCTATCCCTTATACAAAAAGTGCTCTTTCCAGAACAGGAAATCTTACCTGCTGGGTTTTCCTGAACTCTTCAAGTAATTTTAAGGCCATATCATAATCTTTTAGTAAGTGGTATGCAATGGCATATCCAATCCAGGAAGCACGTTGTGTGGGGCGCAGTTGAAGCAGCTGGTATCTTGTCTCCTTCAGTAAAAAAAGCAATTTTAAAAGAAGAATCTTGAACCAGAGTTACTACACATTTATCAAGATTTAACACCAAGACAGCTAATGTTTTAAAATAACTTTTAGAAGTCCTAGGCAACCTTTGAAATTCTAACAGCGTGGGGAAAAGCAGAGTATTTCTGTTTGATAAATCTGGAGGTTACATTCTAAATACACAAGTCATGGAACAAAGCAGAAAATTTATTTGTGGAGACACAGAACATGTCATTTTCAAGAGCACCTCCTAAAGGCCTGAATTATTTCTAAAGACAGAGCTTTGAAATCTCAGAAAACCCTTTCCATCAGAAAACAGGAGCTCACTGCCACTGAAAGAGTGGCATTCACTCTCCTAGGCACAAGGTCCTCACACACTACAGCAATACTTCTCAGAACTTCTTCCTGAGTCAAATCATATCCTCAGGTCAGCAATTCTGTTTTCCCTTTGCATTAGCAAATTCACAAGAATTAACATCCTTAGTAAGGAGACCAGCTAATGCCAAGTCCAGTCCTCTACTTCACATGAGGCAGACAAATCAGTTCAACCAGTTTGAAACTACTCACTGGTTTTGGACAAATTTTAAGGTTTTATTTATTATAATAATCATCACTGGGATTCCAGAATCAGTCATTGCGGGAGCAAGTTACCCACATACTAACAGGAAACACGATAGTGTATTTCTTATTAAAACACCTTCAGCATTTGCAACCAAAACACTGTTTGTGGGGTTCACAATTGCCTGGTAAGTACTTCTACTTGCTAATTTAAGTATTGTCCCTTTTTCTTACTATTTTAGTAAAAAATGAGTTAAGAACTACTTTTACAAAGTGACTGGCGAACCCAATTGCAGAGAACAAATATTTCTAGTTCTGCTCTCAAACTTATATAGAGCTTTACTGCAGTATCTTTTCCTGCTTTCCTAAACAATAGCTTAAAACATTTTTGAAACAGAAAAAGACAGGCAACAGAAATACCACCAATACAAGGTTTCACAGTGGAACAGAAAAAGAGAAGGCTAACAGCAATAAGTGGGAATTCCAAGAGAATACTTACTCTATACCCTTCTAAATCCCTCATCTGAATCTGCAACAGAGAGAGATCTCTCAAGATTTGTAGGTTATCTTTATCTAGTTTGAGTGCATTCCGGTAACACTTGATGGCTTCATCATATTTCTTATCTGAACGCTGCAGAAGACCATAGACATGCCAACCTAATGCAGGTTAAGGAAGATACATTTGCAATTTTCACAAATTAACTGCAGTTACAGGCCAAACAACTTGACAAGACCAGTACTCTTACAAATGAAGATGGATTACTGCAGCCAGCGAAAAATATTAAACACCTCTAAATATTTTTTTAATGAGATGTTACTCCTTAAGTCACATTCATGACCCCCTGAGCATTGTTATACAAATTAAATTATCCAAACTCCACCAGACTGTAAGAGATAGTCACAGATTTATTGTTTAAAACATGCTACCATAATTACAGCAGGAATTCTTACTCACAGAAGTGTTTCATTCTAACAATAGAATTTGTGCATGATTTCTACTTTTCCCCTCTTGCTTATCTGTAACTTCAATAAGACTCCAGACCTTATAGTAAGGAAAAAACCCAGAGCTTCACTTGATTCACTGACAAAGGGGGATCTCAGCATTTTGTCATCAGAAGTCTTTGTCCCAATCTCAGGATCTTAGATTTCCATCAACAGTGTGCCACAGCAAAACAATCAGGCTTTGTACTCCAAAGGATACAGACGTGACTCTTCACATCATTCCGAAGTCCTTTACGAACAAATTCATACGCCTCCTCCTTCTTCCCTAAGCAGTTCAGGGTCAGTCCTTTCATGGCAAGTGTCTCTGTAAGAAGTATCAGATACTTATGTTTCTGACTTCCCATATGCCAGCTTCACAGTGCAGATAGACTTTGAAGTTGTTACACAGTGAAGCCCCCCCATTACAATACAAATTTAGATGGGGATATCAACCTAGCACAGCTGAAGACTATTCCATGGAAGCATTTCCTTTCTTGAAACTGGTCTTAAAAAGAACACTTGTAGAGCATTATACAGATGTAATGAACACAGACAACGCAAACTTTTATTAATTAAAAAATACACTTAGCAGGCTTCGAGGGAGCTAACAATAAGCTAAAGCAAAGCTTTAAGCTAGAGCTCCTCAATGTGTATTAAAGTTCCAGATGCAAAGATCAAGGGAAAAAAGGCTGTGTCACACCACAAGAAATTTGTCAGAGTCAGTTTCCCTGTTACAGACTTCTTACAAAGCATTAGTTAAAGGAAGCATATTTACTGCTACCATATTAGGAGTGTAAGAGACCTCAATGCAATAACATTTTAATCAACATTCTGAGAGACACAAGACTTCAATCAGTACATTGGTATGACTACTCCTCTCCTTCTTCCCCCATTCCTCAAGGCACACAGTAGACAAGCAAGTTGCATGTAATGCATGCACTATGTCTCAAAGCTGTTCCAGATTCATATTTCAGGTTTTTTGTTAAACAAGAGGCCACTTGTTTTGGTCCCTGCCAAAAGATTAGTCACTTTCTTCATCATAATGCTCTGGTTTTCTTCCAACTACAACCTCTTCCCCAGTATTAATGGCAACAGACTGTGATCTAAAGGTCAGCTGTAACGACAGTTAGAAGTTTTATTGATAGATCCATTTAACACTTTTCTGTACAGTACATCTACAAGTGAATGATGACCCAAAATTAGTCAAGGGTTTGTTTTTTGTTGTTGTTGTTTTTCAGTTGTCCTATACCCACATTATAAGAACAGAGAAAGACAGAATGATACCTTTCAAATAACATTAAGATGTTTAAAAAAGAATATCCACACTGTGGCAATGGGAGCAAGCTAATCCTGCCTCCACAAACAAGGGAGATAACTGCCCAGCCACACCAATCCATCTGTTTTGCCACTTTCTCACTAAACTTTTGAAACTCCTTTTCTCTGAGGCTAAGTGAGACAAGTGCAGCTTTCCATCAGATCACTTCACTGGTTTAGTTCTGCTTCAGCTGTTCATTCCAGGCTTTCCTCCTAAGCTTCAAAGCCATTAATGGCTCAAATCCACAGAGTACGTGGATTGCCAAGGCAGCTAGCTGTCCTGGAAAGGTCGAAGAGGCAGCAATAGGAGAAAAGACAGACCTGTATACTGAGATGTTATAAAAACAAAGTGCTAGTAGAGATGCATTAGGTCAGAGCTGAACAAACCACTCTAGCTTTGAAGCAACAAAAAACCTACTTTTATCTCTAGAGAAGTCATGAAGATAACAAAGCAGACATGGATGGAAGCATGAAAATGATTAGTCAAACATTTTGACAAGATTTGACAACATCAAATAGGAAAATAATTTTACTGACACAGTACATTCACGCTCAGGTTGCTTCAAGAGTAAAAAAAACCAAGAAATATTCCCTGTATCAGAAGGAATGATTGACTGAATAATATAACAGAAACCTGTAATACAGTAAGACTAGAGTATCCTATTGAGAATGTAAATAGAATTTAACAGATGTAAATAGAAGCAATATTCTGCTGCTGTTTCCTACAATATTTATGAGAGCAGGCTCACCAGGTTCTGCCTTCAGCTTCAAGTATTAACATCAACAGTATTACACTTTACTCCCTTTAGGCAGCAACTTGGTATGCAGTATAGAAAATTTAAGACTATGAACTTAACAAAAAACCCTCTGGATTTTTAATTTATTGGCAGAACACCTTCATATAATATTCAAAAAAGGCTGGGCTTGCTTTAAATAGGAATATAAGAAAAACCCACTCTAGCATTCTGACCCAGAAACCTAGAAAGGCAAGCTGGAAGCTTCACCAAAGTGTTGCTTCCACCATATATTTTCATCTTCAACATCCCACTGCACAGGGGTGTTTGACTGAGGCAGAGGGGAAACCTGATCTGAATGCACAAAGAGTGAGAATCCAGAGTAATTACTCAGTCATAACAGAATCACACTCCACAATAGGCTCTTTTCTTTCCTAATAGTATGATATAGATAATAATACATTTAAGCTCTTGACAGGAGAAAAAAAAAATCTTGAGTCTGCAGTTACCTCCATGTTCAGCAAATTTTGGGTTAGAAAGAATCATCTTGCAGAACTTGAGTCCATTTTTGTACTGTTTTTGTTCGTAACATTTCTGTAAAAGAGGCAAAATACAATCACTGAAATGCATTTAAAACCACAGTACTTTAACATACTATTACAAATGTAGTCATTCATCCAGTAAGGTATGGTGATCAGATCACTAACAAACTCTAGGCAAATATACCTATTCGTATTAAATTGCCTCTTCCTAGCATTCAGAACATGCAACAAATACTCTCATGGTCTACTTTTTTTTAAAAAAGTAATTCATTTTCAACAAAAATAGGACAGGGAAGTACCAATATCTACTTCAATTCAGAAATATTTCTTAAATAGAAATTTCTTCTTAATTTCTTCTTCTTAAATTTAAATTTCTTAAAATAGAAAGCACAGTTAGAAATCTTGACTCAACAGAACTTTTGAGGAGAATTAATCTCGGAGTTTACACACTCCTTTCAAAATCCCACATCCCTGGCCTAGTGACTTCACAGAACAAGACATCTCAAGACAGGAGATTTTGCTAGCTGCCAACATAGACTTTTGGAAAGAAGAGAGAAACCATGAAGTAGGACAGACTCATCATAACCTCAGAAATTGATAAGAAGTATCAGTTTACATAATTACTAAGCAAACTGGCAAACAGCATGGTTCAACTGTGGGAACATATGGAAGAAACAAAATGTGAATGTGGGTCCCTTTTCCTCTTCTGGAAGATATTACCTAAATCACTACAGTTTTTGTAATTTAAAGCAACTACTGATCAGTACAGTGAATCACTAAAACAAATCTGTTTAAAGCAGTTAAAGGCATGCTTGTGCCAGTAAGCATGAAAGTGGTCATGCTTTGAGGTCATTTAAGCTTTTTAAATGTAGGAAAACCACCAAACCAGGCTTAACTTGGCACCACTTTTGGTCAATAAGGAGTATTGTCCTGCTGTAATTTAGATAGCTATTCTCAGGAAAAGATATATCAGTTCAGTTACGTGCTTGAGTGCTTTAGCAGTGCTTTTTCTCACAGATCATTCCCACTCCATCAATCTTCCAGCACAAAGGCGAAATCTGTGTTAAACTAATACAGAGATAGTAACTCCTTTGCAGATCATCCCATTACTTCACAGGGTAAAAGCAATACAGAAACATAGCTATGCACACTCCGGGGTAGTTGGCTAAGGTAGCAAAACAAGGGTCCTCCCCCAGTCTGTGAGGAAGGGCTTAAATACAGACAGTTTTTAGGTTCTTGTTGCCTGAAACTCAAGACACTTGCAGTTAACCATGACTAAGTGCAGATTAAATCACAGAATAATTTAGGTCAGCAGGAACCCTTGGAGGTCACCAAAATCAGCTCTCAAAACAAAAGAGAGCTGACCCTGATATCAGATTGGGTTGATCTGCCTGACTGACTTTCGGCAGGACGGCCAGAGTTCCATCAGAAGCAAACAGTTATACTATGGGAATTCACATTTAAACAACAGCAACAGAAAAGCTCTGACATTTTTTAAACTGAGAACTAGTTTCAACGTCTTTTACCAGAAATAACCTAGGTTGTGGCAAAACTTGGAGTCTCCTCTAGGGGAAGTCTCCTCCTCTAGGGGAATAGGAGACTATTCATCTAGTCTCTTTGTTAACTTAAGATGCTTAGTATAATCTTTCAAGAATCCTAGGAGAATACCAACCAATGTGCTAAGTATGTTTTCTAAACTAATTCAAGTACGCCTAAAAATGTAGCAATAGTGAACATTCATTCACGATTCTATAACTCCTGCAATGTTGAGTGAGACCCCAAATATACAGCAGTGCTTAACCAGAAGCTATTTGAGTCAAGTGTGCACTTAAAAATAGATTAACTACTGGAGAAAATCAGATCCATTATCCTTGTTCTGACATTTTTATCCTATAGAGCTCAGTCTCAGACCTAGAATAAGAACTGAATTGAAGATAATTAGAGATAAATGTGATTTTTGGAGGACAGACAAGATCACATTTTCTTAAAGCCCAAGAGATGAATGGGAGAGAGAAATTGATGCACTACACAGTGAGAGGAAATCTAAGTTCAATATTCAGTTTTTTGGCTTGCTGATAAGACAACCAGCATCCTTAATTTAGGTTGACAGAAGATCTCAGAGCCCCAAGTCCAAATTTTAATCCAGTACTGCCAAGTTCACCACTAAACCATGTCCCTAAGTGCCACATCCATATATCTATATGCCACAGCCATATATCTTTTGAATATCTCTAGGACTGGTGATCCAACCCCTTCCCTTGGCAGCCTCTTCCAATGCTGGACAACCCTTTCAGGTGAAGAAATTTTTTCTCATATAAATTTTAAACCTCCCCTGGTGCAACTTGAGGTCATTTCCTCTTATCCTGAAACTTCTAGGAGAAAAGACCAATCCCCATGTTAGTAGAGTCTCCTTTCAGGTCCTTGTAGCACACATGAACATTTGGGAAGCCTGATGTCTCCATATGTGTTCTCAAGTCTTTCACTTATCAGGACAAACATGGCTGAAATGCATTCACTAGAATCTGTCCCATTGCATTAAGTCTTTGGTACACTAAAAGCTCAAGTTGATCTGCTGAGGTTTTTTTAACTGTCTTATCTGTAGTGCTTAATGTGATGTCAAATAGCAAAGCATCTGAGAAGTAATCATAATTGTAAAGGTAAAAAATCCTAGTAACAAGGATACAACAATGAAAAACAAGAAAAGACTTAATTCTTGTATTACAGTGCTTTGCTGCATCTATTTAGCAAAATGCCATTCATAAATTATATTTTTATGTCATTTTTTAGAAGACTTAAAACCCCTTCCACTACTAAATAGAAACAGAATCAAAGATCTGAATCACTAGCATTACTTGTAAAACAGAAGGACTTCATGTACCACTACTCAACGCATATGTCATTTACATCTTACTTATGTTTAACTATTTACAACACCAGGTTAGTGCAGGGATGATTTACATCTCCCTAGACATAGCTTCTGCTGCCTTGAAAAAGGCTATGCATTAAGAGAACAGCTCTATTTTTCACATACGTAATTTAATACACAGTTAGGCAATTTTATGGCTGAAGAACATCCCATCATCTCAGACATTAACACTCACTTCCAAGAAGTCATCTTAACAAAAAATAATCTCAACTAGCAACTCAAAGAGAGACTGTAGCTGCAATAACCAATTCCTTACTCCCTGGCCCCAGTGCCTCTGAAGGTATTCCAAGTGATGTACTGTTTCACAAAGCATTTTTATGTGAAGACTAGATAAAGAGTAGTATCACATTCAAAGACAACTTTTTAGCAGGGCTAAGGGGTGATGTTTTTATGCTAATAGATCAATTCACACTAGACATAAGTAAGACACTTTTTATGATTATAGTAGTGGAACACTGGGATAAGGCTACCCACAGAGGTGACAGACGACCCCTTCCTGGAAACATTCAAGGGGTTCTGAGCCACCAGAGCTAGTTGAAGATATCACTCCTAATGGCAGGGGGTTGCACTGCCACTACATGGCATTTAAAGGTCCCTCCCAACCCAACCTACACTATAATTCTGTGTGAAATGTCTTTCACAACAATCCTGAAATTTAAAAATTGGTTCTGCTGTCTATCGACAAGAACTGAGCAAATGCAAAATCCAAACAAATCAACATTTTAACATTATTCTCCAATCCTACTTGTACAGCTGACATTCTGTTAAGACAAGTCTGCACATCAATAGACTGCCTTGCTAGAAACATGATGGAGCATCAGAATCACCAATAGGAAAAATAAGCATTTCAAACTAATTAAACAATTTCAACATAGCTGCATAAATACAGCTTCAAGTTTTATTAGAAGAACAAATGAGAGAAACACTAGGTTGGAAAAGACCTCTCTAATTGCCAAGCCCAGCTGTCACATTCTCATTGAACCATGTCCCTAAGTGCAGTATTTACATGCCTTTGTAAATACTCCCAGAGTTGGAGACTCAACCACTTCCCTGGGCAGCACATTCCAATGCTTAACCACCCTTTCAGTGTGAAAATTTTTCCTCATATCCAATCTAAATCTCCTCTGATGCAACCTGAGGCCATTTCTTTTTCTCCTGTCACGTGTTACCCGGGAGAAAATACTGACTCCCACCTCAATACCATCTCCTTTCAGGCAGTAGCAGCAAGTGATAAGGTCTCCCTTGAGCCTCCTTTTCTCCAGGCTGAACTATCACAGCTCCCTCAGCCATTCCTCAATAAGACTTCTTTAAGACATCATTTGTTCTACTCTTCCCTGCTACTGTACTTCCATATAATCCTGCCTGCAAACCTCTCAGCACTCAACAGTTTCAACATGCTTCTTGCCAGGTAGTGTCTTGGCTCCAGTTATCAAGATGTTGGTGTAGAACTAAGGGAGGGTTTTGGCAACACCTAAGAATCACTAAAAAAAATTACTCATGTTCTCAATGCTCTGTAACACTGATGGAATGCTGCTTAAAGAAGGAAACCAAGGACTAAATGTGGAACATCAGAGCCTAGGGAAAAAGGACAAGGCTTACATATCAAGCCTTATGGAAAGAATGTTGGAAATCTTCCTCAGTCACAATGGTGATCAAGTTCAGTAGTAAAAAATTCTCAGTGATCAATGATACAGATTCTGATCAGCACCTTTTCCTGTGAGTTATCTGACAAGTACTTTGGGGCTGATCAAATTACTGATCCACATTTCTGACCAAAACCAGGCACAATCAATACAAGAACATCAGAACACTGTCAGTATTCTTAATTGGCATTTAACATTTTGACCTTTTAAAAAGCCTTGTTTTATTGCACATCTATAAAACAATGTCATCAACATAAAACAGACCTTCTCTTTCCTACAGTAGCTGATAAAATTAGTTAAGTACCTTTGTCAAATTTTAGGTTAACGCTCAGTAGTACTGCTTCTAAGCTAATAAATCATTATTAAGTTATTCACCAGTTTGACAGCAAAGTCTAGCCGTCTTGTTTGAAGGAGTTCAGCATCTATGTTGGAAATGCTCCTCATATTACAAACTATATGGATGTTTGCAGTACTGACTGAAGTACTGCAATACGAAAAGAAAGTATCATGATACCACTTAAATTCAGAGACAGACTAGAAACCTCTCCATGAGGTTTTCCAAACAGTATCCCTCTCTCCACTCTGACTTCAGATCACCAATGTTTTACAGAACGAAAGAAAAGGATTAGTGGGAAGGGACTTTGGGTCACAGAGGCCAAGAAAGCCCCATCTCAAGCATCTTACATTTCCAGTCCCTGGGCAACCATTACAGAGCATCAACATGTTTTTCTACCCATTCTCCATATCCTACCAGGATTTTATATAGGCATGGCCATCCCATGTCTGCTATTAGTCTGCTGGTAAGAGTAGTTAACCTTATCATCTGAAATAAAAAGAGGAAGACAACCTAGATACATCCTTGCTTGCTTCAGCTGTCCAAACAGACAGGCCACACCGTTCTTCTCCAGACCTGGGGACTTCTCAATGCAGAACAGTGCTGAGTCAGAACACAATGGTGTACAACAGAACAAGCAGCCAGGACTACGTGGTGGTAACATTTTGATCAATGTATTCACCTCACAGTTATATCCAAGCTTTCACTATCATGATACTCTGTATACAACAACAGCATTTTGTCCCTTAACCAGATTTTCACAATTATTCAACTTCAAATCATCAGAAGATGCAGAACTTAGTACATGAAGCAGGTAGTAGTAACAGTTGTAATCACTGCTGTTTGTATTCTTTATTATTGGCAGAATAAAATTACTGTTGTATTTATCATGGGAAAAAAACACGTGCAATAAGAGAA
Source organism: Cisticola juncidis (assembly GCA_013400215.1). Lineage (NCBI taxonomy): Eukaryota > Metazoa > Chordata > Aves > Passeriformes > Cisticolidae > Cisticola > Cisticola juncidis. The sequence goes on from VXBR01002275.1 coordinate 211,628, forward strand.
TGTTTTTTCATAATTTATTGTCACAGACCTCTTTAACAGTCCTATAAATTACACCTCTTTTAAAAGGGAAAGCTATTATCAATAAGCTTGCCTTAAATTAAGACCTAGTGTAATTTTGTGCTGTGCACACACACTCAATACAATCTGAATTCCTAGAATATCCTTTGTTTCAAGAGGGCAGAAACAAGAAAATGGAATAGAAAGAGCTGACAAATGCAATATTTTGCATTTGTAACTTTTACACTGCTTAATCCAGTTCTCTCCTGTTTATGAACACGTGTGTGCCCCTGCAAAGCAAAAACCGTAGCAGCGACACTAGAAATGAGACAAGCTGTAGCCCTGACAGACATTTTCCAGTAGTTTTCAATCTGCACTTTGTGTAGAAGTACTGAAGAGACTGATCTGACACATCTCCTGGGATGAATTGCAATTTGCGTAGCAAGAACTCAGATGAAGCAGGTGGCTCCACAACCTTAGTGGAACTGCATATGGGAGCAGTTAAGTAAATGAAACCATGAACACCAGCACTGTTTTGTGGGATCTGATACAATACACAGTAAAACAAACATCAGGCTTTAAAAGTTACATTTTTTGGCATCTTGAAGCAAGTTTAAGACAATCATCAACACAATTTAATTTAATCTCGACACTCCATTCTTAACAATGCAGTGATTCAGCCAAAAATCACATGAATCACAGCAGATCAGAGCTGAGATCAGACACACCTGGTACAGGCCACCAGTAGATACACAAGTGATGGATGCAGAGAGAGGCTTGTGAGAAAGACAAGCTCTGCTGCAGTTCTCACCAGCACATTCTCAGCCTCCAGTTATTTGTGTCTCACCAACACTCCAAGCCAAAGTGTTTATCTTCACTCACAAAAAGAGTAAAGAGGGTCCCCACCATGCACTCCTCAAAGCGTCCAAACCATTTCATGCAGCAAAGGGTTCCACAGTACAATCACCTTTTTGTTAACAACTTCTTGTTTGGAACTTGCTGCTTTGCAGCCACCATTTCTACCAAAATCAAAATGAATCATGGTAGCTTGAAGATAGGCAAGTACCTATTTAACTTCTGAATCTTCTGTTAAGTTCTCTCTCCCTCTAGAAGGTCATTTTATACTCCTCCTTTTGAGGAGGCTTGGGGGAGGAACCAGGAGAAAGAGCAAAGCACACTGCACTGCAAATGTAGACTTGCAGTGTACTTGAGGAGTGGCATAACATCACATTCCTTTTCCCAGGATTCACCAGTTTTCAGTGTATAGGGGAAACTGTCTTAACAAAACTTCAAATACCTCTGAAAATCTCAAATCTTGGGCCAATCCATCTCACAGCCCATACAAGGTCTGTATTAAAGTTAGGATTTCCAAGTCTTACATTCATCTACAACCCATTTCACTTGTTATGTCTCAACTTGATCCAAAAATATGGAAGCTTTCAGGTGGCCTTCACTTTTTGTGCCACAAATAGTTTGAAACTGAACTCTTCTTGCTACTGACTGCTTGTTCTGTTCCACATAAATAACCACATAAGAAAAAATTCCAGCATAAAGCACAAAATTACTAAACTCTGAAAAATTACCATTTTTTAAAAGAAAAGTATGAATAAAAGACCAGAATAAAGAAACAACCCGCACCATTCCACAGAAGGCTGCTTTCTGAGCCTTGCATGACGACCTTCACAAACTCCTTTTGAAAAATGAAATCGAGAATATCTCTCTGGGATAACGTCTTCTCCAAATGAGACTCTCTCAAATCACTGATGAATGTGAAGTGTGACTTTCCCTTATGACAGTCTTACTGACTGTTACCATTAGCCTGGCATCTATCCTCCACAACTTTGTCATTCCAGTAGTTTGCAGCTGGCCAGGCATCCTTACCACCTCGTTTAAAAGTCCGTATGGAGGGAACCGCCTACGCTCTTCCTAAGCTGCCCGTCCTCAGCAGCACAAGCAACACCCACACCAAGAATCAGTCTTAAGTTACACCAGAAGATTTTAAGTGACTGCCCCAAACTCTTTTCTTTAAAAAAGGGATCTTCAATGTTAGAGACTTCAAACTTCCACTGCTCCAGTGGTGGATTAATAATGGTACCTCACCTATGATATTTACCTCATTTGGCAGGCCCTAATTAGCATAACAACATAACTTCCCAGTTACTGAATTTAATACTTCAGTAACTCCCCACATCACTACTAGGAGACTGACCAGTTGCATGCTTATAAACCATTATTATTTTATTAAATAAATTGTTTAAAAAGCTTTTACAATTCTATGCATAAGAATTTTAAAAAATCCCACAAACACCTGTATATTTATATTTCATTAAAGAATAAATCTCTTAAGGTCATTGAAAAAGCTGGAGAACAAAAAGGAGAAGAAGAGAATTACAGAAGTTGAACAAATCCTCAGACAGGACACTTCAGGTAATTTCTAACATTTCCTTACCCTAAAAAATGGAAAATACATGCCTGAATGAACTGAGCAGCAACAACTCACTGCTGCTGCAAGGCTATATACTTGCATACTTTTTGTGTCTTATTAGCTGAAATCAGCTGCAATTAATGCAGCAAACCTTATTTTAGGCCACAGCAGTATGAGGAATTTGCCAAGAAACCAAAGGATTAGTAATTTACAAGCATGATACTATCCACAGTTCTATTAGTCATGAAACAAACATCAGACCATACCTTACACCGCACGAGCCTGGGCTGACACCAATACTTATTAGAAAACAGTAAGCAATTCTTGAAAACAAAAACAACTTGGCAAGTGAGCCATGAAAACATGAGAAGAACCCCAAGGCTTTCCTCCCAAGTCTATGAGACTACTTACAAAGACTACTGCCATGCCCTGTCCAGACAGAGCTGATTTGATTCCATAAAGCCAATGTTTAACTCTGAGACAGTTTATAGCATGGATTCTTAAGTGAAGGAAAAAAAAAATCAAAGCTGCTTAAACTGAAACATACTCTGAAGGCAAGTTTACAACTCAATTTTAAATACACAAACCAGAAGATCAGGCTAAGCTTACTAGAAGTAAACACCAAAAACATGACACCAAACTTCAGCCTTAACAAGAAGCATTTCTAAGTTACCATGAGTATGTTACAATTGCTATTGCTTCCCTAATCGTCTAACTGCTGGTTTAAGTCAGCCTGCTCAAGCACTGCCAAGCATGCAAGCACACAAATTGATGTGGCTTAAAGACTATTTACTCAGCTTCTTGAGCAGACTTCCCAGCTTACACTGAACTCCAAGAGGCCACACCAGCCAGGGCAGCTCTGACAGCTTTGCTGTTACGTGGGCATCTTGTTCAGAACCTCTCTCATATGTTACATACATAGCAGGTCACTGAGAAGGATTTATCATGATCTCCAATTGAGTTTCCCCTTTCACAACTGCTAATTCTCTGCAGAGCATTCATAAAAATACTAGAGTCTTAGTATCTGAGTACAATTTCCTTGCATCTGTTACAAGTGATTAAATCACTACATGCTTGTAGGGTCTTATTATGCAGCCTCCCACCCAATTTTTGAAATTACCAGGGATGCTATGGGCATTTTAAATATTCTAGCAGTGCCAAAGTAAGCAAAAGCTGCTTCGATTAAAGAGCCTTTAGCACCACAAGCTATACTACTAAACTAAAATGCTCTGAGACATGTCAAGCAACCAAAGGGTTCCATTTGTAGTATGCCAGCATTAGTATTTCAGAAAGAATTAGAGCTAGCCAGAAAAAAACTATAAAAAATTAACTTTCAAGAAGTGACACTATATGAAACGACAAGCCAGTAATTTTATGATCAACACTTTGCAACTGGCTACTATACAGCACCAGTTAAAGGCTTCTGAAAGTTTGAGAAAGCAAGTAAATTTCTGTATAAATTTCACTGAAGTTTTATGTATCACTCCTCCCTGCCTAAGCACTAATTTCCAACAGTTTCATCCACTGTTTAATATTTTTTAAAAAAATGTTTAAAATATGATCTCCAGAAAAGCCATTCTATAATCCAATCAAAAAAACTTTGGCTGCTACTGTGAACTTGTCTGCTGCTAGTAAGAATAATCACTTAACTGTTCTAATATTAGTCACTTATTTTTAGCAGAGAGAAAGAGGAGTGCTAGAATGACTTACTAAGATGCATACCATAAGCATGCAGTAAGCAACAAATCACCATTAAGAACCATTTCTTTAAAACCTGCTTACTACACAAAGCAGCCAAAAGAAAACAGCTCTGAAGCACCTGCCGAGACACACCAGCTCCATACAGAGAACAGGAGCTCACATACGCTGAGCTCAAATGTCTGCCTCTGAACCACTAAGTACTGAAACTACCTAACCCGTTCGTAGAGAACTAAAGATATTCGTGCCTGACAGCAGGGACAGACGTGTGTGCTGCACAGACGTCCTCTGCCTGCGGAGTGGTAAACTGACACAGAACACCTCAATTTTGTTGAGGCTGGAACTCCATTACTATCACATTGGCAAGTTCATGAAAAGGGGAGTGTGGTGTTTTTTTGTCTCGGCAAGGAGTGGGGCTTTTCCTGCCATAAAGTGTTAGCATGATAAAGTATACAGTGATTGAGTTAGAAACTCACAGCTAAAGCGAGCTCCTTCTTCAAAGTTATTCACAAACACTAAATGTCCTTTACACCATTAAGTCTCAAAGACCGGGATTCGGCCAGCACAAAGGACTTGACACAAGTCCTCCAAAGGACGCACACAAGCAGGGTACTTCAATCCACCACAAGTCTTCAGCTACACTCAAAACTGCTGAGCGAGCGAACTACTTTTAACCCAGTCCCTACACCGAAACCGACGCTCTCGCTGGAAATGAAGCACAGATGGGAATCAGCCAAGCAACAGCAGATCCTGTTGCGCTCGCACCGTGCTTCGAGGTCGCCTCCTCCGGCGCCGCGCGGGGAGGGGAGCGGCGGCTCAGCCCGGGCTCGCCCCGCAGTCCCCGCGGCGGGCGGGAGGAAGGCGCTCGGCGGCCCGGGGAGGCTGCCC
>VXBR01002275.1:217077-260547 GCA_013400215.1 Cisticola juncidis
CTGGTAGGGAGGCGGTGTTGGGAAGGAGCGCAGTCTCTGTCGGCGGCGGGGCTCGGAGAGGCTCTGCGGGCTTGCAGTGCCCTGACTGGTATTTAAGGAAACAACAGCAAACTTGGCAGCCGGGCTTTGAGCGAGCGGGGACGGCTCCCGTCGCATTAAGGCATTTTCAGCAGTCGGTTATGTAAAACTTCCCGACACCATCGTGCGCCCATGGAACAGCGGCGTTTATTCATCGCTTGGCTCCTTCACCGAAGGAGGTCTAAGGTCTTTTATTTTTTTTTTCTTGTTATTCTCAAAAATCATTCTTAAAACCAAACCAAAACCACCAACAACCAGGAACACTAAAACTACATGACCCAGAGCATTACTTAGAAGGAAAATTGATTAAACTGTCTAGGTTACAACCAATTAAAAAGACCATCTTACAAGGAAAAAAACTAGGCGACTGCAATTAAAATCTCTGTTTACATAATCAACCCTTTAAAATACTAATTATATTTTGGCATTTATTTCAGAGTATCTTAGTTCTGTAATAATATGGGTTACCCATCTACAGTCGATGAACATGATAGATATCCCAAAGTTAAGCAAGTGTGCACAAAACAGTAACTCATAAGAGCCAATTAGAAAATTGGTGTGCTTAATATATTTTATCTCATACTCTGTAAGCAGATGGCTATGGGAGAGACTGAAGATCCCAAGGAGCATGTCCTTGACTTGACACAAGCCTTGCTGAAGCTGATTACAGGATAGCTGCTTTCCTTTCCAGCTAATAGAGGGAACAAGAGAGTAGAGGGAACAATTTCTTGAAAGAGAGTAACCTGGATTTCAGTCTAACTTGAGGACTACTAATTAGGAAAAAAATAAAGTGATATGTTTAGGAAGTCTCTTGAGATAAAAATAGCAAAGATGAGAACATAAAGTATATGCTTTCCTATAGTTTTTTATAGCTGAGCCATTTGCTTATGGACACTTTTTGTGAATGGTTGTTGGTTGCTGTTGGTGTTTTGGTAATCTGTCTAGATATATGGTTTGTCATAAAGAATATTCTCTGTTGTGTTTATTTCTCACTTTTTTGATCTGGCATGCTTCTAATGATGCCAGTCAGCAGGGTCACTGATCACAGTATGTGTGCTTTCCACAGGCAATACCAAATTCACTGTTTTTTCTGCTATATGCTGTAGTAGTGCTGCATTGGGTATCCGATCTTTGTAAAGCAGGAGTATTGCTGACAGGCATGGCAGCCTTGGCTTTGCCCTGCAGCATCATTTTCAGAGCCCGTTTGTACCATGGCATGTCTTCAGCATTTTTAACAACGACCTGAAGCCTTGACTCTATGAACCCTAGTTTGTGTCTTAGCAAAAGACATGTAATGCCTCTGGTTGGGTTCGAATGATAAACAGATGCATCATGGAGAATGGTCAGACAAATATTGTGCTAGGTGGACCTTTGATCTGAAGCAATAAGGCTGTTCTTGATAGCTAAAGGTCTCTGTTTCCTGATAGTCCAAACACAGGAAAGAATGCTGTCTGAAAGTAAGCAAATTGCAAATAAGAGTCAGAGGTTCAATTTGCATCTAGATGTGTTCATATTAAAAGTCAGTGTTAAAAGCAGCAAGAAAAGGAAAGCAGGGAGGCAATAAAAGAAACGTTTGTAGGCTAGCTGGAGAGAATAAACAAAGAAATGAGCTTTGTGGGAAGGCAGAGCTCCAACTGAAAGTGAGGTTTGGGAGCGCAGTCAAGAAAACTTCTTGTCATTTAATCCCACTGTGCTGGGCAAAACAAAGCTCTTTCCACAGGCTTTGTTAATAAACAGGACTGTATTCAAGGCGCGTTTGATTCTGTCACCACTTTTTTCCTTCAGACAGAAAGATTTCAGAAGTCTGAGCTGTTTGGGCTGAAACAGGGGAACAACACTGAAGTGTTACACACATTGTAACAAGTTTGCTATTTTTGCAGTGTGTGTCACTGCTCCTGTGGAAGTTGTGGGGCAATGCTCGCACACCACTAAACCCAGTTAGGGCTCCCTGGGTGAAGAAGGGCACCGTGTGGGCATGGACCTGCCTTCAAGCTGAGCATGCTGTAAGGCCTGGAGCCTGTTCTGTCAGATGAGCCTCCCTTTGCCTCCAGTTTCTAAATTGGCAGGTTAAAGGTGCCAGGTTTTAAAGTACAGGACCACCATATCTATACTGAAGCCTGGGAGCCCAGCTGTCTTCCTGCTGTCATTCTTCCCTTCTACACCCAATGTCACTGTGGGCTGCTGAGGAAGGTGAGAAAGGCACCCCTCCCAAACAGCCCATGCCCCATCACCCCTGATCCTCACCAGCTCCATCAGCAGCTGCTGCTTCAACCATGCAGGTTTTAAGGCGTTGAAACAAACTGTAAGAGGGGTAGAAGCACAGATTTCACATCCTTTATACTCAGTTCCATACTGCAGTGTAAAAGCATGTGGCAAACTTAGGGAAGGTGTGTATCTTACATGTTTTGAATATGAGATGCATGGACAGGTCCTGTGGTGCATGGTCCCTGGCAACCCTGCTGACTGCACAGGGTCCAGCCCTTGTCTTGGCTGTGTCCCCTGCGTGCTTTGCTGCCTGGTAGGATGGGAGCAGGACAGGGTGTCACAGTCCCTATTTTCACACTTAAAACATTCATGCACAAGGCATAATAAAAACTGAACATGATCATGTTTAACCAGAGGAATTAATGCAAGAACCATTACTGGCTGGAGTAGAAGCTGATTTGATTTTCCTTGGCCTACCCTCTTCTTTTAAAACCAATTTTGGAGCACAAGGTCTACTTGCAGTTTCAGGTTATTAGATTCTTGGTTGTCTTCCCAGAGAGTACCTTCCCAATACTTTTAAGTAGCAAATTACATATTTAGAGTATGAATGCAAGTATAATTTTATTATTTCATTTCACTGAGTCCCAGAAGTCATAGTGGAAGAAGAGTGATTTGCAATGGGGATGGTGTCTGGCTGATGGCATTTCTAATGGCACATCATCGTGGGTTTAGGCCTGGGGAAGATCTCAGGGTGCTGTTTGCTGTGGCCCTTTGGAAGACTGGACCAGCTCTCCGGCGTGGTTCCTGTTCTCTGGAACTGGTTTTCCACCTGTTTGCCTTGCCTCCTTTCCCCACAGGTGAAGCAGAGCCAGAAGCTGTCCTCAGGTCTAAACAAGTGCTTAGCTGTCATTCAGGCGCTAAAGTTTGATCCAAATCCTACCCATTGATTGGTCCCATTTTCAGTCTTTTGGAATATTTACTACACCAAAACCCAGACATGTTTTACATGCTAAATACAGAAGGTTTTTTTTTTTTTTTTTTGTTTTGTTTTGTTTTGTTTTGTTTTGTTTTAATGTTGTAGAATGATAGTAGCTGGGAAGAAAGGTACTTTGGTGATTATAGGTATAAAAGAAAAAAAAATTTAAGTATTTAAAAAAAATTAATTAAGGAGGTAGTAGTATAATGTTTAATAATAGCTTTTAAAGTGTCCACATACATAGTATATTTCAAAACATACTTTATGAGGAGGCTGCAGCTAACTGGCATAGTCATAATCAGAATGGTAATGTTTATTAATATTGGGTTTGCCTTTAGTAGCAGTGTAAACATTCATTTTAAATAGAATTGAATAGTGAGCTTCGACACCAAGTGGAGCTCAATGTTATTTTATTCAGATTTCTCTGAAATTAATCTTTTAGTAACGAGATTCGAAGGGCGGAGGCTGCCTTTGCCGTCGGCGGCGGCGGGGAGAGGGGAAGCGCGTTTTCCCGCGGGCATGCTGGGACTGCGAGTGCGCCCGCTGCACTTCCCGTCTGCCGCGGCCCCGCCGCCAGCGCCGGGATCCGTGCGGCGCCCGGGCCTGCGGACGGTGAGTGCCGGGGCCCCGCCGCGGCCACCGGGGAGCGCAGCCCCAGAGCTGCCGCCCCCGCCTGGCCGGGGCTCCTGCCTCCTCTCCCTGCCCGCTCCTGCCTCTCCCTGCGCTCTCCTGCCTCCTCTCGCTGCCCGCTCCTGCCTCTCCTGCCCACTCCTGCCTCCTCTCCCTGCGCTCTCCTGCCCCTGGCTGCCCGCTGCTGCCCCGTGAGCCCCGCCGCCGGCCGGGCTGCCCGGGCGCTCCGTGCGCGGCTCTCGGGGGCTTTGCTCGGGGTGCCCGTGGTGGAGGCGGAGGTGTGTGGGAGGTGCTCCCGGGACGCGGCCGCCAGCAGTTCCGATCCAGTCGGTGTCCATTGGAGAACCTCCTCCTTCCCCGTACCTGCGAATTCGTGTGCGCCCGAGTGCTGCTGCATGGCGCCGGTAGCATCTTTGGTTGTTAGAAATGCTCTCTGAAAGAGTGTGCAAGATTGAGATCTCTTTCCTGTCTTGAAATGATTACTTGTTAAAATTATTATTTTAATGGGACGATTACAGTTGTCGCTTTCGCTTACTGGATTTTGATTTGTGATGTGCACAAGGTAGTTTTAATCACATTAAAAAGTTATTAAAATCTGGTTTGGAGATCATTTCATAGGTCATCTAATGCTCATAGCTCTGTAAAATTTATGTTTGTTTATTTTTACACAAATGTGGTGTAGCAACCCCTCTCTGAGAAGGAGAAACCTTTTTTATTTAACATAGCAAAATTATTTTGAATCTTTTGACTTCCTTGAAGATCTGTGTCATTCCATTACTCTTTTTTTTTTTTTTTTTTGGTTAAATTCTAAAGCCTTCTAAATACTAAAATACTTCTAAAAGTATTTTATTTCTGAGATCTCAAGCAAAACAATACAAAAATTTCTTATTATTTGAATACATTGCTTCTTAAATACACCAGTAAAAATTAGCTAGATGGTTTTAACTATTATGTTTAATTAATTAATTAAAATAAAATATAACATTACTATTTTAAAATTGAGTTGATGGTGATCAGCACTCAGCCAAACAACAACAGGCCATGCTGATCTGGAGTAAGTCCATATTCATCAGCAGAAACAGGAACTGAGTCCACTCATGCCTAAATCCAAGATCATAGATGATCAGCCTGATTTGTACCTTTTGCTGTGTTCCTGGTGAAGGGAACAAGATCCCTTTGCAGCTGGTTTTAGTCACTGTAGCAGTCCAGGAGGGTATAATTTGCTTTCTGTACATTAAATCAGTCTTGAAATTGCTTCTCAGGCTTCAATAGCACCTGCTGGCTGGGGAATCTGGGGAGGGTACAGAAGTAGAATAAAGGTCCTTGCCTCCTTCTGTAGGTAATAAAACAAGATTCAGGCAAGATGCAGTACTTCTGGTTTTACTGCATATTGCTCTTTCTTCATTGTGGACAAATGGATGAAAGTAAATAGGTGAGAATAATGGGTGAGTTGAGTAGTTAGAGTGTCACAGTAATTTGGTAACAAAAAGCATGAAGATGCACAAAAGGTCTTGTCACTGATGAGTAAAAAATAATTGTGTCAGGAAACTGAAACATGTGTTTCCAGATCTTGCTGCAAAAAGGTTCATGCTCTTTTTTTCCCAGAATCCACTTTTTTGTAAAACTCAGTGGGCAGATGGGACTGTGGCAATGGCAGGGTCACTAAGAATGCTTCTTTGTCTGTTAAACCTTTTCTCTGTGTGCATCCTAGAACAAGTGTGCTCAATTTTGTCTTCCTGGCAGAGCCTTGCACTCGAGTATAAAATTTTAGAGCACAGTAGTAATTCATATTTAGTTTGCAGTGTTGATGATATAAAATGAAGAGGAAATGATCTTTTATAGAGCAGCAGTAATGCTAAGGGGGGCCTGGGTCCTATAAAACTGTAGGCCAAGTGCCTCAGAAAAATACAGGAGTTGTATTTCAGAGTACGTGCTTCTTACGCACTTTTTGGATGGAAAATATTATGTAGCTTAAGTGTAAATATATCACAGTAAGGAGTATAGAGGGGACATAAAGCACGTAAAGCAGTTCTCCTGTCTTCTTCATGTATGAGTGAGTGATTTTTTGTAAGTGCATTGCAGTCCTATTGACTGATCTGTTGTATGGTCATCTACTAATGTCCTCCTTTTATGGTAGTGGATATAACTTGGCACATAATTCTGGACATTTCTTACAATCTCTATATAGAATTCTTTACTTCTGTTTGACGTAAAGAATTTGAGTATTGATTTGTCTTCTCAGCAACTTTTCTTTCATCAGTAAGGCATGAAATGGTTGGATTTTTCTGATGAGACATATGGCAAAATGAAGCAATTGTCTGTAAAACCTCATAGTATAAATAAGCTGTTTGAGGAGGTGAGAGAAAAGACTTTTTCCAACCCTCAGTACAATGGTGGTGATAAGAGGTTCTGGTTTAACCTGGGACTAAAACAGGAACAGTTTTGTCTGTGACAGTTGCATTTGTGTCAGTGTAATCAAGCCAGGATATGGGCTTGATACTGTCTTTGTGTTTGTTTGTTGGGGGATTTTTTAAATAGAATGCTTTCTTTTTCTAGATAATAATACTGTGTACTTTTTATTTCAGGTGGTGGAAAAATAAGAAACAGAATGAAACCTTTCCAAAAGGTCTGTCTTTTCAAAAGCCTGCTTGCCAGTTGCTGCTGTCACAGCCAACTTGACAGCTGTCTTCTCCCTCCTGTTGCAAAGAAGCTTGGCTGCGTGGTGGGACTGCACAGCCATGGATTCTGGAGGCCAAAGCCTTTATTGGACACAGCTCGAGTCACTCTGTCTTTTAACAGTCGGCACAGGAAAAACCATCAGAATTCTCAGGCTTTGTGGAAGCATGAGGCTGTGCAGAAGTATCTGGAGACTCTAAGCAAGGAATACCAGCAGGTTAGTCATCAGTTAAGTGCAGACTCATTAAATGACTTTGAGCAAAGAGCCCTGAGGAGAAGATGTGCCGATCTGTCCCCCATTGCAGCTGCATTTCAAGAAATCAAAGAGGCTGAGAGAGAAGTTCAGGAGTTAGAAGCGATGTGCACAGGTAAAGGAAAACACATCTACTTGCTTGCTTCGGAACAGCAGCTGTGCTTGTGACAAATTTCCTTGCCCAGCCTTTGAGGAAAGCTTGTGAGTAAGTTCAGCCAGCCCTGGAACACTCCCCTGTACTCCCTGCTCTCAGGAGCTTGTGTGCTGCGAGCGCTTTCTGCATCCAGCCACATCCTTCTGTCCCTCATTTCACCTCACTTTAGTTTGAGGTCTTAATACAGTAATTTTGTGAGAGCAGGAGTTGTCTGGAACCTCAGGGATATCCATCTAACAAAAACAGTTGGGAAGCATCCATTTTGAGGTTATTTTTTGGTTGAAATGAGAGCAGTTTGAACTGAAGAAAAAAAATCAGCGAGCCTAAAACCTTTGATAGATGCAGACCTCAGCCATGTTATTTAAAATGGGATTCCATCTGACCAGTTCAGTGATATTTATCGAGCAAATTACATGAACTTTCATTAGGCTCTGAGTTGTCAGCTTCCAATTTAAATGGCAAGAGCTAATATTTCTTTGGAAATATTTGGAAAGTCCTTTAAGGAATAACAAATGATGGTTGTTTAAGAAGCTGCTGTTTTTCAATAGTCTGCTACAGTAGGAATTGGGGTAAAAAAGAATTAAAACTTGTCACTGGCTTTTGTACCATTTAGGAATAAGAAAGTACACAAGGAATAAATAAAAGAATTTAAAAAATAAGTAATGGTGTAAAATTTGGGAAAAAAACCTCAGCATTGTTAGAAGTGTGAGGAGGTGCACACAGTAGGAAGGAAAAAATGGCATCCATTCTGCTACAGTGGGAAGTATTAAGCCGAGAGAGGGCAACACTGACCTGGAGAGAATGGGGTTTACATTAAAGCAGTGAAGGGAAAAATCAAAGGACAGGAGAAATCGGTACCCAATAGTGTAAATGGAGAAGGACAAAATTCATGGTGCTTTTCAGAGATAGCCAAGGGGTGTGAACGAAACAGCAAGAGCCATACTGAAATAAAGATGTAAATGTAACTTATTTAGACAGATAAAAAGCATTTGTATTCTTTAGTTTTAAAAATAAAGAGATGTTTCTGCTTTTTGAAAAAAAATGGTTATTTAAAATATTTTAATCCTCAACCCTCTCTAATTCTCTCTACTGGAGAAAAGAGGAAAAAGAGTGAAGGAGACAAGATACAAAAACCTAATGCTGAAAAAGAAATGTTCTTGAAAGAATTAAAAAATATTAAACTCTGGGAAATTTGTACTTCAACTTAGAAAGGCTGGTTTTGGATCAAATAAATATAATGAAGAATTTTTCTAATTCTGCAAACTAGGATGTGGAGGGTTAGAGTGAGTTCTAGTTGAAAGAAGGGAAAAGAATGGCAAATAAATTTATTAAACAGAGCCAAATTATTCTGTCTGCACCATTTATCCTGTGACCAAGTTAAAACACAGATGTCCCCTTCATTTCCCTTCATTTGGCTGTTCACTGTTTTCCACTTAGCTCCCTAACTGACCTTCTTCTCTCTAGTACCTAAATTCCTGACAGTTGAAGTAGGATTTGATATTTGCAATACTCAGTGAAACAGAAAAATATTTCCCAGTTTCCCTCTAGTGATGTGAGTCACAAGGTAGGTTAAGTGAATTCTGTTTTGCAGGGAGGTAGGAATGGGATACCAATCCTTTGAGCCTTAAGCTCATTGGTCATCACCAGACCATCTCTCAGTGCTGTTGACAGTAGTTAATTTGATACTGTTTATCTAACTGATCAATAAACATACTTTTTGGACCAGCATAAGCAACTGAGAGTCCAGTTTTATGCTGCATCTGAGACAAACCTGTGGTTTCTGTGCTGGCCACAAGGCAAAAGGTTTTCACCTCCTCTTTGTTGCTTTGTTCCCTCACTCTTACTCCCACCTGCTCAAAGCTGGCTTCAACCATTCCCTCCTCATTTGCGTTGGTAATTGTCCAGTTGTAATTTAAATCTCATTAATCAACTTGGCATGGTAAAAACATGTGTTTATTCAACCAGACTTACTTTTTTAATTTCCGTGAGTTGGATTGTTTCACTTTCTGGGGAGTAGAAAAGTGGAAAGATGAAAAGGAGAGGGAGTTCCCTGTTTCAGCAGTGACAGGTTTTCCACTTGACTCCAACTGTCTTCCAAGTTTCTACTCAGTGTATAATCTATTGCTAACAGATCAGCATTTTTTGTTACTGTGAGCTGGAGCATCCATAGCAGAAAAGGCTTGGAGCTTCTGTGAGCTTTACCTGAGAATGTGTGGTAGTTTGTTAGCAAGCTCTAAAATGTGGGAAGAGGCAATCTAATCACAGGTAAAATATCTTCTAACTTGCCTGCAAAGTCTGATCATTAGCAATGTGCATCCTAGCTTGGGCTGAGCTTATTTGAATATTTCATGCTGGCAAAACACTGCAAGCTTTCCTGTGCTGCAGTGCATGTCTTTGGACAGTTGTGTTAGAATTTACTCTAGGTGAGATTGGCTAACATCTATTCCTGTTGTTGGAATTTAGAGCTAGACAGCAGAGATGAGAAACAACTTCTACAGCTTGCCTTGGAAGAGAAGGAAAGCCTGGATAAAAAAATGAACATGTTGTGCAGAAAGGTGAGCCTGAGGTAAAATTTTACAGCTTTGTAAATAAAGATGTCAGAAAACCTTTCCTTTATGATCTTACCAATAGATTCTGACACTTGAGTTTAATGAAACAGAAGTCCAGCTTCTGTATTCTCCCTGAAAAGAAGTGGCAACATTAATTATTAGTAAGCTTCTTAGTGACAATTGTGTCTTAGAAGATGATTAATTGAGTCATTTCTCTTGCTTGCTTGTCTGTCTGCAAATGCTGAAGGGGATTACAAAAGTGGTGAGTCTGTGCTACTGAGACATGACATGACATCTGAGTAACTGTTTGTGGCAGTGCAGCATGCACTCTTGAGGTATTTCTGATTGGAACTTGCAGTCCTTCATTTTCTCTTCAGCTGACAGCACCCCATGAGTGGGGAAAATATAAGGAAAGAAGTTGAAACAATTCAGTGAAGACCATTGTGTTTGGGCTTATTTCTATTTTCAGACTGAAATGATATGAAATGTGACTTTCTGAAAAATAAGATTAATGTAAGGATTGGTTGGGTTAGCTGATAACTGTCTTGATAGATAGCTGGGGCTGGGGTGGGTGACCTGGCACCTCACTTGGCAGGATTGGATTTCCAGCTGACTTTCATGTGGATGCACTAGCATGTTGCATTTCCACACTGACTGCACTGAGTTGCAATGGTCATTGGACCATTTTTAGTACTTTTTAGTCCTACTTAACTAGCTTGCTAAAGGAACTCAGTTGTTGTGTGTGCTCAGGCTGTGGCAATTGTGAAGGCTGGCTGTAAATTTGATTAAGAGAAGATCCAGGGTCATGGAGGAGATAATGGCATTCTTTTTTTTTTTCAGCTTTTCCAGCTTCTAGTGCCAAAGGAAAAATATGATAGAAGTCCTGTCATATTGGAAGTGACAGCTGGCAGAACGACTGGAGGTCAGCAAAGCCCCTACAGTGAAGATTACTTCCAACCTCCATCCAACTCCATTAAACCTCTTATGGGTTATTTTTAATGCTTTTTTTATACTTCATTGGCATAAAATAATACTTTCTAAAGATGAGCATTAACCTGCCTAATGACTGGGGTTAGAGTCACAGTTAAATCTAAAAACTGTTGTTTATGTGGCAATGCCTTTTAATTTTTAGGGGACATCTGCCAACAGTTCACTAAAGAGATGTTTGAGATGTACCAGAGCTATGCTGACTACAAACGCTGGACCTTTGACATTGTGAACTATACGCCGGCTGAGATAGGTACAGCAGTTCTTCAGAGATTCCACCAAGACAATGTGATTGAAAGCAGTGTTTCTCTGCTGTATTTGTCACACACTGTTTGTCTCTCCAGGAGGCTTGCATCATGCTGCTGCTCATATTTCGGGAGAGAATGTCTACAGGCATCTGAAATATGAAGGAGGGACTCACCGGGTCCAGCGAATCCCTGAGACTGGCTTGTCATCCAGAATGCAACGTATTCACACTGGGACAATGTCAGTCATTGTTCTCCCTCAGCCAGAGGAGGTAAACTGCTCATTGGTATGCTAACATGGTGCTGAACCCCTGCTCACCCATTTTGGCATTGGAGTAGGTGTTATTTAAAACCATGTTACTGTTTTGGGGATTTCACTGATAACGAAGTGCTTTGTGCAAGTCCCAGCAAATGAACTGCAAGCACTCTGACTCTGGGAGGTGATAGCCCTTGGCTCTGTACCTTACATGTATAAATGGATCATCAGAAGCAACTTTGTGAAGATTTACTGTTGCCTGAAATGACATGTAAGTGAGCAATCGTTTCATTAAGTGTTCCAGCCCCAACACTGACAAGGCTCACTGCTATGAGTAAGCCAATTTTAAATTACATCACATATTAAGGCACAGAATGTATCCAAGAAGATACTCAGTTATGTGATTCCGTACATACTTTTGATTTTTTTTCATTTAAATTGTTGATGTCCTTCTCTGGTAAATCAAGGACAGTCTCCTTTGAATGTGAATGAATGTGTTGACTAGTTTGTCTGAGATCTCCCTGATACTGACAGTTCTCACCAAAAATAAACAAAACCAGATCCTGTAGGCTTTTCCTGCAGGTTCTCCTGCTTCTTTGTAATACTTTCCTTGCAACATTGATCAGATCTGTATGTTCCTTTCTCATCCACTGAGCTCAAACTATGGTCCAGGTCATCATAGACTCCTGTTTCCAGTGTGGCAGTCCTTACTTGAATGGATCTGGATATTCCTATTTTCACCTTAGATGATTCCGAGTATCTGGAAGAATCGTTCAGGCTTGACTCATGAAGAAGATCCTTGCACTGCTGTTTAGAAGTGGTTTTTAAATATTTGCTTATTTCTTAATCTCTCTGCCAAAGCTAGTGGTTTTGCAAAACAGTGATTTTATTTTGTTTCTCTCACACACACACCTCGTTTTGTGAAGGACCTGGAGTAAGAGTTGGAAAAAACTAAGTGAAATCTTTAAGGCATCATTTGCTTTACAGAGCTATTTGATACTGCATTTTTAAAATTATAATGATTATGACTGTTACTTAGCAACATTTGTTAAGGAGCAATTTTTTGAGACGTGATTTCTTATTAATGTTGAGTGTCACTGACATCCAAATATTTTTAGAATGAGCAGGAAGTAGTAATTTTCTTTGATTCTAGGTTGATGTTAAAGTGGATCCCAAAGATTTGCGTGTAGATACGTTCAGAGCCAAAGGAGCAGGAGGGCAACACGTTAACAAAACCGATAGTGCTGTGAGGATTGTGCACCTTCCTACGGGTAAGTCTGGCTGTACTTTGTACTTTTAATCACACTGAATCTGTATCTTGAAAAGGAAGCTTGTCATCCTGCAGGTTGTCTCTTGCAGGGCTGGACCTTATACCAAAAAAAAGAGAAGTAGACCCTAGTTCTGTCCCTCTTACAGCCATGCACTGTGAGAAAGGGGCTGTGTACCAGGGGCACAGTGATTTTGCCACTTTTGTCTTCAGAGGGAGTGTTTCATGAATACACTGTCTGTGAAGGATGGAACAACAAATGAAGAGTGACGCTGATGGGGTAGAAAATGTAAATAATTTGCACTGTGTGCTCTGTACCTTCAACAGTAATGGCCACTGGCAAGCAAAGGCATGCTCAGCCTAGCTGGAATCTAGGAAACTGATTAAAAAGAAGGCTTGAAGATGTTCATTCAATACTAGATAATGCTATTATATGTTGGATGGAAAAGAAAATGTATATTGATGGGAAGGTACTGTGTAGACTGGACCACTCTGTCTTTTTTGGGATTTGTTTTATTGAAACTCAGCAAGCTTCTCTCTATACAGATGCAGAATCACTTTAGGCATGGGAAATTCCAGTAGTGACCTGAAAACAGCTGTTCTATACGCCTTTTTCTTTCAGAAATCAAATGAGAAGTTATACATTTCTTTTAAAGACCTTTATTTTGTTTTATCTCATTTTTCATAATTAAGTCTAAGACTCACCAGTGTGTTGATTGGTGAGTCAAACTTAAACCCCTTTCTCCTAGAATAATGAATTTTCCAGTTTCCAAGAGCTTATCTGAACTAAGATTTTAAAAACTTGTGTTGCACTCTTTTAAACATGCTCTTGTAGACTGTTCAAATTGCATTTTTAACATATGACAGCTAATTGAAGTGAGGTTTCTAGAGGCAATGTCAGAAACTTGTTTGCTTCGTGAAATTTCAAAATATCCCTGACTTTTCTGTAGCACAGAACAAAGCCCCCTGGTGCAGCTGTGACAAGTTTAAAAATGCACTAATGGTTCTGGCCAGTGTGTTAAAATGACTTTTTATCCTGCAGCTGAAAGGCCCTACAAAGCAGCACTGCAGTAGGTTCCATCTGCCTAATGTGTTAGAATTAATTCAGCTTGTTTGTTCTTTGCTCTAATGGGCTCTTGGTTGCCTCTGTGAAGGGCTGGCGGTTGAGTGCCAGCAGGAGCGGTCACAGCAGCTGAACAAGGAGATTGCTCTGCGGACACTGAGAGCAAAGCTCTACCAGCAGCACATTGAAAAGCAGCTCAGCCAAGAGCAGAGTGCCAGGAAGCTGCAGGTGAGGACAGGTGGTGCCTGAGAGCTGGAGAGGGTCTCGTGTTGTAGATTTGTTTCTGATCTCTTTGGGTGACGGGAATGGGGCAAGTGAGAGTGTGTGTCTAACTAGGGGTGCTTACAAGGGAGGGCAATCTTGTACTTTAAAATGGTAAGTCTGTCTTTACTCACCCCAATTCAATGCTATTGTAGACCTCTCAGGCAATGAAAAGATACTTCAACTGTGGCAGGAAAGAAGAGTCAAAACACTGGCTGAAATTCTTCAAAATGGAAGATTTTCTGGCCCTTAAGGCCAGAGTTACACAAATTAGGCATCAGTAAAAAGTTACATTCAGGATCAGGAGTTCTCAGAAATTTCTAAAGGAGAGTATTTTAAGGCCATACAGAGCTTTTGAGAGAAGCAAGTAAATAAACAATCCCTCCACTATGCAATTAAGTAGCAGCATATTTGATACAGTTTAGGTAACCTTTTGAGGAAGAAACAGCTTCTGGAAGAGTTACCTCAAGTTAGGCTGTGAAGTGCACTTTTCTCTTAAAATGTCATGTCATTCTTTTCCTGTACTTTGAGTATTTTCCCATTTGTGGTTCAAACTTCAACAGTGGAATAAAACTTCAACTATTGGAATAAAAATGCTTCAGAATTAGAGAATTACTCAGTACTGCAGATTTTCCAGCTCAGCTATTTAATCCCTTGTTTCAAGTTGCAATTAAGCATATTGTCCCTGCAGATTATTAACCCCCTCGTTGTAAGCAGTGAGTGTTGTAAGCACCGTTTGTCTTTTGTTACTAATTCCAGTTTGAGAACCTTCGAAGCTGCATAAAAAACTTATGTTTATATTTATGTTTAGTTTTAGATTTAGGTTTATATGGCTAGTGTGGAAAAAAGTAAATTACCTTTCCTAATGTTTCAGAATTATTAAAGAAATTCCACATTCTAAAATACACATGTTGAGTGCAGATGAAATTTTCAACAAAGCCCACTGAAATGGACACCCATTATTTCTTTGAGCATTTTTTAGCATTTAATTCTCCATTTTATAGGAGACCACAGTGTTTCATGAAGTGTTTAACCCCAACAGTGCTACATTTGGGTTTCTGCTTCAAAAGTTAGAATTGCTGACAGTTAGAATTGACGTTTGCACTCTCCAACGTCACCACTAGAGGGTAACTTTACCTCTTACTCTTAATCCAAGTCTCTTTTGGTACTAATTTCTGACAGCCACACATTGACTGTGCTGCTTCTGTTATTAATGGAGCCCATTTTTATTATTTTGTGTAGAAGCTACAACCCACCCACCCCTCACAAAAACCCCACTGGTGTATTTTTTGAAGTAAAGGACTTTTATACCTTACCTGACCTTTGAGAGTTACGTGGTTCTTTAAGCTACAGAGCTGGAACAGTAATGTGCTGGAGGGTATAGAAACTTGGTCTGTGATACAGAATCACAAAAAATACAGTTCAGTGATGCCACAGTATTTTAAAAAGTCCTATATGCCAAGCCAGCAACCACTAGGTTAGTAGTTGGAACAGGCTGACCCATTACAGTTTTAAGTATCCTGTTCTAGAGAAGTAATTGGTTTTTTTAAAACACAACAGATTTAAATTTCTTTTTCCTGCTTTGCTGCAGTTGGGAACAAGAGCCCAGTCAGAGAGAATTCGTACTTACAACTTCACCCAGGACAGAGTCACTGACCACAGGATCTCATATGATGCACGCAATATCAAGGTAAGGGTTGCTTATGAGAGTATTTAGATACTTATGTTTACCATAAGAAGAAAAAATTAACATAGTAAGCATTACTTCATATATATATGTGTGTGTGTATATATATGTGTGTATATATATATATATATATGAATAATGTAGCCAGTTGTGCTCTGACAGAACACTAGATTTTGAAGGCTTAAACTTTCTTTCCTGCCTTGGTGTAGTCTTAGAGGCACAGGCTGTAGCTCACTGGCCTACTTTTCTGTGTGTTTTTCCTGCTGTATGAATGAAAAGTGACCAAGCATGTAGTCCTCAATGAGATCCATGAGCCCTTTGGCCATACTGGGCAAGTGACATTTGAGATTCTTGAATCATGATACATCCAAACAAAAAAAATGACAGGAGGGACTTTTTTATTGTTGTTAGGTCATTCTTTCCCCCTCTCAATGCTGGAGTAAAGAATGAGAAAAACTATTATGTTTGCATCAGAGACCACAGTTGAAAGAAACTGAAACTGAATGTTTTCATTTTAAGATTATCTGAGATCTTGTTTCTGAGTAAGTATCTACCTATGGCTTGAATCTTACTGATTGTTCAGTCTGGGTAAGAGAAAGCTTTGGAGTGACCTAATCGCAGCCTTCCAGTATTTAAAGGGAGCCTGCAAGAAAGAGGGAGATTTTTACAAGAGCATGTAGTGACAGGACAAGGGGGAATGGCTTCAAACTAAAATAGGGTATATTTAGATTAGATATTAGGAAAAATTTCTTTACTGTGAGGGTGGTGAGGCACTGGCACAGGTTGCCCAGTGAAGCTGTGGATGCCCCATCCCTGGAAGTGTTCAAGGCCAGGTTGGATGGGGCTCTGAGCAACCCAATCTAGTGAAAGGTGTCCCTGCCCATGGCAGGGGGGTTGGAACTGGGTGGTCTTTACCTTCCAAGCCAAACCTAGGATTCTATGATTTCTATGATTCTGTTTATTGGGGGTTTTTACAATGGCAAAGAAAACACCTAGTAATTGATTTTTTTGTATTGAATTTACGAAAAACAAAGTTTAGGGTGATCCCTCAATGTGTTGGCTTACGTATCCAGTTTGTTGTAAGTGCTGTTTCATAAGGAGCAACACTTTTCCAACTGTACCCACAGGTGCCCTGGGTAACTCCAGAGAATGCAGGGCATACTGAATATGGAATGGTTCATAGTTAATAGAGTGCAGAATACCATGGCAGAGGAAATAGGTCCATGATTGCATAAAGGTGCCTTTGTTAGTCAGTTCCTTGGTGTTTGGATCTTTCTTGAGTGAAACTGGAACCATAAACTGCCTAACAAAAGTTACTTGAGCTTTGCTTGCAGAACAGCCTCACTCTTGCCATGGAATGTATTTGAATGAGGTCCTTCAATCCTTGATGGTTCTTGCAGGGAATTTCCATGTAAGTGCATGGGTTCCATTAAAGCAGGGCAACAGGTGCTTCTGTTGCTGCCAGAATCCATATGCCTTGCACAGGAAGGCAGCTGATGTCCTGCTGCTGTCCACCACTGCTGCTTGCACGTGGGAGGGACCTGCAAGGATGGCCAAATGGAGGGACTGCCAACAAAGTGCATTTTAGGGGGTTGAGTAGTTGGTGTTTCAGAATAATGCTGAAGGACAGTCAGTAATGCTTTTGTCTGCTTTTTTTAATAGGAAATCCTAAGTGGGAAAGAAGCACTGGATAAACTAATCAACAGACTACTGGAGTTTGCAGAGATGGAGGCTGTCACCCAATATCTAGAAAATTTGCAAGCTTTAGAAGGAGGAGGCTGAAGACCTCAAGTAGAATTAAAACAAATTGTTGTGTTTGGTAGCAGAACAAAACGTGTTTTTTAGATGATGTTGATTAAAACTTGTTTCTCTGTTTTTCAGTGTGTGATACTATTCTTTTTGTATCTTGGTGCAAGTGGATTGAATTCATTGCAGCAGCCCTGGCAGAAAAGCATCAGCTTGGAGTTCTGTGTGCATGCTCCTCCTGTCTTGGCAGCCAGGCTTTGTTAAGCTGGTCTTTCTCCTGACAGTGTTGCAGCTGGAAAGGCACAGGATTGTGGTGGTGGAGCAGAATAAATACCACATAGTGCACTTCTTGTTTCGGGGTGGGAAATGCTCCTCTACAGGTGAAAGAAACTGAGCTCCCCTAGCATAGTCTAGAACCTGGCCTCATGAATACTATTTATTGTTTTCTTTTTATGTGAGCTTCCTAGATTAAATCCCTGGGAAATAACTTTGTGTTATGATGCTTTATTTTTTACAGTAAATATGCAAAAGCAAAGGGAGTGAAGGGGCTAGAATGTTTAAAGAGAAACCTGTTGAATTTCTTCCAGGCACTCTTGTGTCAGCCTATGGTGGGACTGGCCCATGTGCTGCAGTGGCAGCTAGAAGTATGTGCTCTAGTTTTCAATTAAATTTATGAGGTAACAGGCAGCTCCCTGCCTCCCTGGCAGAGAAAATGAGTTCATACTGCAGATGCATTTCAGCAAACCAGGTAGCTCTGGAATTCAGCTCCTGTCTTTGGGAATATCTGCCTTTGCCTGTCCTTGAGAGGATCCAGATGTCTCCAGGGCTTTGACAGGACTCGAGCTGATGTTTTGCCCTGCACAGCTGCAGTGCTGGCAGGCTCTGAGCACAGGCAGGCAGGTCCTAGGCCTGACTCGGGAATGCTCCGTGCTCAGGGTGACACAAGGAGTGGTGCTCTGCTCAGCTGGGTTCACTTGCCAAATCATGGCATTTTCTTTACATCCTGCTTGTCCCAGGTTCTGCTGGAAAGCTGCTGTGCACTGCCTTCTGCACAAGAAGAACCAGTTCATTGTTACAATTTAAATTATGCCTTGTGGTTGATCTATATTTGCATATTTATTTTGTAATCAGGAATGATGCAGTGTGAGGAAATGTTCTTCTAAAAGGTGCAGTTTTTATCACTGTTTATATAGCAACAATTGTAACATTATTCACCTATATTAAGAAAGACAGTATTTGTAACAGGAAGAAAACAAGAAAATTATACTCAGTTCCTCCATTCTGCCATTATTTTTCCATTCTTTTGTGTGTTTTTATCAGCAAATGTTGACAATTTCTCTCTTGCTGCCAACATTTCAATTACAGAAGCTTTAGGGCTTTACGTTGTTTTTTTTGTTTGTTTTGTTTTGTTTTTTGGTTTTTGCGTTTTTTTGGGTTTTTTTTTTTTGTTGTTGTTGTTGTTGTTTTTGGGGTGGTTTTTTTTGTGTTTTGTTTTGGGGTTTTTTGTTGTTGTTGTTTTTGTTTTGTTTTGTTTTGTTTTGTTTTGTTTTTGGTTGTTTTTTTTATTGGTAGCTCTGCAAGTCAATCAGGGAACTTATTACCATGCAATTAAGGATTCATTTGGCTTTTGACTTCTTTCAGTAAGCAGTCCAGAAAAAGAACCTTCCAGAAAGATCTGAGCAACTGAGCTTACACTTCTTGCAGTGCCAACAGACTGGCAATAACTAATATGATCAGCTGTAATAGAATATTCAGCGAATATGGTTATCCAATTACCATGCTTGCTTTCATTATGCAATTAAATGCACCAATTTATTTTATTAATTTTATCTCTCAAATATTTCTAAGTTTCTCTTAGAAACTTTGTAAAAATTTAAATAATATTCCACTTCCATGATTAGTTAGTATCTATGAAGTTCTTTACTATGAAAAATTATTGAAACACTTAAAAATATGAGCCTTATTTATTTTACTGGAAGAAAGGCAGTGATATTTCTGCAGAACCTTATGGATATTTATGATTTACTAGTTTTCTGTAGCCTTTTTTGTTGATGGTTCTGTGTAGAGAGATGAGAAGAGGGAAAGCAGACAGGAATCCCCCTCTTTACTAAGTTTTGGATGTCCCAAATGTAGGTATTGAAATTTAGAAGCTGAGCCCCTTCTGCTAGCCTGGCCAAGGAGATCCTGAAGGGTCTTTGTCCTAAGCTTTTCCTGCAATAGCATATACATGTGTATGTCAGCAAAACACGGCAATGACAGTTTGGGATAGAGAGGGAACACTTCTACTGGAGGCCACTGCCTGCAATGCTCTGCTTTACTAAAACCAGATCTATTTGCTTCTCCTCATTGGGAACACGTTATTTCAAACTGTTTTCTCCAAACCTAAAAATGCTTGAAGCCTTATTTTATTCTAAGCTTCTACCCTAGCCTTTCTGTGGGATATAAGAGCTGAGAGATTGTTTGACCATGGCCTGGCACTTGTCCTCAAGGAAGAGATGTGCACTGCTATTTCTGAGGTGTTTTCAGGATGGAATATTTCAACTTGGGCTTTTTTGGTTCCTAAAAGCAATCAGGACTCTCACCAGTGAAATCAATAGTAGGAAAAATGACAATAACAAAGCACGGGGAGGAAAACAGTTTCATAAGGAGAAACATATCTCAAGGGGACAGCACAACAGCAGGCTCCTCTGCTGGTAACAGCCTTGTCCTGCAGCTTCCCTTGTCAAACAGTGTTACAGTAACCACTGCTCTGCCCAGCTTTCCCTGAGCACCATGTGGGTGGGGACCGTACCCACGGATGTCCCGTCACAGCTGGTGCAAGGCTCCAGCGCTCTGCAGATCCTGCTGATTGGCAGGAATCATAGTGCCTGCATGTCTTTCATTCCCCTGCCGAGGTCCCACGCAGCACATCTCACCCAGCCAGCAGGGAAGCCAGACAAAAGCTGTGTGTGCCTGGGAGCAGCCAGTAGCCCTCCCATGGCAGTGGAGAGGTGGATGTTTACCCTCTGCAAAAGGAGGGCAGCCCGGGTACCTCGCCTCCACTGCTTCCACTGAGTCATCGAGTGTGTACCCCACTCTCAGAGCACTGCTCATTGATCCTGAGGGCAGCAAACGTAATACTGAATCATAGTCGGCTGTAATCAAACAGCTCATATATTCAGCTTTATTTGGAATGTTACTGCCAGTAACTGCAGCAAATCCTAATCTGAACTCAGTTAAAATTTTTAAATAAAAAATTTGAACCCAGGGTTTTTGTTACTCATAATTGATGCAGAGAATAAACCAATTTCCAGTCACTGCTTAAGGCACTACAGGAAGGCACACAGATTTTCTGTTGGTAGCCAAAAGTATTTATTTTTAAGAAGCATTTCCATATTTACAGACCTATTTTAGTTTATATTTACCCCAGGTTCCTTTTTGAACAGAATCTGCACCCCTAAATGTCCCAGGTTGCCTTAAACCCCCTGAAGAAATGCATGATGGTAACACAGATTGTTCAAATGAAAGCTTTATTCAGTATTTTCATATAAATTCCACTTCAAGAGCTTGCAATATTTATCATTGCAACTGAGAAGAGAAACCAGCTGTTTAACTTAGCAGACATTACTTATGAACTAAAATAAATGCTTTTCAATCACCTGAAGCAAATCATTAAAATCCACTGTCTCCAGCCCACGGTCTGTACAATACTGTCTGCTGTTTTTTTAAATAGGCTATTTACAGTTTTATGAAAAAATCAAATCTGCTTTTGGGAATCCTGGGAATTCCCCAAATTCTCCAGGAATCTCTGAAATTTGGGCCTCTGGGAATCCTCTTGGGCAAATCTAGCGTTTCTAAGATGATAATTTGCAACATTTTCTGCTTTGTACCAAAACCTTTATTCAAAACACTTCACAAAGCTAAACCTGTTAATCACACAGATGGTTAACACAAATTTTAAGTTAAATAATTTAGCAGGTAGAAGGTAAGGGCACAAGAGGTAGATAGAAGAGAGACTGAAGACGTCTGGTTGACAAAAAAGAACCCAAAGGTTGCCACAGCTGATTGAAGGAAACAGAGATGGCTTTTGTACCAACAAGTAAAAGGATCTAAGGGCTGCAAACTCTGTTTGGAATGGAATAGAATCTCTTGGGAAAAGGAATTATTAAGGAAATCAAAAGAGCACATGTGGTCAAGTTTTGAAACAGCTTATGTGTTGTTGAACAGACAGGGTTCTTTGGGGCACAGTGCAAACAGGCAGCTGAAGTGCTCGTGAGAGCCAGGACCTGGACACACGGTGGCTACAGAAGAACACAAAGCTTTCTGGAAATCTCAGCAAAGCAGGGGAGAAGGTGAAGGAGGACACCAGAAACACAGCACAGCAGTGAGAGATTTGCATATCTGGGAATACTGGAGGAAGACAATTCGAGGAAGACAGCAATAGTAAGAAAAGTACTAAAAAAAGGGGAGACACAACTCAAAAAACACATCAAGGAAACCAAGCAGCATGAAATTGTTTTTTACTCCCTTTCCAAGATGCCAAAATTTGCACTGAAATAACACTTCTTTCAGGGAAGAAAAAAGAGAAATATTTTTATACATGCACAGGTTAGTGAAATTAACTCAGATCCATGTCATGACCAGCCCCTCCCTAAAACTTCTAAAACTATTGTAACTGGATGATGCTGCAGGCACAGATTTTATCTGAGAGTCGAAGAAAATTTTACCCTATGAGGAAAGTGTGGATTTCAATCTACAAATCCCCAGGTAAAAGATTAAAATGTATTTAAGCCTAAATAGGAACAAGGAGTATCCTATAACATGGGTAAAACTGAGCAGTCTCTGCACAGCACCTGGCATAGCAAATAACCAACAATTTTTTTTTCTGTATTTGCAATATATTTGCTTCTGAAAGCATCACCAACTTCAGGCAGGCCTTGCTGTAAAAACACACACAAGTCTTATGCTGTGAAGCTGCCTTTCTAAGCAGACAAGGTGGAAGAAAACATGAGGCAAGGAAGGAAAAATACAGAGCAGTGAATTGGCTCAAAATCACACAGAAGTACTCAGAAATTGCAATGACTCCCCCCTGCTCTCCGGCTCTCCTCATATTGCTTATAATGTCTGACATCATATAAAACTCAAGGAGCTTGCAATAAAAACAGGCAAGCAGATAAAAACACTCTGTCTGATAGAAAATAGATCAGCCAGAAAAGACAACACTTGGCTGAAACAATAAAAGGAACATTCCTTTGTCAAAAGCCAGTGCAGCCCAAAGAAGAGTTAGCAGATGAGGAGTGTAACTGTGGCAACACCTAGAGGGTTCCTACGGCAAATTCCAAAAGCAGAAGAGTTTGCAGGGAGATAAGACAGAAGGGAAGGAGATGTGTGCAAAGCAGATGGCCTGGAAAAGCAATGTCTGTCTTAAATCTCACACAAGAGAGTATTTTTGTATTGAGCAGAAAATATTTGGTTTAGATACACAGTAAGGAAACTGAATGACAGCATGGTGCAAAATTAAACAATGGTTTAGGATATATCAAAATTCATTCAACTGGCCCTTTTTACAACTTACACTTAAAAACAAGGGTTTTACTGGTCTCTGACTTTCAGAGGTAGGGGGGAGCAAAGTGCTGTATTTCTTTGTGAAATGCAGGCATTAAAAGTCACATCAGCTAAAACCACACATATGGTATTTAAACTAACTTTACTAGCTGTGACCAAAGAAAACTTTAAATCTTTTTTCCTCATATTCTGGTTTGTCTATTTAACACAATACAAAGATCTTTGGTTCGTATTACAACTAACAGCAGATCCACAAGGCAACAAGTTTTGAACACTCATTTTCACATTTAGTTACAGGTATCTTAAATTACTGCCTGTGACCACTTCAAAGCGACAAAACATTTTAAAGGAAAGATGCTAATATTTTGGGAACCTCCCTAAAAGAGGAAAGCTATCCTCCTCAGAGGATATTCAAAGTGAAGCCTACAAGAAAACCCTATGCTATTTGATAAAACTGTACTAATAAACAAAAGCAACTTTTCAGAAATCATAACAAAGTCCATAAACTTTAGGCTTGGAGTAACAGAAAAAGGATGAGTACAGCAGTACAAAAATGTCCAAGAAAGTAAATAATTGTGCTTGAAAGGAAAGCATGACCAGCTGGTAACTCAGCAGCTGGCAAAAAAAAGGAGCAGAGAGAATCAGAGGTAGTGGTAAGTCACTGGTAAGGGTGCCCATGGCAGACAGCATGTGGGGTCATGTGAAAAACAAACGAGGTTTAGGGATGTATCAAGAGTTACAAGCATTATGTTAAGGAAGTAGTGGTGATATCATTCATGGCCTTAATTGAGATGAACTAGCCCAGGGAAATCCATCTAGGCAAGTATAGCCCAGGCAGACTCAGGCTGGAATGGGTGAAGAGAAGCACCGGTGGGACACTGAAGATGCTGCCACACAAGGATGTTGTTTGTGATTTCAAAGAGAGAAGGTGTGACAGATTCAATATGAAGGAAAGCTGCTTAGCTCAAGTGCAGGACTTGTGTAAATTGGAAGAGTAAACTGGCCACAAACACAAGGAAACTTCAAGTTAGAGCAGGCTCCTGGAGTAATGTTCAAGTGAGAACAAACCCTAAAAAAAATCTGATTAAGAAACCCTCTCCTAGGAGAACATGTACATTCCTGCATCTCAGACTTCGAAGAATCCTGCATGTATCCTGCATCTCTAAATGATAATCCAGGGTCAGATATTACAGTAAACTTTCAAATTTATCAGAACAAACATCAGACAAAATACACCAACCCCGAGGAAGCCCAGAAAATACATGGGACTAAACACAACAAATAATTCTCTTCTAAACATACAGTAAAACTCATAGATTACAAAAAAGAACTTCCACTGTAATACACAACAAACCAGATTCCCTGTCTTGCACTCCATTTTCATTTGATCCAACAGATTAATAGTTGTTTTCTCAAAGAAATTCAAGCTCAGCAGTTACCAACTCTTTTTTGCTGGACTCTTTGACAACTGCCTCAGCTGCATTCCTTTTTTTATTTGACTGAGACTCCTGAACAAAAGGACCATGAGGTTTAAGAATAGAGACATAATTTTTAACAGGTTCATTATTTGGACTTTTATGGTTCACTGTTTGAGAACTAGAGAAGCAATGAGTGCAACTATATTCTGACACACACAACAAATTTAGCATCCTGGTGATGCTAAATACAGACCAATCCCACCACATAAAGAAATCAAATCTACAATCCTTAAGAAAATGTCCAAGTCATCTTGGACTCTATAGCCATCAGCTTTGCTGATCTTTTGGTTTCCTCTCCTATGGTACTGAGAATGATGAAGCTTCAACACACTTAGGCCCTCTCAGTTTATCAAACACTGCAACCATAAAACACACACTTCTTATCAACAGAAAAAACACAACCACCTCAAAAATGTATGCTGTAGCATGGCTAAATCTCTAGAGTATTTTCTCATTAAAATATCAGGCAAGTGGTTTTTTGCTAGGAAAGAGAAAAAAAGAAAGCAAGACTAAAAAAAGAAAACTTGATAAGTAAAAGGAAGGAGAGATTCAAGTATACAACAATAAAGGAAGACATCACAGAAATGTCTACTCCAACAGGGGTGGCTCTGGTGCTGTGACTACAAGTTAGGATTCATTAGGATTAAATTTTTCTGCAGAGGTTTAATACATTTACCATACACATACACAAATCATTTTTCAGAACATCATTTGGAATGGGTGGCACTGATGTGACTAACTCTCCTACAAACAGCTTCCAAATGATCAGTTTGAAATGTTGGCAGTCTCACCACCCACTCTTTTGCAAGCAATCAGATGAAGGTTAGTAAGCACAATATTTCACTCATTAATGGAGAAGCTATGCCACATAAACAATCTTGGGGGATGACTTTACTCTCTAGTATATTCTATTGATCTAGTTCCTCTATGAAAATAAAAGGTATTCTTCATTTTTGTCAGTTAAAGGATTACTACATTCTTACACACTTAGAAAAGGAGTAAAAACTTTATGAAATGTATCTAAAACAGCATATACAGACCAAAGAGAAATTGGATGGCATGGTTAAAATAAAGACAACATGTATTTACAATATTGCATAAGTAATTTAACACAAAGTTCCATTCCAAAACCAATCACATCAAAATAAAATAAAAAAATATTAAGCTCATATATGTTTAATACCTATAAATCCTTAACTTCTATCCAACATTTTCTTTATAAAAGCCTGTTTAAAATATTAAACTTTTGATTCACTCTAGCTTAAACAGAATCTAAAATGATTTGTTAAGTATTACTGATCATTTAGTCTTTGTCTTAAGTTTCTAGATTTTCCATTTTCAAATTTCCTCTTCTTAAACATTGGCACCCCTTCTGTCAGGTCTCCAAGGGAGGTGACTGTCTTCTCTTTAAATATGACTGTTTCCTCTTCAGGATCCTCTAGCATTGCAGGTGCTACATTGTCACTCTCTGTACTTGGAAGCTCCAGGTCCACTTTTTCACTGGGAGGAGAGAGAAAAATGTAAAAAGGGTTAATCTACAAGGAGAAAGCAACATGGTGTACTGCAGACAGCAACAGCTATTTTTATTTGACAAAACAGCTTTGAGCTAGATACAGTCTTCTGGTCATCATCATGAAAGGCATCAAGAAAAACTCTTGTTCTTTGTTTCTTCCCCTTGGACTGCCATAAAAAGTAACAAACTAACACCTTATCTGTACGGAACTTATAGCATGTCCCAAGCACTCATCCTGTCAACAGTCCCCCAGGAGATAACAGGGCTGTATGTCTGAATTTAAGAATACTGAAAGACAGTAGACAGTGAGCAGTAGCAGTGGTTCAACAACATCGAGCTGTTTTCCTCAAGTGTCCATCCTAAAGGAACTGTATGAGAGAAGAGAAACCCAGCTTTCCAAATCAGACAGTGACCCCAAGCTGGGAGAGGCGGCTTTGGAGAGCAGGATCACAGCCAATACTGATTCAGACAAATCAAAGACAACAACTGAAAATGACCTATCAGTTCTAAGGGGTCAGCAGCAAAACACTGTGCTCCACGAGGATAACCTGTGGCACAAACATGATGGAGAAGAACGGAAGAGTTGGCAGAAAGTTACCTAAATCATAGGTATCCACCAGCACAACACTGCTGCAGAGATATTGGCCAATTCCCACAAGAATACTTCTGCCACTACTGAGTGTTAGTCTGATGGCAGCTCATGTCCCACACCCAGTCTGAGGTTCCATGCTTCTAGGAAGACATGGATCTGCTCAAGCACCCAGACACGAGTCACAAGAATGACGGCATGTTAAGAAAATGAGATTGTTGCAGTATCCCAAAAATGTGAACTTCCTGGAAGTGGTTGGCACTGTGCCTAAACTGAATTTAAAGTCAGAAATGAACAACTGCATTTGTCTCACTGACACATGTATTCATATCAAGCCTGTCTGTTAAAGATCTATGAGGTTCAGTGGTTGAAAGCACTTTTTACTACACAGTGCTTTCCAAAAACCCAGAAGAATTTTTCAGCTCAGGAGTCAAGGAACACTTAAGCTGGTCCAATTCAGGAGATGTTACGTGAACATTATCATCTCCAAGAAGTGCATCAGGTCTTAATTTAGTATGAGCACTGTCGGAGGTCTACTCGCTCAATAATGTTGGAGAGTGGAGTAAGCGTAAGGAGGAAGACTCTCTTCATTCTCCAAAAGCTATTTTTGCCAGACTCCTTCAGGGATCCAGAAGCTGCCAATAAAAGAGCATACTTCACAAGAAAAAAAAAAAAAAAGATCCACCCAGGCATTATGCAGAAAAACAAAACAACCCTTCTGATCAGATGCACTTCATGAAAACATCTGCAGTTCATTGGTCTGACATGGGAGAGAGAGAAAGACAGAGAGAGAGAGAGAGAGGGAGATCACAGGAACTCCTGGGGCAGCTGAATCAGATTGTTGAAAGAGATAATGTTAAGGAACATAAGCTTAGAGTAACAACATTTAAATATTTGATATGCAGCCTCTGAAAAGACAGTGCATGACTATGATTCTTAAATAATTTCAATTTATTTTGTACTCATGGTGAACTACACAAAACCCAAAACACCACCTCTATCTGCAATGGAGAGCTATTACTTAAAATAATCATTGTGAAAAGAATTTGTTTTGGGCAACATTTCCAATCACAGTTGTTCTAATTCTGCCAGAATTCAGAGGAAAAAGCTTCAGTTCTTGCAAACAACATTATGACAACAAGGATGATAAAAAGATACTCACCCTGCTTCTTCTTGTTCTTCCCCTACTTCCTTAAGTGCTTTCCATTTTCCATAAGGGTTGGTCTTGTTAGATTCATCACTAGAGGTTTCTTGGGAAGCTGATGTACTCTCCTCTTTATCCACGGTTTCTTCTGATTTAACTTCTCGCCATTTTCCATAAGGGCTTAACTTTCTAGCTTTAGGAGATTTTTTCCCTTCCTCTGATTCTTCACTATTATCTCCTTTCCTCTAAAGAGGAAAAAACCCATCTTAAGCAAAAAAGCCTAAATAAAAACACAATGTATCTTTATTTTACATCTTTTATTTGCTACTATTATTATCTACTTATTATCTACTATTCATGCTTTTCAACCAAGAGTAACTTGAAACAATAAATTCATATAGTAATATAATCTACAAATTTTTCTTCTTAAGCTTTATAGATGAAAAAGTATCTTAAATGTTACATGGAATTTACGCAGGAAAATCCCATCTACCAAGGCTGAAATTCACAAACTTACAAACTCATTTGAAAACAAAGCTTAGCATAGCGTTAAATAAAGAGGAAAAAATTCACATGCAACTTGCTCTACATGCAGATGCACACACTTATTGCTAATACCTGGTAGCAGTTTATAACAATACAGTGATACAAAAACATGTAGTTTACAATTAACACCCATCTTGGAATACATTTTGTATTTAGACTGTCTCTGTCTGTCCTGAATTACCATCTCCAGGGAAACCATCTGACCCAACCAGAGACATTATCACATCCCTTATCTCAGGTTTCAAAATTATGTTTTAAATGTATAATTGATACCGATTTTGTACTATGGGCTATGTTTTTCGCAATTTAATAAGGAAACTACAACCATGCCATTTTCAGTCCAAAACATTTCCTGAAGGTCTATTGGCAGTCACATTTACCACTGAAAAATTGAAGTCATCCTCACACTGAAATCCAAACTATTTTGTGGATTATTTCAGAGAAATGACAGCGACCTTTCTCAGAGAACATCACATGTCTTGCAGAATTCAAGGTACTTCTGGTGTGTTGAAGGAAAGATCATGCTTTCTATTCTGGAACAGTGCCACTAATGAGCCAAATAATCGAATAAAGATTCATTTTATTAAGAAGTGCAGAATTTTACTTTCAGTCACACGTTTTAATCTGATTTCAGTAAGTACAGCCTAACACAAAACATAGAAGATACAGTTATAATTTTCTAGTATAAGATCATATATGTAAAATAAATCTGAAGAAAACTTACCTTGAAGTTTGTTTCTGAACTCTCTGTTTCATTCTCACTATCTTCTGAGTCTGATTCAGACCCTGTTTCTGCAGGCTTGTCACACTGACCCTTCTCATTTGAAGATGAAACAAAACCATCCGGTTTCTCCCATGTAGATACTGTCCAAGACATTTGAACAACCATGTCATTTATGCTTCTCATTTTGATCTGTTACTGCTTCAACAACATAACCTTTAAGAAGCAGTGCTGCCTTATGCAAAAATACAGCAAATAATTTACCAAAAAGCTTTTGCCTTTGTTTGGTATGTTTGTTTTAATAACCATAATCAGAAAGATAACATTTCTTCCCAGCAGAGACACAGTCAGGACAGCTGAGTTCACTGTTGATAAAGCTTGTTTTAATTAGCTCTTACAAAAAGCATCACACATGGCGAACCATGACCCACAAGACTGTAGCCTCTCTCATCCTTACACAGGACAGACAAATAAATTAATTGCCCTGTAGATGTGCTTATTTGATTTGAGCTGTTCATTGATTAAAAAGACAGGATAAAGAATGGTAACTGCAAGCATCAGGTCTCCAGGCAGCTAAACCCTTTTCTATTGCTACTTTTCTTAGTAATGTTAGATTGCTAATTAAAAGAGCTCTCAAGCAAACAAGGAAATATAAACATCAATCTGAAAATACATGGAAGTACATACAGGATATGTACATACATATATATCCTCATTTTCAATTTATGCGAAGAAATATTCAAATCAAATTGACTCAATGGTCATAAAACTGGTTTCAGTAAGAAAAAGGCAAAAGTACACCAACTTTCAGTCTATAATTTTATATAAGCTTTCCAAAGTAAAAAAACCCTGTTCTTTTTCCTAACTGCAAACAACACAACATGTAAGTGCCTAGATGTATCTTGAAGAAGTAAAGATGTAAGAAACTGGCAATGAACAACACTGCATGAACAGAACAGTCTCTTAAGGGTACTGCTGTCACCTGGCTTCAGGTTAGTAACTGTGTAAGTTCACTTTCCCAGGTGCACATACAGAGTGCACCAAGCCTGGAGCCATCAGTCCCCTAAGTGTCTGACATGAGACACTTTTAACTATTTATATCAGTTAAAAATTGTGTTGTCATCAGAGGATGGGAATACTGTCAATAGAACAGAGAAGTAATTTTCAAACACTCCCAAGACACTTACTTACAGCTATATAAAAGTGAGGGATCAATTGGAAATCTCAAAAGCCAAAATTCTACCAAATGTGATGATTATAAACATTCTTCACAAGTGTCATATGTCCATGAAGTACGTAAAAGAACAGCAAATATAGGCATAAAATGTATCTGAAGTTAAAAGGCAATGTTGAAAAATAACCAACATCTCCTTTCCCTGTTAAAAGAAATTGCAAATCATTTGGGCAGGGGAGTGACCCAGTGAAAAACTGAAAGGTTTGGGATTGGTTTTTCTTGTTGTTTGCTTTTTTCCCTTATTCTTGGCATCATTAGCAATGCCACTTCATACCCAGTAGCAGAAGGAAAACTCATCACCAGCATAAAAACCACTTGCTCTCCAGAGAGGCATCATTGACCTCAAATTTATTGAAATAGATTTAGAAAACAGATGCTATTCTGAGGGAGTTACCACAAAGTTCCCCATGTAGGGGAAAAAAGTGGAAAAGAAGTAGGAGGTAAGATTCTGCACTCTTTTATCAATGCTATGTCAGCAAGGGGAAAAGTTCAGGAGATTCTTAGTCAGTTCTACATGCTCATCAACACAAAATCCTGCCCCTTTCTAGTTTCCAAATTGTAATTTCAATATGAATGTAGTAAAGATGAATGCCTAGTTTACAATTACAAGCTGAATGGACAAAAAACCTCTGAAGCTAAAATGTATGCACACTGACTAATGCAGCCAGAAAGCCAGTTCTGACTTAAGCACCTATTTTATTTCAACTAAGACAGTAGATTAAAAAATACAAACCTTAGTTAAAAAAATGCAGTTATTTGCACAACAAAAAGCTTTTCTGAAAACTTTCTCTCCTGAAACAGAGCTTAACTGGAAAGAAAGTGCTTCTTACCTCCAGTTTGTGTGTTATAGTAATAGGTATGACCATCTTCAGTGACACCTTCCACCCACTCTGCTCCCTAGGAAAAAGATACAGAAGCTCATGAAAAAAAGTTTCCAGGATCAGCAAAAGCATCACTTGTATGTCTGTTCAACCCCTGAGTACTTTGCCTGTGATCATCTTACTGCTTTAAAGCTTGAACCCCTAAGGTAGTTAGAAAGTATTCCCTTTGTCTCCAATAAGATGGAATTCCATAACTTCAAATACTGCAAATGCACCTACACAATAATTTCTCTAACAGTGTATAATTAGTATGATAATAATAATAAATGTATAATAAATGTTGCCATACTGTTTAAATTTTTATACAGGCCATTATTTTACATGTTTGTGTTTTCTCAAAGTATTCACCCCTGAGGCTGTAATTTCCTATTTGTCTCATTGTCTTCAGTGGAGACTGCTGAAAAAATTCTCAGGGAGACTTAGGTCTTTATGAGGGCTACAGGAAACTAATACCAATAAATTTTATCACAAATTAAATATACACAAATAAATTAAAATTTTCCCCAAAACTGAACTTTACAACAAATAATTATAGAATCAAACTTTGCATGCCAACAGTTTTACTTCTTTACTAAAGCACCAATTTCAAAAATGCACTCTTTTTCCCTACTGATTAATAAGTAAACATGAAATGTGGCCAAATTTGTTGGTATATCTTTGTGGATATATAATTTTTTTCCAGAATCAGCTACAGCTATATAATCAGTCATTACCCATGCCCTAATATCTTAAGAAACCAGTTTTCATCCTCTCTTACACACACAACTACTTAAGTACCAATACTGCCAACTCTGTGTTGGGCAACTTCACCATACATAATTTTGGTATTAATAAATGTGTGTGTGTACACAGAGATATACTGACAGGTTTTTGCACACCTATACATTTGCTTAATACTCTTATTAAAACTTTGTTTGTTTGTTTGTTTTAATAAAAGCACAATACCTTGAGAAGTTAAAGTTCTTGCACCCACTCTGTAAACACAAAGAAATTGTACTGGTAGGTTCAGAGCAGGCAAAGGCACAAAAGCCTTCAGAATCATGTTTTCTCAAGGTTTTGCCCTCAGAAGTTTCAGTGTGCTGGTTTTACAAAAGAAGCAAAAGGCAAGTTTATTTTAAGTATAAAGAGGATAAAAAAACCAGTCTTAAAACCCAGTAAACTCATCTTTTTTTTTAAGAATTAGATCCTGAGCATTTGTAGACCTGTTGGTGAGAAGTTTCAAGCCAATATCTGACACTAGGCCCACTGAGTGTCCTGTGACATAAAGGCTAAGCAGCACTCTGTCAGGCTACCTGGTTATGCCTTCAACATGCCCCCTTCATAACTCTGTTCTTTCCACCTCTTACCAAGTCTGAGCAAAACCTAACATGCTGTAAAACCAGGAGGGCTCCTGGCACAACACATTGCAAGCATGCCCCTTAATTTCTGGGCAGTGAGTCCTTGTTAGAGATCTGGAATGTTCCAAAATATCCTTAGCTCAGACTAAATAAGGGAGCAATCAAATGCTTGTTTTTAGGCATAACAAAAATAACTCAAGACAGGAGGAAGTCACTGAGCAGGGTGAGGGAGGTATGGCAAAATACAGCTGTGTGGTGTTAGAGATACTGGGGGCTGAAGGTGTGTGCTTCTGATATGGCTAGGATGAGCTAACTTCAAACTGTTGCCAAGAAGGGAGTGCCTTCTCCCCCCCAATCTGCTCTGCCCACATTGGCATTTTCTCTGATTATTCAGAATGCTGATAGCAAGGAAATAAGCCTCCAAAGCACCAAACTGCTGCCTCCACTGCCTGAACTAGTTCACTGTCAGGGTAAATATGTACCAAGGACCATACAAGATTAGTTTCAGGACCACATCTTTCAGCAGAAGGTTGCAGTAAGACTGACTTTACACATTGCAACCCTGTGCCTTGACTGGAAAGATAAAGTTGAAGTCCTGATTAACAAGTTGTGCAAACCCACAGGACAAGGGAATCAGAAAGCTAGAGTAGCAAGCACTGTGATGACACACAGCTACAGAATGTCAAACACTCTGAAAACACCGGGGAGTTTTTCTGAACTCTAGTGTAAAATGCAAATTGGCAAACCCAACAAGACTGACATCAAATTGAAGTGTATATACGACAACTATCTTGAGAACAGGGAAACATAACATCACAGGAGCGTTGCAAAAATCCTGTTTTTAATGCTGTGAAGCACAAAAATCCTGGAGTGGTAAGTATCATGGGAAAAACATTAAAAAATCATAATAAGAAATTTTTATGCCCTTGGACTATTTTGCAAGTTTTTCTGTGCCTCAAATAAGGAAAACTAAGTAATGTACTAAATTACTGATTTTGCTGAATAATTGCTTGCATATAGGTTCCATGATCGTAAGAAACCAAGTAAAACCACAATTTATTGTGTAATTGTATTGTAAATCAAACACAAAAAAAGGGCATTCTTTTTTTTCAACTACCTGACAATGCAGTCTCAGTGCTGCCTTAGATAAGGAAGCTTAACTACTTCAACTGTATAATACTCCATTTTTAAAATTATATTTCATTCAAAAAAGGTTTAACAATTTATTTAGAATTTCCCAAAAGCTTTCAACTTTATGGGTTGAAGAATAAAAGAAGTATATTCTGCAGGAACCCAACCATCACTAATTACTTCTCTTCCCTTGACAGACAAATTAGCCAAATAGGATTTCTACAGTAAAACTGCAGTTTATCATAAAAGATTCTACATATTGAAATTATATTTTCCTAAGTTTATAAAGGGGAAAAATTTATCTTCCTCAATCAGACGACTTGCAAATTAGATTAGATTATAGAGTATTTACAAGGACAAAGAAAAATATTAATAATTTGATTACCGTTTGTGAGTTTTGAGAGTTGCCTTGGAATCCTTTAGGTTTCTCCCACTGTGATTCTTAAAAAACAAAAGAATATTTTGCCCATTTCACATTATTCAATTTGGTTTATAATTAATAATCTTAAAAAAAAACAGATCTAAAGGAGATGACACTGCTGTGCGCACACATATAAATAAATTATATAAATATATATACAACACAGTGGAATATTAATAATCCTTGATCAAACTATGGTATGAACAATAAACCAAAGTATCACAATTACAGCTTGCTTTACTGGAGCTAACAACCCTCTAGACTCGATTACTATGCCTGATACAAAGATACAGGACCTTTGGTTAAAAAAAAAATTATGAAATAATGAAAGACTACAGTAAACACTAATGTCAATCCTTAAATTTATGAGAAACAGTTTGTAACATTCTCACTAATCATAAAAGAGGGTTGCTTCTATGTTCTAAAGTAAATCACAACATGCAGCTCCTCAAGAGAAGTCAGATAAATCCTGTAAATGTGGAAAGACACAATCAGTTTATTTCACATTCCTGATCACAAAGCTTCTTCAGAAAGAACAGGGCTACCTTTGTTACTTAACCCTGGCAGGATAAACATTTCCAGAAACGGCAGAACTACTCCATTCTTCCATTATTAATCAACAGCAAAACCAGTCTGAAATTCTGGATACTCAAATCTCAAATGTTAAATACCAAAAGTCCATCTAAGTGTTCACACTTTAATTAACAGCATACTACTGAAAGAACACTGAAGTAAAAACATGCAGGTAGTCTTTTCTCACTTATATTCAATAATTGTATCTGCACTTGCTCCTCAGTAGCTTTTACCTCCAGTTTTTGTGTTGTAGTAGTATGTATAGCCTTCAGGAGATAATCCTTGCACCCACTCCTTTGATTCAATTTTTGGTGGCATTGAGGCATCCTGAGGTGTCTTTTTTTTCTTTTCTTTCTTTTCCTTCTTCTCTTTCTTTTCTTTCTTTCCTTTAGTTTCCACTGTGTTACTCTGTGTTTTACTCTGTGTTGAACTGGAACCTATATCATCTTAAAGAAAATAATATCCTTTAAAAAAGAGTACTATTCTGCACTTTAATATTAGTCACTCTTGCACAACAGAAAACAGGAAACTTTTTTCTTATGAGTGTTTTCACTAATGAGTGAAAATCATTAGTATTATGCACAGAGCAGGTAAGACTATATTAAAAGGATGATGCTTTGTACCACTACTATATCATCATAACAACATCCAAATTTAAAATGAGGTGTAACAAAGAGAAAAATCATAAGGACCAATGAGCTTTAACTAAACAACAGAAGAGAAATTAAAAGAGTTATGAAAAAGACATCTGCTACAGGAGCCTGAAATTACAAACTTGTTTTTAAAGGTGCCTTCAATGTACAGAACAAAGACACTTGCTGAGCTGCAAGCTGACTGGGAGATTCTCATCTCCACTGTTCCACACCAGGGGAACCCAACCTCTCCTACTCATGGGAACTTTTGCATCCAACTGGCAAAAGTGAAACATAAAATTAATCAAAGGAATTGTTGATTCAAAACACTAACTACAGCCTAACTTTCTGTTAATGCATTGTTTAATTTTTCTACTCTAAATTTGATTGTTCCATGAATCAGAAGATACCATAGCTATAAATGCTCTTTACTGCAGCTTCTACTACTGTCGATTTGCAGACTCCATTTTTTTTTAAATGAGCAACAGTCTTGGAAGTCTCTTCTCTCACTCCTAGACCTAATTAAAGACAAAACTTTCCTATTCAATATTCTTTCAATTCTGTCTTTAATCTTCTGGCAGCTCTATGAACTACCTGGCTTAATTCCAAGCCTTTTCATATCCTCTTGATATGCTTTCATTGCAGCCTCCTCCATTGCTGCAAATTCTTTTGACATGTTTTCTTCTTCTTTTGCCTTTTCCAAGCTTTTCTTCTTAATCTAAAACAAAACAAAAAATCCCAAGAGAATAAATTAAACCAATTTGATAATGAAAGAGAGTAAAAATAAGCATTTGTGCAATTAAGATATTTTAATTACCTCACTAATTCTCTTTGCCACATTTTCTTTATGATTCTTTCCTCTTTCATGAAAATCAATGCTCTTCAAAGTAAGAAAAAAACCAAGAAAAGTAATATGTATTATACAATTTTAAAACAGTTATTTCTAGTTACTTAATATTTAGCTGGACTAATTTTAGTTGAACGAGCCTAAATGTAACCTGTTCTGAAAACACTTATAGCAAACACTATAGCTCTAAGATGGCTATAGGAATACAGGAACACTGAGGAACATTCAACAGAGAAATTATAAAATCTCAGAGTATATTGGTAAGATTTTTTTTTTAATAATATTCCTCAGCACACATGTTAGAGAAAAATAACAGGGAATATGGGTTCCCTCTTCATGCTATCCTTTCATGTATCATTACAATTTTTTCCCTGTTCTCATGCAAACTTTTAAAAATCATATGGGTTTTTAGGGTTCCAAGTATTAGTTACTGCCCTTAATTACATTATGTTACACTTCAGAAACATCTCATGAATTTAAACTAGTCTGCAGGTTCAAAAATCTGAAAAAGAAAGAGAGAAGGAGGAAAAGAGAGTTGGGAGAGTTGTGGGAGAGTTGGATAACTAAGGATAACAGAACATTCTGCAAGCCAAAAAAGCTGCCAGAAAGACTGAAGCCAGTGGGAGCTGGGAGGTGTTCAGAAGCTCAGGTGCAACAGTGGTAGTTCTTATGTGGTTCTCACATAAGAACATCTGTGCTCATTTGGGTGTTCAGATGTTGGATGGCTAAGCCTGACCTTTGCACAAACTGATGTGCAGAGGATGCACATCCCAGGATGACTCATCTCGTTCAGAGACAGACTTTATAAGTTGCTCAAATCCCTCCCTTGACACGGATTTCTTTTATCTTACTCCAAGAATTTACCTGCAGTTCACGTGAGCTAATTAGGTATCTTACTGTAAGCCAGATGAAGCTCAGCTCTAGGAGTATCCCTGGCATCCGGTCAGGAATGCAGAACTTACTGCAAAGGAAGACACCAATGTGTCTAGTAGTCTGCAAAAGGCATCTGCAAGTCTGAAACACCTTTCTGTAATCCAATAATGCTTCTGTGGGCAGTGTGAAATGAAAGAAACCTGCTTCAAGAGCACAGTACTGGCTGTACTGTGCCTACCACATACAAACAGTACAGACATCAGGTTTTGCTTTCTACTTGCACAAAAATAATTTTTACAGGTGCAGACAGTTTCAAGACAGACCAAATGTTAAGTTACAGAACTCAAAGAATAAGCAGGGTCAGATATTTCGTCCTTATCTATACTGCCAAGGAGAACAGCACACACCATCTTGTATGTGGGTATCTGGCTCTGATGTAATATATTTTAAGCACCACAGGTATTACAAAGGCATTTTTATAGAACAAATTTCATGCATCAAGAGACCAGTATCAAAAAGTGATGTTTAAAGCCTGTAATTTAAATTCCTAATGTTTCAAATAATGGACATAGTATGGTAGACCATCGTACAGGTCTGTTGTCTGCTATCCAGCACTTGCAGTAATCGCAGAATTTTTTAGGCTGAGATTTCCAGTAATCGGCCCTGGGGAAAGAAAAAAAAAGATGTATAATCTGAAACAATAACCAAAGCCACAGGTTTTCATATATATTTATATATATCTTCAGAAACAAAATTCAGTCTTCTTTGGGTGACTAAATACTAGGAGTTTGATTTTATGTTTTTTCAAATCAAGTCTGGGGAGCAAGTAAGAGTAGTTGTATTAACAACTGTGTCTCATGAAGCACAGTTCAGTATTGGGATTTTGAC
Source organism: Cisticola juncidis (assembly GCA_013400215.1). Lineage (NCBI taxonomy): Eukaryota > Metazoa > Chordata > Aves > Passeriformes > Cisticolidae > Cisticola > Cisticola juncidis. Next base: position 254,463 of record VXBR01002275.1, read on the forward strand.
CATCTGACCTCCAAAAACTGCAGAATTTTTACAACTGAGGTGGTGCTGTAAGAACCAGAAATTTGAGACAAAGCAAACCAGAGACAAACAAGCAGCTCTAGAGACCCCTTTTAAACACGGAATGGTCAGAAAAGTGCAACTTGCACCGTTTTTCATAAAAATGCTGGATACTGTACACAGTGAACTCAGCTACACAAAGGTGCAGTTCTGGACAATGCTGAGCTACTGGGGGGAGTGAATCCTGGACCAGATTCTGACCTGTGGGGTCCCAGAGCAGTAAACTGTTTCAATGTTTCAGTATAAAAACACAGGAATTCCTGAATGGTGTAATTCAATACATGGAGAAAGACTGGGAAAACTCTCCAGAGCTGAAAAGTTAGTATATCAAAGTACTAAACAATAAAACCAACAACCTCCAATGGCTGTTATTTCATTAAACCCCACTTGCTAATGCCAGATGAGACTTGTGTAGAAGCAATTCTATTTCTCGTTGGCTTGCAGCAACAGACACAATGCTTTGGCTCACCAGAACACATTTAAGAAACAGACTTCTATGTTTTTGAGTTAATATCACAAAGAATGAGGGACAAAATTTCAAAAAAATATTCACAATTACACTGAAAACATCAGAAAAATTGAATCTCGGCCTTTTGTCTGAAGACCACTGCACAAAGTTCAAGGAAAATACTTTCTGACATTCTTAATCAATAAAACAAAAACTTCTTCCATGCACAACAACAGCACCCTCAATTCTGATGATATGTGCTGATCTTTAATTACAAAACCAGATCTGACCAACTCAAACTCCTACAATTTAAGCAAGTATCATAATACACTCTCCCACCAGTGCTTCACATAAAAATACAATTACCAGGAGGCTATGATTATTTGAAAGTCTAAGTACAAAGGATGTACTCTGCAAAAATGTAAGCAATAATGTAATCAACCCGTAAGCAATAGTGTGTTAGCAATGCACAGCTTTTCAAGCAATTTCCTGGAAATCTAGAAAGAAGCAGCTGGGCTTTCCCAGATTTAAACAGAAATCCCCTCATCCCTAAATGGTGTACTTTAGAACTGTGTGATTACTTAGTCACACTTTTAATTAAAAGCAGTTTTTTGAGACTTATACTCAAAGATACTGGGGCAAAGCCCAGGAAATCTAATGTTCTGGCTGGAAAACCAGCTGAGTGGGAGGGAGAAATTCAAAGCTCAGAAATACCTCAAGATCCTTTTTCCTGCTTGAGCTATAAATTGTCTCTAAACCTTTTGACATGATCTACAATAAATTTCCAGCTAAACGCAAGGTTAAACTTCCTATGGCAATGGACCAATTTTGACAGAAAACATAAACTGTAAAAAAAGCCTCACTGCATGTTTTGGATGTGCAAGAACCTCTGCCTTCTTCCAACTTTAACCTGAGACAGGAGGCTTTTTCTCTTCAACAGAATCAAATGTAAGTGCTAAAATTAAGACTGCACACCTGTACCCACCACAAGTCAAGACTGAGAATTTGATGAACCATATTTTCTCAGCTCTAATTCACACCAATTTCTTTCCTAAATGCTGCTGGTCACATCTGTTGCAAACCACTGTTGCAAAACAGAGTAATCACTCTAGAGGACCTCAGGGCACATCTGTGGCTTCAGTACAAATCCAAATCTTGATAAAAGTCTTTTAGCTTCATTTCCTGCTGGTTTGCATAAAAATTGGAGCTGTCTCTCTACTGTTACATATAAAATAAATGTTAATGGTAGTGTGCACAAATATCCTAAGAACCTTAAATCCTGCATTTCGTGATTAATGAAATTATTTGTGTAACTTATGACCTCAGTTCTGTGGTTTATGAGCATGAGGAATCTTACATACCAAACAAATCTCCTAAAGATTTTCTACTTCAGTTCACACCACTGGAAAAAAATAGCAAGCTCAGCTGAAATATCCATGGAACAACATCTGCCACTGTAACAACAGCAGAACCTGCAAAGTTCCGGTGGTGCTGCAATGAAAGCAAACCAAAGAGGAATATTTCGAAGGGAGCAGCAACTGAAGTGAAACCCTGTTTTATTGAGGTGCTACAAGTGCTTCATGGGCTCTTGTCACAATTCAGATCCATGACAATTTTTTAAGTCTGTGATTGCTTTATCAATCTCACAAATACAGGCTTGAGAGCAAATGCCCTTAAAGTAGTACACAGGTTTTTATTCTTGAGTAATTGTGTACAAGTCATGGGAAACACAGTTACTTTATAAAGTTATTGCAGTCAAAATGGTACAGCTCTTAAGACTCCTTGTCTTCTTCCAGAAATACAGTTAACGTTGTTTTCAGCTCTACAACTGAGGCAGCCTCCTAAGGACTAGAAAGTTGGCCAGCTGGCCGGCACCATTACAACTCCCTTTTCTCCTTTCACTAAAAAAGAGAGACAGTCTAGAGTATATCACGTCTGCCTTGTCCAGGTTTGCAGGGTTGAGGTTTAGCACTGCACACATTTTGCCAGGCGGGGCTCCCAAAAGGGAGCTTGGTGACACAGACCCAGAGAGGTGTGCCAGTTTTACTAAGAAGCTCTAACTCAGAGAAGGGTTCTGGACCAAGTCTCTTTGGAGCCCAACTTTCCAGAGCTGGCTGAGCAAGTCAACTTGGTAGCCTGCTACCAGGGAACACGGCAGACAATACAGATGGGTACTGGGTAACATCTGGACAAACTGCTGTAGACCCATCCAGATTTGGAAATCCCATACTAACTCACAACCAATTTGTGTCTCCTCAAGAACAGTGATTTTCTTTCAACTTTTACAGGTCATACCACTCAGAAGAAGAATGTAGAACATTTTAGGGGGCTAAAGGAAAAGGAAGGAAAAGGAGGAAATTAACATCAGGCTGTTTTTTTGAAACTCATGAGATGACAGTCTTGGCTGCAAACAGCAGAGTGCAAATTGATCAATGTTAGAAATATTTTCAGATTTCTGAAATTAATTTAAAACATCAGTGTGAACAAGAAGACAAGAAAGAACAAGTAGCAACTCTTCATTAACAATGCCTGCACCATCTACCATTCCAAAAGATATGAAAATGACGAAACTCAGAAAGAAGGCATGGAAACTTGGGTATTTATACTCTGCACAACACATTTCTTGAGCCAGGAGAATCACACAGCCTATGCTGCAGTGACCAGGTTACACATCCCAGCGCAGGAGCCACATGTTTGGGAGTATTCAAAGAGGACAGGCTCAGGAAGTAACTGCAGAGTAACTCAAGTACTGGAGTCCAGGGCCCTGAACACTCAATCTGCAGGCTGCTTCTTCTCACAAGTTACTGTACCATGAAGGCTTCAACAGGTGGTGCAAACAGCTTTCCTTATACAGAGAAGCTTAAAAACCTTCATGAAGTAGTGATCTTGAGCTGAGACAGCTTTGCCAAACTTTATGTGGTGACTAAGCTGGAGGATTTTGTTCCTACTATGTACTGAAATCAAGGGGGGAGGAGAAACAACTGGTTTAGGTGGTTCTGAACACAATAGAAAAGAATTTTATTGTACAAACAATATCTGGAAGCATTGGCTTTGAATAGGCCTGTTCTAAAAATATCTGACTTGAAATCTGGCAGAGATGCAGGGGGTTTCTATCAGGGATGTATCCGTCCAAATCAGAAGCCCTCAGGGGTGAAAAACAGCCCAGCAGTCTTCTTTGGTTTGAGTATCTACACCCTCCAAACACTTTAAATGAATTTAACATCTTAAAGCTTCCTGCAAGTTTGAGCACTGAAGAGCTGCTACCTGTATCATTACCTTGAATAAATGTTTGTGACTAAGATTCAAGTTCTTGACTATACAAGCAAATTAATTCAGTGTAGATATTGTGGCTGTTCTAAATCAGCCACTCAAAAGGACAGAATTTATTATTATTTCTGAACACTATTTGGAAACACTGAGTACTTCTGAACAAAACTAACACTTCTGTAATGGAAAGAAGTAGGAAAAAAACAAAAGAAAAAAATAATTCCATGTATTTCACAACAGACCCTTCTCCACATGGGAAGCTGTTCCAGAATAGCTAATTCTAATTCAAATATTCCAGTACTGGTGAGACCTAAAATTGCAATGCTAATATTGGCAGAGAAGAAGATCAAAATTGTTTTCTTCTGCTGTGAAGTAGGTCCCAGTGCCATGGCCCCTAAATGACTCACACTCCCCAATAATTCACAACAACTCTGTTAATTCATAGTGTACTAATTGTACCCTAAAAATTGTTCTTAGTTAAATATCCTTAACTTTTTTAAAAATAATTTTTAGATTTTTTTTTAGATTGTAAAAATAAAAAAGAGAGAATCCCTGACATATAAGTACATGGGACTGTCCTTCTGCCTAACTCCAACTTGTTGGCTTTCTAATAGATCACACAATATATTTTTATATGTAGGCTCCTACAGAGTAGAACCAGATGGGAGTTTCATCTACTTGAAATATGGCAGTTCTATGAAGGTCTTTGCTCTTTTGGCTCTCAAGTCAATTATATTTTTGCAATCCCTCTGTAAATTCTAATTCACAGCCCAAATGTCTACTTCTTTCTATCATTGTATTACCCCCTGTGAACTACATATGAATTACAATACCCAGTGGAAAACAGTCTGCAGAAGCTGCTCAGCCTGACCTGTATTTGCATGAATCTGCTCTGCCAGACCTCTTATCAAAATTGTAAATTACAGAACTGCAGAATCATTTAGGTTGGAAAGGACCTTTAAGATCATTGAGTCCAACCCCTAGCCCAGCACTGTGAAACCCATCACTAAACCATGTCCCTAAGTGACACATCTACGTGTCTTTTAACTACCTCCGGGGATGGTGACTCAGCCACTTCCAATGCCACAAATATTTTTAACACACAAGAATGCACAAAGATATCAGGGAAAGCAGCCTTCTGCATGTATGGAGCTCAAATTCTCTAGGTCATCTCCTCTAACTTCAGTTGTCTAAACAGTGAGGTAGAGGTGTCTCACTTCTCCCTGCCAGTAGATGGAAACTGTCATCTCAAAACCAGCGTTCTTTGCATCCTAAAAAGACACTTGAGAAGCACACTGAACTCCTTAGGTGCGTGTTTCATCCTTGTACAGGGAACCTAAAGTGAAGCGCCTGAGTCAGCTTTCAAAAGTTAAATATCTGAACTCAGGGATATCTCCTGAGAGCAGAGGTCTGCTGCTGTAGATGCAGAAGAAGGATATGGGCTATGTCAGGAAGAATGTGATAAGAATTAGAAGAGAGGAAAAAAACAGCAACATAAATTGGGTCAAGAATCTGTTCAGGTATAATTTTAGCAATAACTAAAATTAAGAACACTGCCGTACCTAGTCTGCAAGGCAGGCTCACACAGCTCACCATCAAGGACTGCCTCACAGACAGATCTCTTGAGAAATTTTTGACCAGGTTAAGAATTTTTTTTCAGCGGGGAAGTTAGGCTATTTTGAAAAGTAACAGAAACAAGTAGATAGACATACCATTTGATATGCCAATCTCCTCTAATAGAGACAGCAGCTTGGATTTTTACACAACCCCCTCCCCCAAACGTGGTCAGGTATCAACACAAATTTTCTAATTAAAGACTTCAAGCAGTTAGTGATGGCCAAGTAAAACCAAGGGACAGACAATTTTCTTCCTCACGCCTCGCCCAGAACCAAAGGCGGCAAAGGAGGCCGCAAGGTGGGAGGACCTGGGAGAGGGAAGCAGGCCGGGGGGGACGGAGAGGGGGACAGGAGAGAGTGCGGGGGAGTGCAGGGGAGAGGGAGGGAGAGAGAGAGCGGGGCTGAGAAAGGGTACAGAGCAGGGGTGCAAGGCAAGAGGCCACAGGCCTCATCCCCCGCAGCCCTCCCGCCCCGCTGAGGGACGCCGAGTGCCCCGCCGGCAGGAGGCGAAGGTGCCCGGCGTGTGTTGGGGCGATAAGGGCACGACAGCGCAGCAACAACAAACAACCTGAAGAGCGCGGTAGGCTGGACGGGAGCAGAGGGACCGGAGCGACAGCGAAACACCTCACTCAGCGGGGCAGGAGTCGCCGGCCACAGCCAGGGCACGGCCGCAGCCCCACCGTCCCCGAACTCCCCA
>VXBR01002275.1:261007-271837 GCA_013400215.1 Cisticola juncidis
CGAGGGGGGACAGGGACAACACGGTCACACTCGGGCGTCCCCGGCACACTGGCCCCGGATCGCCCCCTCCGCTGCTTCCCCCACTAATAAAACACCCCGGGCTGGTGTTCCACAGCACACCCTCACCCCCCCGCCTTCCCCGCCCAGCCCTGTGTGACTGATCTCCCCACGGTTCTGCGAAAAAAGTCGTGTTAATTCACCGGCTGCAGCTGGCAGCCTGTTTGCTACAGTCACGCACAGGGGTGGAGGAGAAGCCTGCGGAGTGAGTCATGGCTGTAAGAGGCCCTCCGGTTGTTTATGGCAAAACCAGGGGGGTGGCTCATTCAACATGTGGGAAATACGGGGAAGTAAGCGTGGCCTCGATCCTACAAGGACAGGGCAGTGGTACCTGTACGTAGCACCCCGCCCCAGCTCGCTGTCGAGCTGCCTGAGAAAGGAGGTGGGGAGGTTGCCTTTTCTTCTCACAAGGAGGGCTTGTGGTCAGACTGTCATAGCTAGCTGCAGGAGTTTTGCATTTGTCAGCGTTTCCATTATAAGTGTACTTTTTATGTAGTTTGCAACATGGTTATAAATATATGCCCTGGGTTGAAATTTGGTTGATGGCCTCTTCTCTATGTAAGAGACTTTTGAAATGATTCTGCTTAGATGCTAAGTGGAAATCCATGGAAAATACTGGCTTTTTATATTTCTTTTGACTTTAAAGTTTAGCTGCTTACACACATGGACTCATTTACAGCTGTTAGTCCAAAAAATATCTTCCCCCCTGAGTTTGTTAAATTAGGGAAGAGTTTAAAGGCTTTGCCTCTGTAGGCATTGGTCAATAGTTAGTGCGGCAGACACTCTGAAGACTGGGTCCCTGCTACCTCGAGGGAGGACACCTCCCTACAGAAGGGACACGGGACAACACTGTGTGTCCTCACAGTTCTAACCCCCGAGTGCCAGGGCAGCTCCAATGCCTCAGCACCGTGGACAGGAAGCTGGTGTTAAAATCAAGGCAGCATACGTTGACTTCCCTCTGTGGGATTTTAAATTTTTCTTCTTTCTTTTTACCGTGTCCGTTGAATTGTCCCTGTCTGAGACAGGGAGCAAGCCCAGGATTTAGGAGCTTTCGTTATATACCTCTGTACACACACTGGATCTGATCCGGTGAAACATGCCTGCCACCCAGTGGATGTCGCTGATCCCTATATATTCTATACATTTACCGCCTCTCCCCTGTGCCCAGCCCTACCCCGTGGGTAAGTTTGCAAGTGCTCAGGTTGCCGGGCTCATCTGTACGGCCCCTGTGCCCGAGGATGGTGTTGGTCGTGACAGCGTCCAGCTGTCCTTCCCGGCCGGCTCGGGACCAGAAGGTGCGTCCCCCCAGGTGTAGCAGCTCTCTGGCTGGGCAGCAGAGAGAAGAGGTAACGTGAATGAGGCAAACAACTGTACCGAGAGGGAGAGGCAGCTTCGTGGTTGAGACAGCTGGAGAATCGGATTTTGCAGCCCCGGCCTTCGCCGTTGATTTCCACATAAACATAAAGGTTTTTTGCCCGTGGTCTGTTGGGTTTTCTGGGAGTCTGGCCTAAGTCCCTGGGATCTGCTTCACAGTTATGCTGAACTTAACCATCTGGAACATAAGCGAGTGTCTGTTTGCTCTCTGTGTACAGAAGATGTTTTGCAGGTCTAAGCATGCTAGAAATACAAGCCTTGAGTGTCAGAATTGCACACTCAGTGTCCATAGTTTTTTTCTTTAATCTATCTTAGTTTCCCATATTAAAAATATGTGGACGACAGTATCCTTTATCTTACAGATTACTGTAGTGATGAAAACTGTATAAGAACCTGAGAGAAAATAAATAATTTCCTCTGTGATTTGAAAGCGTGTGATGATGCTCTAGAGAACAAGGGCAAAAAGAGGAGTTTGTGTGTTAATTATAGCAAAGCTTCAGTGGGAAAAAATGTGACTAGGTCAGTGGCAAATACAGATTGATCTAATTAGAGATGGATGCATATGAGCACTAGGAGACATTTTTAGTTACTGTAGACCACTTAGTTCTAATAATTTCTAAATTCTGCTTTGCTTATCATGTTTTTAATACTGCATTTTGTAAGTAATTTCCTATATTCTCTTTCCCTTAGGAAAAGCACCAAAGAGCAGATAGGCAGTTTAGGGTAGCATATTTGTGTCACTGTCCTTCATCAGCTGGATTCGTAATGTAACACCTGGGACTCTGCTGTCAGAGCCCCCTGTTGCGGGTAACCAGTGCTGGTAGGTTGTGGCTGTGGTTTGTGTTGCTGTACTTGCTCATATCCTTCGTGTTTTCTGATCACAGTGAGGAGCTGAGAAGAATGTGGATGTGGCCTAGCAAACACCTACTGAAAATGCACACACTGCGATTTGGTTTTGGGCATTTGACCAAATGCAGGTGGACTTTTTGTGGGGGCAGCAAAATTGGGACCTCCAATATATGGGCTCCACCCCTCATTCAGATCTGTGATCCGGAGATGGAAGAGCATGATAGCCTTTCAAGGTTGCCAGATGCCTGTTGCTGTTGGGAGACTGCATTTCCCCTGGTTTTGTTCTGAGCACAGCTCAAGTATTTTGGCTGAGTCCTTCTAATCCCAGTCTGCCTCTTTCTGCACCCCTCACTCAGAGGTAGCTTCTACGGCACATGGAACAAAATTTAGCCTGAGGCAGACATTCAACTTGGAAAATTTCAACCCAAGCAGTCAAAGTCTGGCCAAGTTACAAGCAGCTGGAAGCAGCATCTTGCATTGGAAGAGTTCAGCAGCTGCCTAATAGGCAATGCTACAAGCTTCACCAATCCTGTGTATATGTTTATACACTTGGAAATATGCTGCTGAATTACAATGCTATTTCATTGGTTACATGGTCTACTAACTGTTGTTTTGGGTTTGGTTTTTTTTGGGTTTTTTCTTACTAGAGAAAGGAACCTAAACATCTTTGGTTAATGCTATGAATGATTTTCCTTACTCACATTATTCATTGTTTTCCTGGCTGAAAAATTGAAAACTTTAAAATGGAACCTCTGAAATAAAAAACAAGCCAGGGCTTACTCGTTCTGAATATTTCAAAATGACTTAACGACTGTTAAAGACCAGTTTACAATAGAACTAAAGCAAATTGCTTCCCAGCGTTTTGAATTGTAAAAAACCCACATCTCCCAAATTCCTACCCTATTCATCAACTGCTCTATTGTGGCAGACTCACCCTGTATTGTGTCCCTGATATATCTATTAAGTCTGCAGTGAAGTGTGAGTTTAAAACAATTGTGCCATGGAGTCACTGTGGAATAAATACCACAAACATTGGCAAAGTTGCTTCATAAATCTTTTTTAGTTTAGAGAGGAACTTAGGCGTGCCTTTTTTTCTTCTATGGGAGTGCAGCTGTTTCTTGTGAGGTTCCCTGGGGGCTGGATCTTGGTGTAAGGCTGGTTAATATCAATATATTCACAGCTTTTGTGATGATATCGCATCATTACCAGCACATTATGTGCAGGTTTGTGCACGCGTGAAACAAGTTACTAGTACATGATACTCCAAATAATTTTCTTAAATGATCAGCATCCATCAGAAGGCATTTTTCATGCAGCCACACACAAAGGAACCAGGATTGTGGTTACACCAGCACGATAGGGGATTGTCCTCAAACTGGTAATTTATTGGAGGAAGGCTTAAGAATTTGTGCAAAGAATCATCTCAATGGGAGTTTCCATTGCAGTGCTGCCACTGAAGTGTGGGCTTGGCTGTGTAGCAATATAAATATTGCACAGAAGTAGGAAAGTACGTGGCATTAGTAAGATCACAGGAATTCCATGTCTAGTTTTGCTGCTCACGCGTGAGGAAGGGTGTGAAATATTAATAAGAGCACAGTGACAGAAGTGATCCAGGGTTTGGAGACCAGGTGTCACAATTGTGGATTGTACATCTGAGAGAGAAAATGGTGCCTGTATATATTATTCACGTGTGTAAGGAAAATATGTGATATTTACTTGACCATCCAGTGTCTGAGAGATGAAGTTAGGCATGTTGTACTTTGAAATAATAAGTAGCAACAAGTGCAGTAAAGGATTGTAGTGGATTTGCTGTTGCTGAGAGTGTTTAAAGTTGCTGGCGTTTTCTTCTCAAAGATGTGCTTTCACTTGCTCTGGTGGAGGATGTTTCCAGTGTGTATGTAGACAGGGGAAGGACTTTATTCCATTCACCTGCATTTTTCCCTAGATTAAAAAAACAAGATTACTTGCAGTGCTTTCCGTGTATTGTAGCACGTGTTGCTACCTTGAGAAGATTACAATAAAATGCCATACTTCAGAACTTGGCTGGTTTTCTCCTGGGTTGGGAGGACCATTTTTTCTTGGTGCCTAATTTGACTTGTGGGAGTGTGATTAATTATTGTGTACTTCCCTCGAGAGTATCAACATCTGGTGGCAGCTGGTGACAGGATATCAGATCCTCACTTTACAGAGTCCCCTCCTATTCCCAGGTTGGTGTATCATCTTTCTTTGTTCAGGATACTGTCTGTTATATTCAGGGATGAAAAAAAAATTCTGCCTTTAGATAGGCAAGGACATTGCTCAGTACTCAGAAGTCAGCTGCTCACTGCTCTCCCCTTAACCATCTCTCTGTCCTTCGGGCATTCCTCTCCTGCAGCCACATCTGCTCAAGCAGACAGAGGCAGGCAATGTACACATGGCCTGGCGGCAGAACACCCCCGCAGTCACTAAAACAACAGAGGGTATGGCAGTGAAATCATTTTGTAACTTGAAACATGACTGACTGCCTGAATCAAGTTGAAGCATTACCTGCAATGCTCCTTTTCAGGCAGCTTCACAGTAAACCTGAAGGTTTAATTTGGCCTGGGAATTGAACTTGAGCCTCGATGGCTATGAGACGGTGCTTTATAATTCCATAGTCCATTCTTTTGATATAACAAACAGACATTTTTTACCTCTGGCAGCTGAACTGGGACAAATATACTCTAAAGCATTGAATTATTTCTTTCTGTAAAAAACTCATATTATTGCATGTACTCTAGCATATATGGATTCAAAAGTCTGATGTTCAGTCTTTTACAGTGGTTTTGATTTGTCTTTTTCATTCACACTTTAAGATATCCTACGAAGGTTTTAAGGTAATAAAACACGTTTTATATAAGATGAATTTACCAGAAGTTTTCTTGTTGAGAACAACTGAAACTTGGGAAGACCAAGTTCTTGTAAGTCACTATCTTTAGACTTGAAAGCATGTATATATGCCTGTTTCCACTGACTTGTAAATAATCAAGCATGCCTCTCAAACATGATTTTTAAATACGTTTTCCTCATCTGCCCTATTGAGATGTTCTTGTTGGAGAAAATAAGTACAGCTTCTAAGGTTTGGCCCATATGCCTGTTGCTAAGTTCATTGGAATTAATAATAATGCACTATTGATTTCTAAGACATGCAGGAGCCAACTTAATAAAGCAAGTACAAATCACATTGAATGTTTTCAATTTTAAAGAGGTCTAGTTAGGCTATTTAATAGGTTTCTTCTCAGAAAATGGCAGAATCAGAGAACAATAAATTTGGCATTATGTTTCAGTACTTACATAAAACTTGTGTTAATAAAGGATGATAGTGTGTATTGCCACACTGTGTCTGTTTTGAAAGTGCAGTCATGGGTTGTAGTTTGCCACTTTGTTTGTAATATTAGTGAGTTTCATTCCCTTCCTGGTTGTGAGGGGAGACAATGTTTGAGGCTGAGATTAAAACTGTCAGAATTATTAAGTGTCCATCTCAGAGGCATATCAAATTTGAACATTATACTCTTAAATGGTTGAGCTATATAGCTGACTGTTTGTATGCTTAACAGCACAAATTTATGTGTGTAAGGTAATTATGCACCCTGAATTAACAACTGCTAGAAATTATGGTAGGACTGTGTTGTCTGTCAGGTTTGATTTTCCACCTCACCACAGCCAAGTGTCACTATAATCAGAATGGTCAATAGGTGTTTTTTATGGAATGCATTACTCTATACCTGTTGTGTAAACTTCCCATTTGGTCCCCAATCCAGCACACCTGTGGCCACTGAAGATGTAGTCTTGCTCACTCTACAGAATTTAACTTACTTCTTTTATTTGTATGTGTGTACAGAAATCTTATTTTCTTGTGAAAACTTAGTACTAAAACCCACTTGTCTACTCCAGGCAGTGGATATCCTGGTTTTTTTTTTTTTCCTCCATGAATACAATAGTGACATTAAGCAGTTACATTGTCTGGAGTTCCTGGTGATACAGACATCAACAAAATTTAATGAGGTATTTCAGCTTGCTTGACCTTGTTCTGTGGCTCATTTGCGTGCCATAGATTCAGGTAGGAAGCCAAGTCCTGGCAGAAGGTTTCTCACATGGTATCTGCTGCTGCAGCTTCTGTTTCAGCATCTGCTGCTGCCCAGAGAGGCACTGCCACTGTGACATTTCCTGCAGCTTGCATGTTAGCCAGTGCTGGGTGATTCTGGGGGGTGTTTGGCTCTTGAGAGAGGGGCCATGAGCTGGTGGTGGAGCAGTGGACCTGTTGGTGGAGAAGCTGTAGGATTCTGCAACTTGCTGCAGACATTCAAAAACCTTTTCCAGGCAAGAAGGTATTGAACAGCATTCTGATATCTGTTCTCTGTTCTTTCATTCTGTTAAAAGAGAAAGTTCTAGGAGAAATTGAAAGGTCTGTTGATTTTAAGGTCCACTGTTGATCAACAGAATTACAGCAGATATGTTTAAGGGAAGCTGAGGGTGGGCATTTGTCACCAGTTTACTGGAGAGGTGACGAGATTATGCTGTCCTGTGTCACAGGATTTGGTATTTTTAAAGACAAATGACAGGGGAAGTGGTATTGTGCGTAAGAGAACAGCAAGACTGGTCAGAAAAAGGATGGTGACAGTACTTAGTGTTCATGTACTGCCATAGGAACACTGACTGATCCAACTTTGTCACAGGTGAATCCAACATCTGGTTATGTTGTAATAATAATGTGTTGTCTAACAAACAATGAATCTCTAGAGCATAGTCCATAGCTGTGATATCTGCTTGTCTTCTGCATCAGTCACAACCCCACCCCTGGCAGCTAGTCACTCTTGCATTTACTGTCCCTGACCTGCCAGGTGAAATCAGGAACCCTTCTCTTTCTGCCAAAATTATTTTGCCTAACTTATCTGGTTAAAACAGTAGATTTATTTCACTCAAGATGGACTGGGGAGCTTAGGTGATAAAGCTGAGGCAGGTTCTGATAATGGTGCTGAGAAACTGCTGGGGGAATGGTTAAGGAAATCAGTGGTGTGTTAGTGGAGATATTGGAAATGAGATGTATCTATAGAATCTAGAACTGTAAACCTTTCTCCAACTTTGTGCTGGCAGACCTGTGCCAGCATTTTACTTTTATGTTTCCCTCTGGTAGAGGGGAATTATACTCACATGGAGTTTTGCACAGAGAATAGGTCCCCCAGCACCTGCTTACCTCCACAGAGGTAGAGCTGAGCTCTTCTCTTATGTGTTTGGATTGCCATGTGCACTGTGTAATTGTCCTTCACTGGATGCCTTTTCAAGTGAAACCATCATCTTAAGCCATCCAAAACAAATCTCCAGGTTTTTTTTTTTTTTTCAGGTCTTCTTAGTTGACCTAATTTTGTGGGTTAATAGATTCGGTCTGAAGGATTTATAAAAGGATTACTAAGAATTTTTCAAATTCTGTTTTCAAATGTTAATATTATCACATAGCAAAACTTGGCAACCATTACAGATAGAATATTTAATTAATGAACAAACTGGTTTCTCATCATAAGTATACTGCAACCATGATGGTGAGAGACAGAAACAACTTTTATATTCTTTGCAAATGACCATTTGTGAAATTTTTCTAGGATGCATCTATTGATGTTAAATTGTTTCTGTGTCCTTAAGATAAGGTATACTAATATACTTCTATCATTATTGTACTCTTTTGGGAGGGTAGGGGGTGATTGCTTCATTATGTGCCTCATTTGAGGTGAATTATTGCAAATGCATTACCTAAAGTCTGATGTAGCTGCTTGTTTTGCCTCTGGATGTACATTTTGGGGCAATCTAAAGCAGAGGTCAGATAGAACAGATTTTCAGGACAGAATGTTTTCAGGATGTTGTTGGCATAAAAGGTTGTGTGTTTTCTGCAAGAAAACCATTATGTTAACCTTTGTAGATGTTGTATTTTGTTCCTCTGAAATAAAAGCTGAGTTGGAAATGGGGATCTCTGTTTTATCGTTGTGTGTGACTAGCAGCTGAAAGGTCAAGTCATACATACTGTTACTGTACAAGCCCTCCATTGTTTACCAGGTAGGTGGGTTTTTTCCTTTTTTTCCCAAATCTATACACATTAGTCAAAGGAAATTACTAATTTCATGTTTTCCTGAAGGAAAAAAGAGAGAATGTCTTTACTGTGGAGAATTACTGCAAAATACTGTGTACTTCTTCACATACTTTCGGATTCAGGCTGGGTTTCAGATCTCATGTCTTTGCCTCAACACCTGTCAAGAATATTACTTTTAAAAAATTCTTTAATTCTCTAGGTCTCCTGGATTCAAACTTTCCTTATTTCAGATTGACATCAAGGCAGCAACAATAAATGTAGTAGGACACTGTGCCGTTTGTTGGAGTTTCTGATTTGTGATGTGGTGGATAACCATGTCAACTCTCCCCATCTTTTTTGGAGGGGTTGGAACATGTATGTTCAGATACAAGTTCCCATTCTGTTTATGTTATTATCAGGCTGAGCAGTAGTCTTGCTATAGGTGTTTCAATCGAGAGAAGTATTTGTGTAGGTGCCATTAAAGGGAGAAAATGCATAATTTGGGTTCTTTTGCATAGCACTGTGATCACATTTGCAGGATGACTGCTTTTTAGCAGAGCAACCTATCCTTAATGGGAAGTATTAGGGAAACCACTGAATTTGGATACAGTGTTTAAGAAACTGGAGGATGGATGTGAGAAGGTGACATTATGAACGCTGTCACTGGTTCTTTGTGTGCTCCCACTTTCTTACCTAGTTACATTTTCAAATCATGGCTTTCAGTTTGTTACTGAACTGGAGACAAATAAAAATTCTAAAAGTTTTTGTTTTGTTTTTTCACCATTCTTGGGAGGAATACTTTTTTGGGATTACTTGTTTCATCTGCCAGAAAAATATTACTTGCCATCTCCAGATAAGCAGGGAGGAAATGACAATTGTATGTGGATTCTGACTGGAACATGATCAGAGCTTGAGTGGCTTAAAAGCAGATGTCTCCATGCTTTTGCTCTGGAGAGCCACCACAATCAAATTTTCCTATCTTTATTACAAAATGTATCTTGAATATTCATTTATATGCCTGAAGAATGGGGAATAGAGCTGGGAATGAGAGAAAATAATTTAAAACAAATTAGAAAGGGAAGGAAGTAGAAAAAGGTAACCTAAACTAGCTTTCTCCTTCTAACTGTAAGAACATGAGCCAAGGAAATAAGAGAGAAGAAATTGAATAGTCCCACTGGTAAAGTTGTGATAATTGAAACTCCTGCTGAATAACTGGGAGCTAGATCAGGGCTTGCATAAGAATGTTGAGTTAAATTGATTACCTGTAGTGAGAAATTTACATCCCTCTCCTCCTGTTTAGTGTGTGGATATTTGGTTACTGAAGGATTTTTTGTGTCCTTTTTAAGAACAGTTACCTTTTGTTAAATGTGAGAGAAATGGACTCAAATCTGAATGCTGCTACACAGCAGCAGCTAACATTGAAGACCAGTTACCTGTAATTACAGCTTAAATCTCTTTCCCCTTGTCTCCTGAACACAGTGTTAGTGTGATGTAGTTTTGAGGACATTAAGAGCATGAAGTGTGGACAAGCAGTTTTTTCACTTAATTAATGATCAGATTTTCTAAGTGAGTGGTAGCCATCAGTGAAGCACCAGAGATCCCCCAGTTGAATATGACCAAGAGTTCAAACTCAAGATCTTCCAATTCCTTTTAGACAGTCTGGACTTACTTTGCTGTGCTTTAAAAATAAGGAGGGAGGTACAGAAAGCCCCAGGCAGCTCCATGGGGAGTCCGGTGTGGTTGTTAGCTTGGGACTGGTGCCAGTGATCAGACCTGAGAGGAAAGTAATGGGGAAAGTGAGGCACTGAGGCCCCATCAGGGATGCAGAGAAAAAAGAGTGCATGAATTAGCAGCCTGCCACCAGCTCTGTTTTATCTCAGTAGTGATATTTGTTCTTTTTTTTTTCCCCAGAGGATTTCAACTCTTGGTACTTTTGGTGTTTAATAAAAGTGTAAATAAATGGATGACCAGGAGATATCTTTTGGGGGCTTTGCTTGCATAGCTAGTAGAAGTATTTCTGGTCTGCTCAGAGTCACACAGATGGTGTGCATGAGCAGGTGTTCAAAGTCGGGTTGGATGGGACTTTGATCAACCTGGTCTAGTGCAAGAAGTCCCTAGCCATGGTCAGTAGGGTGGACTACATGATCTTTGAAGGTCCCTTCCAACTCAGATTATTCTATGAATCTGTGATGTTGATGCAGAGAGGAGCTCTGTAACAAAGCAAAATGTCAGTAGCCCTGTGGAGAAGGACTTGGGGGTTCTTGTGGATGAAAAGCTGGACATGAGCCAACAAGTGTGTACTTGCAGCCCCGAAGGCTGATCACATCCTGGGCTGCAGTAAAATCAGCATGGCCAGGAGGGTGAGGAGGCAATTCTTCTCTGGGAGATCCCAGCTGGAGTGCTGCATCCAACTCTGTCATCCTCAGCAGAAAAAAAAAAAAAAAGACGTGGACCTCTTGGAGCAGCTCCAGAGG
>VXBR01002275.1:281840-297868 GCA_013400215.1 Cisticola juncidis
CTGCCTCGACGTGCGGCCGCGCCCCGGGCACCGCTCCGCAGCCGTCGGGAGAAACTGCGGGCAAGAGGGAACTTCTGGGAAAGCGCAGGACCGGGGAAAAGCGAAATATAAATTGGGCCGTGAGTAAAGGGGCGACTCGGGGCAGCAGCGCCGTGAGCCGCCTGAAGCTGAGCCTGTTGCTGCGGGCAAAGGGCACCGCGGCTGTGCTACTCCGAGCAGCGCGCTGCACGAGTGTGACAGCTGGTTTGTTATTCTGCTGCGTTTTAAACTTTTGTCTCCTTTTGAGCGTGCGGGGGTGCCAGGCAGGCTGCCGGTCTGAGCCCTCCAGCCGCCGCTCAGCGGACCGTAAGATACACGTATTTTATTTATTCTGAAGCTGCGTGTGCCCGGACTCGCCCAGCGTGGAGCAGAGCACGGTCCAGAGCGATTCGGGCAGTGCTGGTTATCAGCGCTGCGGCTTTGAGCGCCTTCGCTCCACTGCTGTTCGCCCGGTGTGGTCCGAGGTGACTTTAAAATGGCAGATTTAAAATACCATTTCAAAAACAGATCATTCTCCACACCCTTAAATTGAAGTTCTCTCTCTGCCGAAACAGAGCTATTAACGGCAGCCGCCATGGTGTCGTTTCAAAATAGAAGGAGTTAAGTTGCTGTGCGGGCAGGTACCCACCTTTTCCTGGAAATGATTAAGAAATTGAAGTTATGGTGATGGTGTACCTGGCAGACCAATTAGAAAATAGGCTTAGTGGTAGTTGTAATGGGAGAAGAAAATCTTGGAAGTAATTGTGGTGCGTCAAATTGCTTCTTAAACTTTCAGTGGATGAAAACCACCTTGATTCTTCTAATTATGTACTTCTGAACTCTAGTAAAGTGTTTTGAAAAAGAATCACTGTTTCCACCTTTGTTGCGAGAAAATGTTCTTTTGTCTGAGTGTATAACTCAGCAGTATAAAAACTGAGAAGTTTTGTCTGAGTGTATAACTTTGGACTCCATATTTCAGTCTGTCACTTGAGAAATCAAATCCGATATCTTCTTACTGAAAATGAAATGACAGGGCACTTGAGCTGTTTGCACGGCGGAATACTTCCCGAGTTCATTTACTGTCCAGAGCCTGTATCTCAGAAGTATAATGGAGTTTGCTCAGTACTGTGATCAGCTGCAGGGAGAGAGGGAGGCAACCATTAAGTAAATGGTCATATTTTGGGTGAGGCTGTCTCTTTTCTTCAGCCTTCCCAGCGTTCAGCCATATCTTCCTTCGGCATCTTACAGTACGATGTCTTTTCACTGTCTTTTAATTTTACATTTTGCTTTTTTTCTTTCTAAAAGCAACAATTTTTGCAAATGTTTGGGAAATTTATTTGGTGGTTTGTTACATGTTGAAAAATCACAGGTAAAATTATGGAGGAAGCACTTGAAAAAAATATTTTGAGTTAGTAATAGAAGTTTTTTTCTGAAAAAAATCTTAAATATATATGCATCTTTCTTTTTATCATTGTGACTTTTATTTTCAGATCCTAAGGCTCTCTGCTTGCAACTGGTAGAACATGATCCTCCCTTTTCTTATCTCTTTTCTCCCCTTCTTTCTTTTGCACCAGACCCTGTTGAGACATCCAGCCCTAAAAACTTGAGGTTTTAAGTTTTTCTTTTTAAGTCTTCTCCCAAGCTGCAGCTGCTTATCTTGGTCAGAAGGCTTTTTGTGTTCTAAATGGTCAGTGGCTGCTGCAACTTTCTCTTCATCAGGGCTTCACAGAGGAACAGTTCCTCTTTGAAGGCAAAAGCTGCCATGTTCAGTCTCTTGCTGCTGTACAAGAACTTTGCCAGGGCCACAGACGCATCTGTGGTACAGTCGTGGAGCGAGGAAAAGGTGATTTGAAAGTCCTCCCAAGAGTTACGATGACAACTTGGACAGATCTAGAAGGCAGAGAGGTGGATTAGAAGGTACAGAGAAATGATGTGAGGTTTTGTATTGCTGAAGTCTATGTTTGTCTCAAAAAAAAAAAAAATGATGCCACCTTTCCTCTACCCCCCACCAAGGCAGGGATCTTTCAGTTTGGATTGAGTTTGCAGTTGTTGAGAGAGCCATAGGAGTGGTGTCATTAGATGGCAGTTATTTCCAGATCCCTGCTTTTACAAGTGTTGGTTTGCTAATGTGCTCTTTTCTCATCCATTGAATATTAGAATTGTCAAGTCCGTGGTCTTGGTCCTCAAATGAGAAGAAGAAAAGAGGTAGACATCCAGATCTGAAGAATGTTGTTGGCCTGGTATAGCCTGATGTTTCAGGATTGCTGCAAACTCATACGTCAGTTGTGTGTGCTACTTTTTGGACACTTGATGTATGAAAAAAGCTGAATACATGAGGTGTGTTTCAGCACAGCCATTTTCAAGGGAGGGAACTGTGGCAGGACTGTGCTCAGTGAGCTGATAGAAAAGAAAGAAAAATGGAGGATTTCCCTCTCTTTCAGAAGAGAAGCTTTGATCTCCAAAACAGCTTTTGTTTTTTTTTTCTTGCAGGTGTTAGCAAAAATTTCTCAGCTTTTGCTTGCGGATTTTGTTGTTTTCACTGACAGTTTTGGTAACTCGCTGGAGTTTTGTTGGGTGTGTGAGAAGGAGCAAGGACTTTCCCCCACCACAGTGATTCAGCACAGGAGTGGCAAGAGGTGGAGTTCACCTTTTCAGCCTTGGTTACAATCTGTACCATAAGCTATGAAACTTTGCTACCATATGCCAGTGATTTATGGTGCTTATAATTTTAATGCCACTGACGTGTTTTAGAGATTATTTGCGTTCTTAAATCTTGCTTTCTTAAATCTTACCTTAGTGTTTCTTCACAGATAAAGTAGTTGACAGAGACTATACGTACTGGAATTTTAAGTCTTGTGCTTATCAAAAGTCTGCAGCAGCTGTGTGAAAGGCTCTGGATGTTTTCACTTTCCTGACCTGACCTGGCTAATCTATGTAGAGGTAAAAACGATTTATTCTTCAGTATGAGCCTGGCCTTTGGCAAAGCTTCCCACTGTGTCAGTGGTTGTGCTGAGAGGTTCCCATTGGATAGGGACCAAAGTTTATGCATTCTTACCTTGGTGTGCTTTAGGCTTTACCTGTCAGCCATCTTCAGTGTTGAATCAGAGGGCTGGAGCTGAGGTCATTTATTTGTCCTTAAAGAGATCATTCCTCTTGTGTCATGTCTGAGTTTGTACTAGGTTCAAGCAGGCTTCAATGTGAAACTGATAGTAATTTTGTTAGCTTGGAAAGAACCTCCAATTCCTAAATTTGCATGTAAAAGTTGTTTCTCTCTGTATCAGGAGAAAAGATACTATGGTTAAGATAATTTGCTCAGAATAGAAATGCTAAGTACATAGGTTGAAAACTGTGGGAAAGAGTTGCTTTGGTATGGACTGAATGCCACTGTCTTCATCTATAATTAGATATTTTAGTCTATTTCTAGAACACCCTATATTTAACTCATCATCAACATTTCTGTGTGGATATACCAAATACATTTTTTATTTTGAGGAGAATGTGCTGCACTTCTTAAATGTTGCCATTAATGTACTAACAGTTTCATAGCCTCACTTGTGAGCTCCTTCTGCATTTCCTTCACCTTCTTGCATGGCAGTGGTTGGACTTCTAACATGGGTTCAGTGTAAATGTCATGCCACACAACTCTTGAGTTTCTGTGTTGGAAGAAAGGGGTGAGCTTGGGTGATGCAAGTTTTTGTCTCCTCTTGAGAGAAACGTTTTTACTTACTGTGGTTACATATAGTGTTTTGTCATGCGGTATGTTCCTCTAGACTCACTTGTGTTTTTCGTGAGATCCTTTGAAAGAGTGAATAAAGCTGTCAGGTTAGAAGAAAACTACCTTGCTCTTCTGAGCTTTGCATCAAGTCACTTCTGCTGTTCTCCAGTTTTCAGTTATCTTTGTGTTGATTCAGTTTTAAGTAGCAGCTAGGGAAAGAAGTAGCAAAATATGATTGTGAAACTACAGTTACAATTTGTGATACCCAGTGCTGACCACTGTCAGAAAATTAATGTTTAACTTACCCTTCCAACCAGACTCAATTTCAAGTTAAAAGCAAGTTGACAAGGATACTGTCAGTTTTCCCTTCTTTGTGCCTGCTACATGTGCTGCCCTGCAAAATTTTGGAGTTAATAAGAATAGTTTCCCAAGGATGTGATGACATGGTTTGTTTTTAGTGGAGGCTGTCTTTCCAACCAGAAGATGACCCTCTTAGGAAGAGCTTTCATAAAAACTGTGTCTTGAAGGCACCAGGGCTTGCACATTGTCTGCTGATGACAGAATTTGCCTGGCATTGTCTTTGGAGGTGGTGGTTACATTATCCACTGGCATCCTCTTGATGCATTTTCTGTTTTGGGCTGTCATTCCCCTGTCTCCAGGGCCTCTGTAAACTATTTACTCTCTGTAGCTATTCAAGCTTTATCCTGATGCCTGTAAATTAAGCATGCAAATGAGAGTATTAGCTATCAAGAAAATAATTGTGCAGCTTACGGGCCGTGGAGGGCAAAAGGTCGCAAACTGCACACATTGCAAGAGTTTACTTCCCTGGCTCGTGGTGCCTCTGAGCCAGCTTGTTGAGATCTATGTGAGCCCAGCAAAGGGCTCCAGTACTCTTGGTGGTGAGCTATTAAGAGACCTGTGGGGTTTTTTTTGGTTTTTTTTTTAAAGAGAAACTAATGTTTATTGCAAAGAGAGAAAAGAAGGAACTGTAGAGAGGAAGTGTCCATTTGGGGACATTTTTTCTGTACAGAAAAAAGACAGTTTAGTCATATGAATGAAATGAAACTTTCTTGTTGAAAAACAGCCTACAGTTTGCTGAGGACAGCTTGCAGCATTTTCAAAAATGCTGGTCCTTTTCGGTGAAAAAAGTATATTTCTCTTAGTATCAGGTCCAAGCAACAATGAAATAAGTTGCTTTTGAAGCAACTAAGTGAAACACAGTTTGAGTTTTTCTGAAGGGGCTGTAATCTGAGCAATGTGATCTCGTTGAGGATGTCCATGGTCACAGAAGGGGAGTGAACTAGATGACCTTTAAAGGTCCCTTCTAACAAAAACTATTCTATAATTCTGATGCAGAAACCATTGATTTAGACCATTTAAATATGGACTATGAAGGGATTTCTGGAGAAAAATAGCAGCAAGAAAGTTACTTTTGGCAGAATATTTTCCTATATGGGCACTTCTGAAATACATATATCTCTTTGTGAATGCTTGATATAATGCAACATTTTACCATTTGTTTTTATAAAGATCTAATTGTCTTTTAGTATGGTCCTTCAAATGACATGTATTAAATCTTGTTTCAGTGGTACTGGACTAGAAATAATTCTCAACAGTAAGAAATATTGAAAACTTCTGCCAAACTACAAGGTAAGAGCTTGAACTTGCCAATTTTTTATTATAACAGGGGTGGTATTTGCAGAAAAGGTTTAATACTTCTGAAGCAGTGTAGCTAGAAGGGTATATTTTGTGTCTAGATTCTGGTGTTTGTAATATTTAAATTTAATTCTTTTATTTAAATATAAGAAATTATATTTATTCATTTAAATATAAAAATATTTAAAGAAATATTTAAATATTTCTTACAGGTGCCATGTATTCAGGTGGGTTTTGGAAGCATTTTGTTAATTTACTTACTTTTAGACTTCATAAACAGAAAAGTTGTGATGGCATTTATTGATATATGGTGATGTGAAATCTGTGCATTTACTGAGGGGAGAGACAGTAGCAGTTATTACTTGGAAATAGCTAGCTGGGTAAAATATCATTGCCTTGAGAGAGGAAACCCAGGACTTCTGACGCACGCATGTTGCATATGGCAGTAAAAAAAGGAAACAGAAAACAATCAGTGTGAAGTTTGGTGGGTTCATTTTTGCTGCCTTAAATGAGGATCTCTAAGTGGGATGAAACCTCTACTGTGTGGAGAAAGCAGTTTCTTTCTGACAGAGACTGCCTTCAGAGAACCTGTTACACTGTCTGTCATGAGCAAGCCTGGTATTTATTAGCTAGATGGGAGGATAATGCTAGTGCCTTGGTGCTGGCTCTGGTATTTTCATGCACCGTGTGCTTACAGAGTTTAGGTGCACACTGAAGCTGCTTCAGCCTCACACCAGCTGATTTTTCACTCTTAAGTGAAGGCAGTGTGTGTAAGTTCCCTGCTGGCTTGGTGGCACATCCCATTAAACCCATGCAGCAGCCAGCGGTTTGAGTGGCTGTGCCCTGGAGCACAGGAGGGAGGTTTGGGCTAAGCAAGTTTTACTCGGATAGAGAATTGTCCTGGAGGTGATGGGTTGTAAATCCTTAAACAGCTCATTTAGCATCTGCCCAGGCCCGTAGCTTGCCCTTAGGTGAGACTCAGCAGTAAAGCTGTAGTGGTTGAGGTAAAGTTGCAGTTTAAACTCTAGACTTACATTTTTGTGAACCTGCACCAGTCTAATTTAATTTAAATTGTGCCTTTAGCAAAACAGTCAGAGGTGGGCATAGTCATTCCTGGATGTTTCCTTGGCAGGAGCACTCATCCAGCTGCTTGAGGACTGCTATCCTCATTTTTTCTCGCTGACAACATAGATTGTTTCCTAGTGCTTTATTGCCTTCCCCTCTTATCCGCAGTCCAAGCTGTTTGCAAGAGCAGCCTATTCCTTATCTGGTTCAGCCAAGATGAGCCAAGTTGGCAACTCAGATATCAATACCACAGAAGCTGCTGGGCTGGTTGACTGAACCAGGTTAGGGATTGATTTCGGAGTGGTGGAACTGTGGAGTTTGTAAGAGCTAGGGTTGAGCAATAAGGGGAAGGACAAAGTAGCACAGTTATCCTTGGAAAAGGACCATTTTTCATGGCCAATGCTTTTGCAAAGTGATGCTTAGGATGATTGACTAACTCTTCTACACATCACATCAAAACTTGCTTTCCAGTGAATTATCTGAACACCACAGCTAGATGCTTCTGACTGAGAAGAAGAATGTGTTAACTAATAAATGAAGTATTGCCCAAAGTTATGTAAAGGTGTAAGTCTCGATAATGTAAAATAGCAGGAAAAGGTGTTTGCTTGTTAGTTTGGGATCCTGTGCAAATAAAAGCTTTCAGTGAAGGCAAAGCTTGGGGTTTTTTTGTTCTTTTTACTTCAGAGAAGTAAAGTGAGAAGAAGGGGAAGGAAATGCAGGGATGAGAACTGCATTGCTGCAGTTTTGAAAGAATGTTAACTTCTTGCTTTGTTTAAAAATATTTTAGTTATTCCTGTCGGCTAAATCAGGTTATTGAAATGAAATGATGACCTTTGCTCTGGGCCTGAAACAATCCAGAAGGAAAGCAGGTGTTCGAGAAGATTAAACCTCTTACCTCAGCTAAGAAGTGTTCTGGTAGGGCTGTGGTTCTAAGGGTGCCCTATTCTTGCTGAGACTGAAAATGTAAGAATGAGGAAGAATTTTAGAAGTTGATTATGGTCAGTTGCCAAGAGCAATGCCATGATAAATTATTAACTCGTTGCACTGTACTGCCTTGTAGTGCAAACAGAATAGCTGGTTATTGTGCTCTGCTTGGTAAGTCAACACTGTAAAAAAATTCCTCAGTTATCTGGAAAATGTCTTCTTTGGGGTGTTTATTAAAGGGATACAGAGGAATTAAAAATCATGTTCCCCTCTGCCGAAGCTGGTTAAAACCCATAGAAATCCACGGAGGCAGTTTCTTTCCTTCTCGGGAGCCTGGTCAGCGGTTGTTGGTCAGCTCGGTTTCACTTTTGCTCCTCTCTTCTCACAGTGCTTTGGTGAGGTGTGGTCCCTCCTACCTTCCCCAAAAACACACAGGAGCAAGGCAATTGGGCTGTTAGGTGCAGAGACGTGAGGCAAGTTGACTAGTAGCTGTTTTGCTGGAAAGGCCATTCTGTAGAGACCACTCCTCCCGTGTTAGCTGTAACTGAGTCAGAAGAACAAATGCCAGGAGCATGTGGGTACCTTGCTGATGCTGTGCAGCAGTAGTCTCAAAGAATAAATTTTCAATCTTTTAAGAATAAAGTCCTGATTTTTATTTGGCTTTTATAAATGTAAATACCACAACATTTATCTTTGCATTTTTGCTTAAGCTGTACAGAACTTGGAAACTTAGATGATTTTAAGGTGCCTCAAAATAATTTATAAACGAACATTCCCCTCCCCCCCTTATAGTAGCCCTATGCTTATTACATTAAATTTCTAAGTTAATAATCTATAATTCATATAATATATATGAATTTGCATGTAAATAATACTTTTTGTGTTTGTTATGCTTAGATCTAGTACCCTAGTAATACACCATGAAAATAAATATGTATGAGAATTTTGAAATGTTTGTTGTGATAAAATCTCTTGTTATGTAGCAGGACACAGATGAACTTGCAGGGTTAAAAAGAATATCGAGCTTGAGAGCAAACCATTTCTGGACCAGTGTCAGCATCTGCCACACCAGTTTTCTTAGGAAAACATTGAATCCTGCCAGTACATGTTGCAAGATATGACCAATGTGACTTACGAACTAAGAAGCAAATCTGCAAAATGCTGTTGGCTACATAGTATTGTTGGAATCTGAGATGGAAAATACTTTTTTTTTTCAGTTCTCCTTTTGCCAATTCCAGCAAAATGTAGTAAGGTTCAGTTCGTGCTGCAAGGCTTTTTTGTTCAGAAAGGCTTTTGAGCAACCATTACTTTTTGTATTTTTTTTAATGTGTTGGCTGCTTGGGATTACTTGAGTACTTGTCAAGGCTGGGATGTGTGTCTTAAGTGGATGTCAGAAATGCTGCTGAAGCAAACATTCTCCTAGTGTCTGATGGGTCCTAGTTTTGGGCTTTCATTCTGATTTCCAAGGCATGACGTGGTCAAGCGTTTGGTGATGTGGAGTGATGTAGTGCTGTCTTTTGAGGCAGGGGACACCTGTGGTTCTGTGGAATAACCCAGGTAGTCACAGAACTCATGTGGGAACACACGAAAGCCAGGGAGAAAATACGCTCTGTCAGAGAAGTCTAATTGAGGAATATGTTTCTAAGTTAGAAATGAGGAGAATTTGGACCCTGTTCTTTTTCAGGGAATTGCAAACCTCTGACTTTGAGGTGACTGTTCTACTAAGAGTGCCAGTCACCAAATGAAGGCTTTTTTATTCTGAACTGTTTCGGGATGGAAGTGGAGACCATGTTAGGATGGAGCACCTTGGTTCAATGAAGGGTAAAATGTATCAGATACTCCTTGAAATCCAATGAAGATGTGTACTGCTTTTAAGTTTATGCAGCAAATTCTCCTAGACTGCAGCAGTACATGATAGTTGATATATTTCCCAACTTGACTGGTTGATACATTTCCCTGCTTGACTGACTTACATGACTGACGTGTCTTCTCTTGCTTTAATTGGTAACCCTGCAGATAACAGCACAAAATTGGTTTTCCTCTGTTTTATACTACCAGTTGACCATTGATGGAGTAAAGGATATGAGACCATCTTAATAATTTCTTGTCCTATATGAAAATACAGCTTTTAGGCTGATTAAGGAGATGATGTTTTCTGACAGATGATATTATGGGGAAATCTGAGACTGAACAGAAGACAGTTTACAGAGGGACCTATAGCATATTGCTTCACATATAGATACTATAGAAATTATAGCTGTGCTGGAGCTTCTGCTTTTCACTGAAGTTCTGCTTTGTCTTGCAGTTGGTTTTTGTGCTCGCTATGTGGTTACCAAATGCTTCTTCAGGGTTTCAGTTTTGCAGTAGACTGATAGGTGTGTTGCTCTAGGTATTAGTGTTGGAAAAGTCCTGCAGATCATTAACCTGTCCCTGTTTCTAGGACAAGGTGGTCACAGAAAAGGCTGGTACTGTATTTGGCAGTGGGTTTTTTACTGCTGGCTGTGGTTCACATCAGAAGATTTCAGAAAGAATCTTAAAAGATTTCATCTGTTAAGTAAAGTAACTCAGCTTCTTGGTGGGTGATGTACAAGCCTGGTTGAGGGAGACCAGACTCAAAAACCTCCACAGCTGGTCTGCCTGTTGTCCTCAGCCCTGTTAGGTGAGAACGTGCCACCAGTGTTTTGTACACTGCTTTGGTGGCCTTCTGGGGCCACATTTGTCAATACGCTTGACCTGTTTGCTTCTTTATCCGTCCATCTGGCTGTCTTTCTGCATGTGGGCCTGCTTTTTTGATTTTTCTGTGTCTTCAGAAGGTGTCACAGAGCCTCTGCTCCTCACGGGCACCACGCGGGGGGACAGACCTGTGCGGGCAGGAAGCGCTGGCGGCTGGGCGCGGGTGTCTCCGGCTGCGCTTCCTGTCGGTTAAACCACGAGCAGGGGAGCAGATGCGCCAGAGGTGCAGCGCTGCCGCCCGCCCCGCGCAGCCATTGTGTAACCAACTGTCTCCTCAGCGGCGGGCTCCGTCCCCGTGCCCCTGGGGCCTTGGTGGCCCTCCGAGCCCCCTCTTCAGACACCTGGGAGTAAAGGTCAGGGTTTATTTAGCTCAACGGAAAGCAGGACTTGAACTCCTGAAGCATGAATTGTGAGAGAGTAACCATGGGAGTTATCCTAACACAGCAAGAGCTGAGGTCCAGTGTTTCGTTTTCCACAGCTACCAGTGTGGGAGTTCATAAATGCGTTGAGAAACAGCAGGTCAGGCCTCAAGTCATGCAGTTTCATGAATATCTTTCTGGGCAGGTAATTGCCACGTTACCTGACCAGTTTTTATTGTAAAATCTGTGATCTTTGGATTTATTTTTTTTTTAATTGTTATTTTTTTTCATCTCTATACACTTGCAGTTTTGAGACAGCTCTGGCTTTGAGTTAAAGAGCTTTTTAGAAGTGCACAGAAAAAGCACATAAACCATTCTGTTGTAAATGATGTAATTTTTTAATGTAGGTTGCATGATTTCTGAAGATATGTATGTTAATTGCCACATAATTAATTTACTGAAACTAGAACTCTTGTTGTATTTGTCCCTGCATCAGATTTTAGAGAACCGAGTACTCTGCACATCAAATTATTTTAGAACTGAAACCGTGCATACATTTCAACTTTTTTGTCTCATTTGGTGATCTTTTCTTCCTCATGTGACAGCATAGCTCCCAGAATATTGTTTTTTTTCTCTTAAACTTTTTTATGTTTGTCGACTAGCCAACATTGAGTAGGGATGTCTTTGCCATGTGATAAAATGTTTCTGTACTATATGCTCTTCAACATAGAGGGTTTCACCTGAAGGGCACATTCCTCAGGATGGGGAAGAGTGGAAAGGTTGTAGGGACAGTGAGATTGGATGGGTAAGGAGTGTGGGTTTTTTGTTGCTGTTGATTTAGGTTTTTTCTCCTGCCTTGTGTTGGGCTATGGGGCGCTCTGCGTCGCAGCCTGCATGAGAGGTTTTGCATCCACAGAAGAGGTGCTCTCACAGAGGTAGGCACTGCTCTGAGCTCCTGATGCCCCGGGTTTCTGCAGGGCCAGGAGCCAGCACCACAAGGGCAAAACTCGGCATTTTGCCTCTGTGAAAGGCACCAGCTCTCACATTTCTAACATAGCTGGACTGGAAGCCTTTCACAGCGATACGATGATTCTGCTGGCCTTTCTCCCTTTCAGTTTTTGAGCACCGTTGTTCTAAGCACTGCCATGTGTGAGAAAGGAAAGATACTAACACAGCTCAACCTCTGAGAGAGACACATAGTAAACCTTCCACAAAACCTCTTGAAGTGTATGGCATCTTGAAAAAAGGCATAGATTTGGAGGGGTGGTTACCCAGTCCCACACAATTCTGATATTATTTCGTTGTATCTATGGTCACAGTAAACCACTGAGACTTTGCAGAAGCAGATGAAATGTTAGACAACAAAAATGAAAAAAATAAAGGAGGGTGGAGAATAAATTAGAGGATGGATTAGAAACTATGTAAAGCAGCCTGTCTCTGTGTTACCTTGTTTATTGTACTAGTTAATCTTCCATCTACCACTCAGCTTTCCCTTGTGTTTTCTTTTGCTTTTTTTTTTTTTCATGCTTTTCTGGTTTGGTTGATTTATTTAGTTCTTTATTATGAGGGGTTTTGTATAGTTTTTTGTTTGTTTCATTGTGGTTTTTTTTGTTTTGTTTTTGTTTGTTTGTGTTTTGTTTTTTGGTGTAGAGTGGGTTGTTAGTTTTATATTCTTTTTTTTCCTTTTTTCTTTTTTTCCTCCTGACTCGGTATGGGTTGAATGTTGTACTGGGAGAGGAAAGGGTAGATTAGAAGTGATACATAAAAACATTCTGCCTCTGGTTCCTATGATAATTTGTGGGTTTTCATAACAGAAAGGATGTCTGCTGAGGAGCTTCTTGAGTGATGAGACTGTGGTACTGCAAGAAAAGCTGGAATGTTTGTTTTCCCAGAGACCTAAATGAAAATTGTCAGAGGGCTGGAACAGCTATCCTGTGAAGAAAGTCTAAGAGAATTATTCAGCTCAGAAAAGAGAAGACTCCAGGCAGATCTCATTGCAGCCTTTCAGTGTATTGATGGGACTTAGAAGAAGGATAGAGATGTTTTACCAAGTCCTGTAGTGCCATGAAAAGGGACAACGGTTTTTGACTGAAAGAGCATAGATTTAGATTGGACATAAGGAAGATATTTTTGACAATGAAGGTGAAGAGGCACTGGCACAGGTTGCTCAGAGAAGTTGTGGATGCCCTATCCCTGAAAATATTCAAGCTTAGGTTTGATGGCGCCATGAGCAATATGATCTTGGGACAGGTGTCCCTGCTTCTGGCAGCAGAGTTGGACTTAGATGATCTTCAAAGGTCCTTCCCAGTCCAAACCATTTTCTGGTTCTCTGCTCTGGGGCCTGCATCAACTCCTGATAATTTAACAAAGTCAGATGTTGTCTTGGTTTGGAAAGACAGGTATGTGTCAGGGAAAACTGGAGTTTCCTTTGGAACGGAGAATGTAAAACCCCCTTCCTCCAAATTATTACAATTTTGCAATTAGGAGCTTTCAGGCAAAAATATGGGAATAGGAGTAACAGTTCTTTACTAGGAATATTAAAAATGCAAATGCAGTAATACAAAAAGAAACAAGCAAACAAACAAAAGTTCTAGAAAACCCTGACGGAGTCAGGAATACGACCTGACACCCTGTCGGCCAGGATGTTGGAAGCAGTCCAAGTAAGTCCTCCTGGAGTGATAGATGTGGTTCTGTTGGAGTAGAGATGGTCCTGTAGTGGCGATGAGATGAGTCCAGTCTTCCTCTGAGAATCCAGTGGAAAAGAGGATGCTCTTCTCTTCTGAATCTCAGGTTTTATCCAGGTAGGAATACTTGGCTCTTCCCACTGGGTGGAGCATCTCACAGTGGAATGATTTAATTTTATCAGTTGTGTGGTGAGCCTTAATGGCTCATTAACAGCAGATATGCCCCTGGAGGCAGGATGGGTGGTGGAAGAGATAAGGAACATTGCTCCCCTGGTTTTAACAGCTGGCCCTTTAACAGAAGGCATCCACCCCACTCCCGCCTGGAGTTACAAGAGATAAAAGGAAAAAAAAATCTCCACAGCTGGTTTCAGCAGATGAAACAGAATACACATTTTTTGGTTACATAACCCAATACAGATGTGACCTAAGGAAGGACCTTTCATCTTCATGAGGTGCAACCTGCCTTTGCTCCTATTCAATATATGGAAAACTTAGAGCAATCTCAGTCCTTTCTTATGGAAGTGTTAGAGTTTCTTAGAATGACGGAAAGGTAGGAGCAACCTTATCCTTGTGGGTTAAAGTGGGGAAAAGCTGCAGGAGAAATATGTCTCCTCAATTCTTCTTCTGTGTATGATGCTGTAACGGTTTCTCTCTTGGGAAGCATGAGTGGACTTGTGCAACAGCCCCATTCAGACAGTGCTTGAAAGAAGGGGCAAGTGCATGCTGAAAATATCTGTGCTACTTGCTCTGCAGAGCTGAGGGGATGTAGAAAGAGGTCTCCAGGTTTGTAAGCCACTAACTGCAGTGAGATTTGCTGCTTCCTTTTGCAGAATGAGACCAAGCTGGGCACACAACTCAACACTGGGTGATGGGGTGATTTTGCATTTCCCCAGGTGATTTGGTTCCCACCCCAGCCCTGCCTGCTGCGTTGCTTCTCCCCACAGCTGGGGAGTCAGGCTGGCTCACAGAGCCCAGTGGTAGGGGCTGCAGCCGGAGGGCACAGGCACATGCACAGCAGCCATCTCTGATACCGTATTTAGTTCTGCAAAAGACATGGGAACTTGAATGACGAAATGAGGAAGAAGTGAGGCTTGAATTTCTCCACACCTGGTTTGTGGGAGCTCTGAAAGTTTCCAGAATACATTGATTCTATAGGTGTTTTCATGCAGCACTCATAAATTCTGTGTGAAGTTCATTTCATTAGCAGTGAATTTCTGTGTCTCCCAGGAGCAGGTGTGTGCTCATACGAGAGTGACTTAGGCTTCAGTGCACACTTCCCCAGACATTACGAAATGAGAAATACTGGCCTGTCCAGACACTGCCTTCCCTGGAGGGACCTTTTCAGACCCTGCTCCTTTTCCATAACACTCTTAAGAAATTTTTTTTTTCTTTTTTATTTTAATCTTGTTGGTTTTTAAGTTGTACTTTGTCACTGGTTGAAATCCCATGATGGGAATTGTTAGTCTAGCAACAAATCAGAAGATAATTTATATTCTCTTAATAGCCAAGTTCAATAGCTTGAAATTCCCCAGACTAATAGTTTCTCTTCTTAATCCCACTCCATGCAAATACTTTAGAACATAAATTTAGGCTGCACTGATCTGTAAAAAGAAAAATGTACAAATGGCATGGGAATATTAGTTTCTGTCTTATTCTGCATAGCTGCAAGTTAATGTATTTATTATTGTAATTATGCTAAACATCATGAAGCATATGCATTTTTAGAAGAACCTGAATGAATATATTGCATTTCAGAATGCATTAAAATTGGGAGCTTAAAAGCCCAAAAAGCTAACTTTTAATTATGTCTTGAGTGAATGCTCTTCTCCACTGCAACTGTGTAAGCAGTCTCACCTTGAGGAGGTTTTAAAGGCATGATTTTAGATATTCTCTGTTGGCTTCTTTAACTAAGATTCTTTTCAGCAGACATTTAAATTACTTGGGGCTGTAACATGTTATGTCCTGGATACACGTTCAGTACAGCAGAAATGTCTGTACTCTTCATACTGTTAATGCTGCTTTTCCAATTCAGGCAGCCTTCAGCACCTCATTGATTTAAGTCAGCAGCAGCTTTTGGGGAAGCGCAATACTGAAGAAATAGGTGAAGCGCATTGTTTTTAAAAAGGCATGTGGTTCAGGACTCTTACTGAAGGATTAAGAAGCAAAGACACCATCATACTCCAAGTCCAGGGGCTGGTGGATGAAAAGCTGCTCATGACCCAACAATGTGTGCTTGTAGCCCTGAAAGCTGGCTGCATCCAAAGCAGTGTGGCCAGCAGGGTGAGGGATATGATTCTGCCCCTCTGCTCTGCTTTCCTGGGAGCCCACAGTTCTGTAATTCTGTGAAAACAGCACAGTTCAGTGAATTTCTGACTTGGAACCTGAAGGTAATGATTACCTTTCGAAAAGCTGGCTGAAATGAGACAAACATATGCAAGAGGGAAATAAGAACACTGTAGAAGCATTTGCCTCTCAAAATGTTATTCTTAAAGCATATTGAGTGAGTAATGCTGAAGATGGTAGTAGGGAGAAAGAAGGAAAGATGATGACAAAGACTGGAGATTAAAAAGCTCAAACCTGCAGATTCTCTGCAGGGATGGAGGACTCATCTCTGGAAGGTTTAGAGACAAGTGAATTGTGTTGCTTTTTTCCATGTACAATGGGGAGATATTCAGTGTGTCTATGTTTGATGGGTTTATTGGTATAACCTGCACATAGAACTCTTTGTGCTATGTGTTCCACACCTATAAGTAGTTGGCTGTCCAGTAACAGTGTGGTTTGTGTACCAAACAAGTTACAGCAAGAGCCTAAGGTCTGGGTTTTGTTGCTTTGGTGGCTTTCTTTTTTTTTTTTTTTTTTTTTTTTTTTCCTTTT
>VXBR01002275.1:297880-350324 GCA_013400215.1 Cisticola juncidis
CTTTTTTCCCTTTGTTTTATTTTGAAATTCCTCTGGCTATGTAATACTCACATTTTCTAACCAAGACCATGTCCCTCCTTCCATGTCTCAGTGCTGTGTGTGTTGGTACTTTCTTAAAGTTGTATCCAAACTTAAGTTCAGTTTTAAGCTAATGTTTTGAAAGTATTCCTCAAGTTCAGAGCAAACTGGTCAGCAGGTGACTTTCTCCCTTTCCTGCATGGTGCAGATCTTACCTGCTGTTCTGTACTTGAGAATATCTGGAGTATTTAGTTGCTTCTTGTCTTTCTCTTTGGTGAGCTGTGACGCTGGTAGAAATTGCCCATGTGGAAAGCACGTCCCAGCTCAGAGCTGTGACTCATTCTGAAGGAGGATATACAGCCTTCCAGCCCAAATCAGCCTTCACCCTTCTACCTGCAAATTTAAAACTTATGTCCCTCAGTCTAAAAATTTCAATAAATTTCAATATTGTTAGGCTTTAGATGACATGTGAGTTGCAGCTTCAGGGATGTGTAAATTACGATACACTGGGAATCAGACAGGAGCTTTCACCTCAGAAAGGAGTGAAAAATGTCTTGCCCTGGAAGACTCTCCCAAAAATGTGGCTTGTTTTGGTGTCTTGTTTAAGAGACCAGGTCTACCCTGCCTACATAAATGATGTCTGAGCTATCATAAAAAAATCTGTTTAAGCCAAAAATTAAGTTGAATGTGCTTGTGCTAAAAAACTCCAGACAATTATATTAGAAAAGACAAACAGTGAAAAAGACCACCCCAAACTCGTCAGACTTGGAAGTTAGGGGGAGGGAGTTCAGAAGTCTGAGGGCTCTGACTTCCCTGTGTGCAGCTGTTCCTTATCAGTCTGCCTGATTGTAGGTATGGTTTGGTACTTTGCACCTCTTCTTAAATTACCTTTCATTGCCATAATTTCTACAGACTTTTGAATTAAGTAATTCTGCTTGTCAGATGTTAGGAAATATTGTAACCTTTTCTTATGTTGGACATTTTTGTTGCTTTTTTGAATTTTTTTTAATCTATGTGAAAGCTCAGTGCAAGTATCTTGTGATTTTGACAGTAGGAGATGTGCCTTAATTTTTGGAAGATATTTGCTGATGGAGATTTGTCGCTCCCATCCCAATCTCATGAGTAAATCCCTGCCTGTGTTAGGAATAGTGTTGGACTCTCCAAGCCCTTAAAACCAAAACAATCACAATACTACTTGCCTTAGTTCACTTATCAAACTATTTCTGAAAAAAAATCCTAGAAAGAAGTAATCTCAATTGTTGTGACTGAATGAGTTACAATGGACCTTTGGGGATGTTTAGGGAAGGTGTGTATTGGGGCACTGTGTAGGTGTTCTGACTGGTTACAGATTGGAGAGAACAGGTGACTTTTTGCCTGGTGCAAAAGTTCTCATTGATTAATTCCTGTGGTATAACCATTGGAAATGTGTGACAGAGTATTTAGTTTCTTGTATTTATGGGTAAAGTTTAATTAGTATCTTCATGGCAAATAGATTAAAAAGTTTCAGGCATGGTTTGCAAAAACATGTTTTAACTGATAAACTTTATAAATAAGATGGAAGTAGGCATTTATATTTCACTCATGTGTCATTGTTAACCATGGTGCTAACTTAAATATAAGTAAAAGTGCTGTTGTAAATGAGTAGAATCACTCAAAGACCAAAATGTTTGTCAGGTTCTGAGTTAGAGCAGCTTATAGGTGTTAGTTGCAGTGCTTTGTGGTATGGGCTGTACTGTTTCTCAGTGCAAGCCCTCTTAGCCTTTTTTTTTTTTTTTTGCTTTGCCTTGATTAGGTCTGTGAGTCTTATCTAAAGGAGTAAAAGTTACTTAAATAAAGATTTAAGTTAAAGCAGCATGTAATTAAAGTTCTTGAGTGTTTCATCTCTGCTCTCTTGAATTAGCTTGCTCGTAAGAGTGTAATGGTGTATCACCCTATATTCTCAGCTTTAACAAAATGGACCACTGGTCCCAAGAAGGAGGATGCCTGAACAACCCTGGATGAGTTGTAAGAATATTCGTATTCATTTGTTAAAACTCTGTTTAACTCCAAGATGCATGATGAACATGTAGGAAAGCTAAGGTACCTGTGATACAAGAACACATAAAATACCTCGTGTAGTCCTCTGAAGCCCTGCCACTGCAGCTGCTGCCCATGGGATGGCCATGGATCTTGACTAAAGAGGGAAATCGCTGCTCCTTTTGTTTTAGCATTGCAGGGTTTGACTTGCCACTGTCTAAATTGTTGGCCCTAGTCTGGGGAAATAGGGTTAGCAGGACACCTTCCAGAGAGGGAAATTGGGCTCTCAGGGAGATGGTGGAAGAGCCAAGCCCAGTGCATCACCACATCCTGGGTGGGCAGAAGGCAGCCAGTGTTGCTGGGAGAGCCGTGGGCTGGAAACACCATCCCCTTGCGCCATTCCAGTGACGTGCTGGGAACACGCCTGCCTGCCTCCTGCGCTAGCAGCAGGGTCTGAGGGGAGGCAAGGAATCAGGGTAACTACATGGTCTGGAGCCCAGAATGGGGACTGGGCATTCTCAGACCTGCTGAGACAAGCAGCAAGTGTTTCCAGACAGGGTTCTCAGACATAGGGGCTGCAGGTGCAGGTTTGTTCTTGCAGGCATCTTGGAGCCTCTGTTCTTTGCGTAGCCTGCCTGTGCTCTGCAGTTCCTAAAATGAAATCTCACTCTGTCCTGTAGCTGTGAAGTGAGAAGGAAGAACGACTCCTCTGCTGCAAATATTTTGTAGGTGATAGAGTCTAGAATAAAGGTTTCCTCTGTTGGTAGAAAGGGTTAAGCACTGAGGGCAACAGGTATAGGCAGACTTAGGTATGTGATATGTTCGACTGTTTTGCAAGGTGCTATAAATGTTGGCTCCCTGTAATCTGATACCAGGGCAGGACAGGCTAACCTAATGGAGGAAAATAGACAGCAATGTAAAAGAACTGGAAATTCAAGTCTAGCTGACTAATACCAGCCTGCTCCAGAGGCTTTTGACTGTTCATTTTGCTGACAGATGACAGCAAATGAGAGGCAAACAACAGAAATGTGGCCTAATCTGCTCTGAATTAATACAGATTTTTTAAAGACACTGCAAAGGTAAGACCCTTTAAATTTCTCAACCTGGCACATGCTGAATACAACCTTGAACATAAACATTACTGACAAGAGCAAAGTACCAAACTGAGGCTTGAAGTCCAGGTCTATGAGTCTGGCAGAAGGGAGGCCTCAGCAGGTTCTGTGTGGATTAGTTTGTGCCCATTTCTAGCTGGTGCACATCAATTAAATTCATATTTCTGAAACTGCTTAAGTACTCAAGCATAGAAATGCAAATCACACAGCACTTCTATGGTTATGTCAGAGAGTAATGTTGAACTTATTAAAATATTTTGTTTGTTGTGCTTGACAGTTCAGTTAGAAGAGTTTTTTTAAAAAACTAATTGCAAAATGAAATGCACAGAATGCTAAAAATCTGTGTTGCAGAAGTTGTAATGGGATTTTTACTGAGCTGGGTCCTGTAGCAATTTCTGCAGAATGCTGAAAAAGTCCTGTGGGAGTTTAACTCCCTGATCTAGAATTACTGATGCTTGGCTGGAAGAGGTGGCCTGGAATAAGAAACTTTCAACTTGAACTTGATCTCTGCTGGCCTCTTTTTTTTTGTTTTTCGCACACATATATATCTATATATATGTGTGTGTGTGTGTATATGGTGCTCATTTATAGTGCAGCTAAAAAAAAGTTACTGTTTTTGGCCATGCATTTCTCTTTGACAAACTTAACTTTTACTTGCAGGTGATTTAAAAATAATACCTTGTGTTGCTAATTAATGGGCAAAACAGTTTTTAGAGAACGATTGACAGTTTTATGTCAGTATTGGGTACAGACTGGCAACTGGTAATTTGTGAAGTTTGGCACCCTGCCAAAGCAATTATGTTTAGTTTCTCTGATCTTTCTTCCTCCCACTGCCACTACTTCATTTTCCTGTGTGTATGTGTTAATCAAAGGAGCAAAATCTTTCAGGGTCAAACAGTTCTTCCCCCGTCCACCCCTCTTTTACAGGTTTTCCTCATATCCTGTTTTAGCTGTCTTGGAGCTCATCCCTTCAGCTCTTTCTGTATTCGGATCTTTCCCTTGGAAATCAGTGAAATTTGACTTATCTGCAACTCTATTGTTAGAGATGCTTAGAGGCTTGTGGTCTCATATGCTCCATAAAAAGTGCTATTAAATACCAGAAACCATTTAAAGGTGCCTTCTAAAATATTACTTTTGTGTCACTGGAATAATATGTTCAGTTTGCAAAAATTTCTGAACCAGATTTGGGATTTCATCAATTTACTGTTTTTTTGGATAATTTTTAAAACAGCTTTTCGAGATTTTGTGCAGTGTGAAAAATAGGAAGATATACTTGATACTCATGTTACTTATTAATGCTGATAATTTGGTTATCTTATTACAACACAAAAACCCAGTCCTGTCTCTGCAAATTTACTATTGGATGAAATAGCATATACTAATTGTTGTAGGAGAGGAAGTGATGAGAGATCTTTTATTTTCCTTTCTCTCTGTAATTAGTATCACTGACTGCTTGATGAGCTGGACTAAGTGGACATTTGCAGTGTCATATCCAACTTGTGGTCCATCTATTCTGGTTTTTCAATGCTTGATATATTACAATTTTTCTGGAGAATATGTAAATCCAAAAGTGCGCAGTTAACAGGAATAAAATGACAATATCCTGCATTTAGAGACATGATTGCAGTCTGCATTGCTGAAGGTTTGTCATGTGTTAAGACAGCGCTTTTCCATTGTTTAAAAGGAAATCCTTATGTAATAGGGCTGGTTTGGTCTAATTACATTGAGCTGTTTTTAAAACATTTTACAATTTTCCTGAGCTTTTGACTTCTGTCATGTCTGTAGCAAGGAGTTTGAGTGAGTACATCTAGGCTGATGCATTTTTAATTGCTTTCTTTTCATGCTTTCAAAACCAGTTGCTTCTTGACTTAATGGAATGTCTCCTTGTTCTCATTTTATTAGCTGGGAAATAGGATCCCCTGATTTTTTTCCTTTCTTTACCAATAGTGATGATTTAACTAAAAACGGCAGAATCGGGGCAGACCAAGTTGGTGACTGCCAAGAGTTTTGGACTAGCAAATCACACTTCCCAGCCTCTGCATTTACTGGACATTAGCATATTTGTGTACCATTATGCAGTAGCAAGAGGAGAAGTAGGTCTTTGCTATGAATCTTATGTTTTCAGCTGGCCCTTGGATCCATATTACGTTGCTGAACAAGACCATACTTTCAGAAACATTCCCCGTAACAAAACCTGTTAGGATAAGAGACCTTTAGATAGTCCTGCAGACAATTCTTAGAAAGATGGGCAGTCATACTGTTGGTTGCCAGGGAGCTTTGTGTGATGGTGTGCTTGTGGCCAGCATTTTTCAGGTGGTGAATGCATGACTTAGCCCCCTCTCTCTCTTTAACAATGCCTATGCACAGATGTTAGCTTTCCAAGACCAAGGTGTTTATACTGCCCTGAGATATTGATGTTGCTCCATTCCTTGGCTGGTAGACAGTCTGTGGAATCCTTGCAGGCTTGTCAAATGTGTACTGTCCCCATCCACTGCCTGAGGGACACTGTCCTTTTAGGTGTCCTTTTTAAGGAGGGAGCAGTTCATCTTGTTTGTTGGTCTTTCAGTGGGCGAGGGGAAGATCAAGCTAAACATTTTCCCAGCGGTGCTGGGGTGTTGATGAGCAGCAGTGGGTGGAGGTGACTGAGCTGGAAGCAGAGAAGGAGGACTTTCACATATCCCCTTGTTGTGTAGAGATGTGGGAGATTGTGGGGTTTTAGTCTTTGGCCTAACAGCTGTACCAGAGTTAAAAGTCAAGTCAGTAAAAGGGCACACATTTCATACATATGCTTTGGTGTATAAGTGGTGCATGTGCTCATGGATGTAAAGTGTGTTCATGCAGCTGCAGCTGATGTGTGTGTGCCTGGGTCTGTGTGTCCGTGCGGGCAGGTAGAGTAGTGGCTGTGCAGTGAAGCAACTTCAGCTGGCTTTTATCAACTATAACTGAAATAAGTGATTTATCTGTGACCTGAGGCTTCAGCAATTCAAATTCAATCTGAAAAATTTCAAAGCTGTATGAGCAGCCAGGTGATGGCTTAACCACTTCTAAAAATTTGCCCTACTCTTCTCTTTTCAGTGTTTAATATGCCAGAAGTCTGGCAGCTGCAAAATTATGTTTGAATCCACAAAACAGTTTTGATTGGGATGCAAGGAGAGCTGGGGGCTGGCAGGCAAGGAGGAAAAGAGGTCCAGTCTCCCCCATGTTTTGTGGGGGAGAGGTGGGATGGAGTTGTCCCATCATGGGGGATAGGTCATGTCCCATCTCCTTAACTTCTTGTACTATGCAGCCAATCTGTGAAAGAGCAAAATTCAGTTATTTTCATGCCTAGGGAGTGGGGAAGCAGGATCGCAGAATTGGGCCCTCTATTCCCCCTGGAGTGTCCTGGCTCCCTTGCTTTAGGTCAGCTACCTTTTCCTGTTGAGTTGGTTCTTTTTTGCTAGAGCAAATGTTGCAGAGAGGTGACTAAAACCCAGCTTGTCCTTTCCCTGCCTGATCAAATTAGGGAGGCTTGCTCTTAGCAGATGCTCCAAGACTTCTTTTTGGAGCTCAGGAACTTCTGTAGTAAAGCTGGGGAGAGCCTGTCTCACTTCAGTATATTTCAGATTGCTCCTCAGGCCTGGCCTGTTAGTGGTAGGCTGATCTTTTGTTGCTGCAGCATCAATCAATTGAACAGTCTAGGCACCTACACTGATCTGGGGCTGCCGTGACACATTGAACGTGCTGGCAGGAGAGGATACAGAGGGAACCAAGCTTCAATCATGCTTTAATTTTTTTCAGCTTTCCCAGCAGTGCTCTGCCAGCTTGCTGGGTTTGTGTACAACAGCTGTGTTACATAAATGTGCTGAATAAAAGGGACTTAACAAATATGAGGCAACATGGGAGATTGGAAGAAAAGGGTTTTCAGGGGTGGGGGAATCTCTAAACAGTGCTGGAGCCATTACTGTTAATAGTCTGGAAAGGAGTCTTGCCTCAAATTAAATATTCAGACACAAAGATAGTTTTAAAAAGGAGATGTGAATGTGTTTGTGGGGGATTTTTGGGGTTTGGTTTTTTGGGGTNCAAGGAGCTCGTTGCTTGTGTTTGTGTTTTCTGCTCTCTTTGGAGTAAACATCTGTTTTTATATCAAGTGGGTTCATTTCATTTCTTTGATATTGACTGGATTTTGTGTCATTTTGGGGTTCTGTGTTTGTTTATATTTAACAGATAAACCCTTTTGCTGTTTGTCTTCCTTACTGTATGTGCACGGAGAGCCTGTGGTTTCCAGACAGGCTGCAAAACAGGGATTTATTGATACTGATGATTTCTTTGCCCTTAATGAAAGCTCAGCAAAGGTCACTCTGTTGGCTTTTATTATGTCAGCTGCCCTTTGCACAGTTTGCCCTAGGGAGCATGGATGCTCTCAGAAGAGTTGAGTCTTCCTTACGTTGTTTCTTTCCTTCCTCAGTGCTACCCTCTTAACCATGTTGTTTTTCGATCTCTTTTAATTTGTGTGAGCAGTTGAAATACTGAGCCTTCAGAAACTTTTTGTGCCAAGTGACACATATTAATTTGTTCTTCTTGTCGTTTCATCAATGCAGATGCCCTGGGTCTAAGGGCAAGTTTCAAATCCCTTGTCCTGTGCAAATTTGTAATATTACCAAATAGTAAAAATTATTCTATGAAGAATGACACAGAATACTAAATTAACATTTATGCTTGGTATGGATGATATATAAAGATCATTTTTGGTCTGAGATTTCTGCATTAAGAGAACTGCAGTATCATTCAGCTTTGCCCTCCCTTTTGAGAAAACCTGACTCTATGATGATACTTGTTCATTATCTTAAAGGGATGTGAATCTTTAGAAGGTGAACTATGCCTTATCTCCACTGGTAGAATGGAGTTAAAATTTTGAGTGAAAAGGTGGTTACCATCCCTGTGTTTGACTTCACCTTGAGATGGTTTTCAGTCCTTTTGTTCAGATTTCCAGGTGATACCATTAATCTTCCCTCTCCTCTCATTCAGTCCCCTCTTTTCCCTGTATCCAAGGTCGTGTAGAGAAGGGGGGGGATAGTTCAGCTTTGCATTTCTGTTAAGTCACAACTTTGGCATTTCTAGGCTAGTGCTGCAGACTGTTTTAGGAAATCCATGGGAAATTCCAATCTCAAGTGATTTGTCCCCATGCTGAATGACTGGGTCTGTTTCATCAGTAACTCAGAATTCAGATCTGCACTTGAATCTTAAAGCAGCAAAGCTGGTTCTTATTTTAAATGTGTGAATGATCTTATTAATTTCATGAGAAAGGCAGTGCAGGATGATTACAGTCATCTTTAGTAACCCCAAGTGGGACTGGATCCAGCAGCTTGCTGGAGGCATCTTTCAGCTCATCTGGCATGCTCTCAGTACCAAGACTTGAATCTTCTAAGCTCATAGCTGACCTTTAGCAAATTTTTGGGTTTCTGCCTGGTACTTTTATACCTGCTACACCTACTCCAGTGTGGAGCCATTTTATTATTTTGGTGTTCTGCATTACAGTGCTTGAATAATGAGGTAGTATAGCCTATACTGGTTCATATTATCAGGATTTGAAGGAGAATTTGTGGCTTTGTGGCTCCAATATGTAGCCTAGATGCAATATTGCAGCTTCACCATTGGGACCAAAAACATTGGTTCTGGAGGTATTTCTTAGCAGCTTTGTTGAACGGGCTCAGTTAGTCTTCAGTGGGCTAGGGCTAAGTGGAGGGATAAATGATGAAGAGTGGTGGAGGAAAAGTTATGATGTGTAGCTGATGTCTGGGACAGAATCCTATAGTGCATCTTCTGGAGACCAGAGTAGCATGTAGTGAGGCTTGGATTGACTGTACTTTTTGATAGACTGGTTGAGGAGCTTGTTTCTAGATGTTGAAATCAGTGGATGAGGGGAGTTTCCAGGGGGATTGAAATAATTT
Source organism: Cisticola juncidis (assembly GCA_013400215.1). Lineage (NCBI taxonomy): Eukaryota > Metazoa > Chordata > Aves > Passeriformes > Cisticolidae > Cisticola > Cisticola juncidis. The sequence continues at coordinate 306,954 of VXBR01002275.1, forward strand.
GAGTTCAGTTTCAAGGATGAAGCAAAATTAAGATGTTGTTTATATTACTGTGTCTTAATGCTGCTTTTTATAATACATTTGTACAACAATTAGTAAAAATGAAAGCAAAACTTACTTCCTCTGTAGTTCTGAAAATTTGATGTAAATTTTATGATAATATATATTGGGTTCCCATTCTCCTAGGTTTATTTGTATGTAGTCAAGCTTACTGTGCATGTGAATAGAATTTACACATTTTATGCTGTTTGCAAACAACTTATTTTCTACTCACAGATGTATGTAAAATCAGGCAGGGGATAAATGGCATTACATAGGTAAAACTATAGTCATGTTTGTGTTACCCTATAGACAGCAGGACCCTATGATAGTTGGAATAATGAAAGCATAGTTTGTAAAAATAGATTTGAAGGAAGATACAGCTGGTTTAGAATTCCGCTGGCTTCGGTGAAAAGCTGCTCTTGTTTTCTATATGGCAGAGAAGGTAATATGGATTAAAGGAAAACACTTTTGCATTATTCTGCTGTGCTGTTGTTGCCCAATAGATCATTCCCGACTACATACACTGCATTAGAAGTAATGAAAAATATCCTGCAAACAGTAGTAGTCTGAGTCCCCAACCTTTATAAGGTTAGATGTAAAAGCTCACTTGTCTTTGGATTTGGTACTAATGTTGCAGTTAGATGTTTCTTTTGTAAAAAGAGTGTATCACTCGACTTTATCTGTGGAGCCCTTGGTGGTTTTGGGGATGGGGTGTAGGGGAGAAGGAACAGTCACGTCACTGCATCACTACAGTGCACAATTCATAAAACAGCTTTTGAATGACTATTCCTACAGTGGTACCAGATGATTAGGAGTTATGTTAGCATGAAGTGTGACTGGTTGAAGCAATGCTTGTGTGGATCAAATACATTATGCTGCTGCAATCTTTTAAATGATATTAAATCAGGAGAATTAGTTTTGCATTGAGAGTTTAGTTGTTTCTTTTTTAAAATAAAAAGTAAGGAACTATTTCTTTATGGCTTTTAGTAAGTTGACTGTCACTTTTTTTTGATCTTATGCATTTAGTGTACATTTTGGTATTGTATCTACTGTGAAATATTAATGTTTTACAGAATAATGAATAACCTATCACTAATGGAAGAAAATGTCAGTTCCCAGTGCATGTGGGAACTTTCAAAATTTTTAGGGTAGCTTGACCCCCAGTTTTCCTTATATTTAAGAGCTTGCCAGGTAGCTTGTGTCTCCAACATGTCCTTTATCCACATTTTACATTGACTCAATTAATTGTTATTGACCTTAGAAAAGTACTGGGTCTAAAGAACTTGTAGCCTTTGTTCATATAGGTGGCTTCCGTTAGTGTAATGGCCATGATTATAAGCCCTTGCAGTATTCTGGCTCTGGACAATTAGCTTAACCCCCATTTAAACAGAAGTGTCCCTTTGGACAACTGGGGAGGTTCTTGTATTTCCCTGTTTGCCTTGTGATCCTTTACAGTGAAGTTGCTCTTCACTGATTAGAGGGTGTGACTTAAAATATTATTTAATCTTGTTGGACAGTTACAATTTAATCCTAAGCAGGAACCAAATTAGAAGTTGTACTTCAATAAATTTCCATACCTGTCTTCTCTTCTGAAAAGGTTGGTATATCCCTGTTGCCATAGATTGACCCACTTGAATTACTGTCTGTAGGCAATTTTAAATTATATATTGTATAATTATATATATATATTTCAAGCTGGTATACAGGATGGTAGGAGTCTAGGATGGGCCAAGTTGTGCTTACTCCCACTATGCTGGCAGTGTGTGTCTATTTCCTTATGGCATTCACATCTTCTAAAAAGCAAAGCCAAATAAGTAAATTTAGGGAAGTCACCCAATATTACATGGTTGCATGTAATGCTTTCAGAGCCATAACTCTGCTGACATTTGGAGAAAACTTTGTTAACTATTCAAGTTAACCTGTAAAATGGCACGCGCTGAGGTTGAAATAGTTCCTACAGCACTTCCTTCTCTGTTCATGCATGCAACTCTCATTAAAGCAAATATTCTGTAGTTAAGGTTGTGGCTACTCTTATAAACCTTTTAACAGCTAATTAGAGTGCACTTTGGAAGTTGGGGAGGTTCTCCTGTTTGCATAATCTTGGGTTTCCTGATTTCTTAGAAGGATAGGATCTAGTGACTTAAATGCCTAAATACTCTGCCGTCACTACTTAGGAATTTGGGAATACCACAATCTATATAGGAAAAACAGCTGCTACATTTCCTAGAGTGAGGGAGTGCGAGTCTCTGACATGATCCTCCCTAATTAAATTGCTTGGCACTGGGGAGAGGAAGATGCTCTTCATTTTTTTGAGTTTCAGCCTACTGCAAAAACAAGGCAAAGTTAAACCTCCTGTACAAAGGCAGATGCTAATCATCACCAATGGCACCGATGCTGATTTTCCTGAGGGTCTCACTCTAGATGGGTATATGTTAGACGTCTGCCCCTTATTCTTTTGTCACAGCAGCACTTAGTCAAAGGCACTTTAAAGAATTTTGCACAAAACACTAGGAACCACATATTTTTCTTCCTTTAAAATATATTGATTTAAATTCCTGGGCACCAACATACTCCTTAGGTTCCTAATTTTAGGCACCTGTTCCTGTTATTATTTTGAAATGGTAGATTTTTTAATTAATGTCTGGGTCACCTGACTTGTATATCAAGAGTTCTTTTTGCGCTTGCCTCGTTCCCAGAGGTGGTGCAGCAGCCTCTTGGTCAGCTCACCCTAACCGAGTTTACCTTTGGCACCCATGAGTAAGTAACAACATGGGATCTGTATGGGCACACATGCCTTCACTGATGCTGTTTACATTCTGTAGTTGGGTATTTTTTTTTTCTTTGTACTGTGCAGTTTTTTTGACGGTTCTAATTTGCCGTGACGTGGTCAGTGCTGTTTCCTTCCGGCTGCTTGCGAGCCTCTGGTAGAGATAAGGGTGTGTTTACAGTGCATTTTTAACATGAAGCTGAAGATCTGCTTCATGTAGCAACACGGGCACTCTCTGGATTGTACAAAGAATTGATTTATTGGTTTCATTGTTTTGACACAAGGATTCAAGATTCATAGCATTTTACTTGCAAAACAACTTTGCTAAATTTGAACTGTATGTGAAGAAGAAAAAATGTGATATACTTGAGATATCCTACAGCTGAGTAGGTCGGTCTGAGTTTTGTATTTTTACTTTGAATAAACTGTGGAGATGAGAGGTACTAATGAATGTGAAAACTGCATATCCGAATCAAATGAAAATATGGATTTTTATTTTGTTAACTTCTGTAACTTTTCCTTAGTCTCTTGCTTTTAATATGAGACACTTTGAAACTGATGTCTTATTTCCTGAAACAGTTCTGTTTCAGGTAATGAAAGTTCTCATACATTAATCAGTAAAAGTAATGCCTTTGGAGACACAGAAGTGTCTGACTTCCTTAAATGTAGATAGAAGAGTTTAATATGTGCAAAAGCTTTACTGCCACTGCTACTATTTCACATTGCTAATGTAACAATTTTTTAATGATTTTTTTTTTATTTTTCCCTCCACAGTGGTAAAACCTATCAAGGCAGGACGAACAACTCAGGAAAGGATTGGCCTTGGTTTGTTTTGCTTTGAGAAGAGAAGAACCCAGGAACACTGATGATCTAAGAAATACAAACATTGATACTCGATTCATTTTGTGAACCTGCCTTTCTGCCCAGCTGGACCTCAGTGAAGCTCTCTGTTCCTTGACATTCAAGAACGTTTTTCTTTGTATGTGGAGCTGAGCCCTGGGAATGCGTTATTATGGCAGCAGTTGTACAGCAGAATGAGCTTGTGTTTGAATTTGCCAGCAACGTCATGGAGGATGAGCAGCAGGTATGGGATGGTGTAAGAAACCATATTTGTACAAGGTGGTGCTAACAGCATTTATGAAACATGAGGAAAAAATGTGGTGTAAAACACAAAAAGGAAACATTGAGGTCATTATTGTTGCAGCAGATCTTTGTGCTGTTTCAAAAGCTTCCTGTTGCTTCCTGTAACTTGCATATGTGGAACAGAAATTGGTTTAAATGTTATAACCTCTGCAGTGTTGCAGAGACATCCTCCTCCCCAAATATTTTTCCTGTTTTGCTGATTTGTGCCAGTAGAATCCATGCACGTGTGATGTAGAATTCCCAAAGTTACGGTATTTTATAGTAGTTTCAACTTCTCTAGTGTGCTAGGATAGAGTTCTGAGTAGAAGTAATGGCCACACTGCAGATGACTGGAAGGGGCAGTATGTACCTGCTCACTGTTATTTACATATAGGTGTCTAAATTGTGTTACTGCATGCTGGTTATTCAGAAATTAGCTTGAAAGTAATTTAAATTGGTTTCTTTTACACTACAGGGAAAATATGTCTGTTTCAACCTGAGTAGACTCTCAGTTGGGTGTTGATTATTTAAACCACATCCTGTGAGTCCTGAATCTTCTGCGTAGGATTCGTAAAAATCATGCGGCTCCTTTATAGCTGGTGGTTAATATCACAGCTTGCATTTATTAACAAGAAATGGGGTGTCTGAGCCTTTTTAAGAGGCTGAATGCCATGACAAACTGTTCCTTTTTTGTTAACGTAAAAAGCATTTTTTCTCCTCTCTTAAAAAAACTCCTACTTTTGGCTTTATAATCTTGTCTCTGGTTTTCTGCATGGCCCAATATCTGGCTGGGTCACTGGCCTGTTTCTGCTGTCAGAGTCATGCGATCATTTCAATGAACTGAGTGTTGTCTGTCTAAAGTGCTAACTCAGTTTGGCGTGGAATTAGTAATGTAACTTCCTTCCCTGTATTTTTCCAGAGCTTGTGGTAGCCTGGGGATTTAGATATGGGAATTGCACAAGCATAGTCAAAAATGAGCCTTACTTGTTATCTCTGCTGGTTGTTCATTCGTGACTTGACTTTACAAAGCAATAGGAGAAGGAGGAATTGAGATACTTCAATGTGGTTCCTGGGAGGGTAATGTGAGCAGGTATGGTTTTGGCTCGTTTAGCCATGCATTCTGCTTCCTGCAGTCTCTTCAGATGCTCACCTGAGAAACTTAAAAAATACTAAAGAGCACTCAACAGGACAGTAAAACCTTTCTAAACAGAGCTTTTTCCAGCTTCAGAACAAACTCAACCTTGATGTTTATCTCATAACTCCATGGAATTCTACTCTAGATGAAGTCTAAGAAAAGATGTCCTGTAGAGTACCCTAAATGTGGTGAAATCAAAGATGTGAAAAGCCAGAGATAAAGGGTGCATAGCAGCAAGTCCATTGCTGCAGTCAGATGCAAGCTCCTTTTAAATCACTGGGTTCACTTAGTTCAGATGTCAAAGATGCAGGTAGCCAGCTAGCTGGCTGCCTGAAGGTAAATCCTGAATGCTCAGTTGTTGAAGAGAAGTCTGCACAGGCAAAGACCTGGGAAACTGGAGGGAGGTTTAGTTCGGCAGAGGGCTCATAGCACATCAGCCCAAAAAGACTGCTTTTTGCTTACACTTGGTTGACCTGCTTCTAACTACACAGGAGCTATTGCTGCTACTAAAGTTTTTAAATTCTTAGATTAGTTGTATTTAGGGATGGATAACACAATTTATGTACTTCGCAAAATTTAAGCTCTCTAAGTGCTCTGTGTTGGGCAAAAGCATTTTTTTGGATCTTCATCATATACAAAAGGTGTCATTTAACTCATCTTTGGATAATTATTTTTACAATGGCCCCATGGGCCGGCATTTTAAGAACTTTGGTACATTTCTTCTTGTCAAATCTTTGCCTGGAGCTCTCTTGTGCCAAGAGCTCTTGAAACATGGAACAGCTGTGGGAAGAGGTTCAGGGTCTAAGTGGCAACTATGCTCAGTATTTCAGGGAAGTCATAATTCATGGCTATTTTGTTTAATTCTTTTTTTTTAAAGTCTTGGTTAAACAACCATAAATTATGAACAGTCCATTTGCAAATGTAAGCATTCAGCATTCAGTGGCAGATGCCAGTGGGAGGGGTTCAATCACATGGACCTATGTGAACGGGAAAGGCTTGCTCTTATCAGCTTTATCCTTTGCAGTTTAGAAAAGAATGATTTTTTTATTTTTTGTTATTCTTGGAAGGTTCATTTATCACACAGTAGATCTGTGGTGAGGAAGAAATGAAGTGAAAATATCCTTATAATTATCAGAAGGGAACAAGTGACTTGGGCTAAGGCTACTGATAACCTGTCTGGCTTCTGCTACATGTCAGGGATCTGGTTAAAATTGAGTTTGCTTTTTCCCCCCCTCTTTTCTGTGTTTCTGTTTTGTTTGGGTTTTTTGTTGTTGTTGGGAGACAGTGCACCCACAAAACTGGGCAGGAGTTCCTGCAGGCTTTGGCTGGGTCAATGCTGCTGCCTAAAGCTGCTTCTCATCCGATCTGCAGCTTCTTCACTCAATGCCTTTTCATTTAGTCCTTTGTGGACTTACATCTAATGTGATATTTGATCAGGGCATTCTTAATTTAAAAAGCAGAATAAAAGCAGCTGCAGTAGCTAGATCCATAGTAGGAAGTTTTAAATGATGCCAGGGAGAAGTTGAATCATTACAACCATTAAATTGCTAACATCATTCCCAGCATGACTGCTCTGTGTCAGGCTGTGCTCTCCCAGGTGGCTCTGATGCTTGTAGTAACCTGTGCCTGAAGGCCCCTTCTGTACCTCTGGCATTTGTTTCTTTCTTCTGATAAAGAGGGGTCTGAGACCTTAGGTTGAGCCATGACTTCTGCACCATCATCTCATGCCTGCATTTGCTCTTCCATGTTCCCTGATATCGCCATAGGCTTTCAGAAAGATTAAGCCACCTGGTCAAGATGAAGGTCTACTTTTTTTTGGCTATTTCCAGCTCCTGCAGAAGGTTCCTCCCCTTTATCCACTGCAGAAGACTTTAAGGAAAATACGAAATCTGTAATGAGGTTGTCTTCCCAGAAAAGTGAGCGTCATGTGTCTGCTTGCAGCACCCCTCTGTGCAATTTCGTCCCTTCACAGATGCTGGCAGTGGGAGTACCTTTAAAGCTGAGAAGCTGCCTCTGCACAGGGACTGTCAGCAAGGGGAAACCAAAAGCTGTTTTCTAGGCACTAGGATCACTTTCCCTAGTTCTGTTTAGTTTTTTTGGGTGTTTTATTTGGGTTTTTTTTGGGAGGGGGGGTTCATTTTTTAATATAAATGGCCATCTGTATTGTGAGTCTGAATGGTGTTGTTTGGTTAAAAAGACAGTTATTTTTCCCTGAGGTTGCTTTCTCCTTTTTTATTCCCCATGTAGCTTTTCCCTTCTACTATCTATTGCATGTGCTTCTTCCCACCCATCACTCGTGCAGAATTTATTCCACACCAGTTAAAAGCCAGTCATCTTATTCCTGGGAAAAGCTGTCATCCTTAAAGACTTGTATTATGAGAAGACAGTACCTCCAAAGCAGAAGAAATCCCCTTCCTTATTTTCCATTTCCATGGCCAGGATGGTGTTTTGATCTTCTGTCAGCTGGTGACAGTTCCTGAGACAATTTTCAGAGAAAAAAAGAAACACCTTGTCAGCATGTCAAACATACTAAAAGAATTAGAGAGCAGGAAGGAAGATTGCTGCTTTCAGTCCCTGGAGGACAACTGGGTTCAGTTTTCAGGGGATTGTGGAGTATAACCAATGCTTTCAGGGACCTGCTCACAGGACTTTCCATGGACTTCAGCATCTGTGTGAAGTTTGCACTCCTCTGAATTAGTAAAGTCAGTCTGCAGGGGTTTGGTGTCTAAGATTTGGGAAGGTTTTAGCAGTAGCTCAATTGTTTTATGTGTCCAGCGGACATGCAATATGGGTTGAAGCCAAGTCAAAGCTTTGCTGGAGCTAGGGTGTCATATTTTACCTATATTTTGTATAAGAAAAATGAAACAGCAGAAGTAGGAGAAATTAAAAAATACACAAATTATTATTCTGTGTATCTCTGTATTGATTTCTTGAAAATCCTTGCTGATACTTTAATTTGGGACTTTAAAAAAACTTGGGAATAGTTTGCACTCTTTCTTTTTGCTAGGGCATATAGAATGTAATGTTTACATTCTATACATCGTAATGTTTACATTAGAAATAAATTATTTTGTGATCTTGCTATTAGAGAGGTAATCTAATTCATGTTAATTGAATCACTACCTTGTGGTTCTTAATTTAATGCTTTCCCTGTGTGTAATTCTCATAACACAGTAGATTCAAAGGGAGCCATAGAAAAAAGGGCTTTTTGCTGTTCCAAATGTATACAGTTATTTTTGTGTCTTACAAAACAAGAGCTAGAGGAAGGTTTAGCTTGGCTCTTAACTGGGATTCAGGTGCTTTCAGTGAAATCAAAAACATTATAGAAGTACTAAGGTGAGATTACTTCACAACAGTCCTGTGTACATCTGTGTACATTAGTATTAGCTTTCAAAACTAACAAAAGGCTTGTTAATGAAATCATAACCAATTGCAAATATGGTACAAAAAAGCAGTGACCACTTCCACAAAAATGCATTTCAAATTAAATTTGTTTGCAGTTGTGTGAGTGCTTTTCTCAATAGGAGTGTATTAGAATTTGTTCTTTCCTTTTCACAATCATGGCAGGAAGGAAAGTCCCTACATTGTACCACTGTAGGGTATGAGTTGAAAGTAATTATAACAATGGTTTTAAAATAAAAGGCCATAAGAAGTGATGTTTATTCTGATTCTTCCAGTTCAAAACTGTTTAAGTTGAAGAATAATACATTTAAAGTGTCTATATTTATGGGTGAATGTTTTTGTGTTCATGTCCAGTCTTTTGGAAGCACAGGGTGTCAGCAGCTTCCTTGGGTAGTCCAGCACCAAGTTCAGATGAAGAGGTATTGCCCTGCCATGGGGGTTTCTCTGCTGCAGACAGACATAGCGACCATATCAGGGTGTGTGTATGATGGATGTTTCTAGATATGGGCAAAATACAGTTTAACCTTGCAGAGCACTTCGGATCTGATCATATGGATCAAACCAAGTACTTCTGAACCACATGAAGCAGCGCAGTTCGGTACCACAGGAAACATTCTGGTCAGTAGTGAAGTGTATTTTAGAAATATGCGGATGTTTGGGCTTTTGTAACTAGGTCTCATAGCAAAGTGAGTAGGGTGTAATATAAATAGGGATTTGAGAAACTGATCTGAAAACTTGTGACTTGATTTTGTCTGTGTTTTATTATTCTGTAACATTTTTCTACAACTTATCCTCTCGGAGGCCATGCCAGTGGTGTGAGCGTCAGTCATTAGAGAAGGACAGTGCTGAGCCAAAGTAATTTTCTTCTCCAGGAGAAGCTAATGTAAGGCTTATCTTGAGCACAGGCAACTCGATCTGTGTCTGCAGACAGTGCAGCCCTTGAGCTGGTGCAAGGGCGGAAGCGGGGCGAGAGGCGCGCGCGGGCTGCTGGGGAGGAGAAGCTGGCCCCTTGCTGATCAGCGTGTGGGACACAGATGCCTACACCAGAAACAAGCACCCCAATGCCTCCACCATTTCATAGTCAGTGCAGAGAAATAGGTGCTTTTAGGGCATGGCATCCTATCGTAGTACAGGAGCCTAAAACTGGGCAGGGAAATTGTGCCCTAGAAATACCATTTCTGGCTGTTGGCTGGGAAGGAAATTTGGGGTTCCCAGCTCATGTCCAAGAGCCTGCACTACAGCTGTCTGTAACTTAAATCCCAAAAGTTATGTGTTGTGGCATATTACTGAAATTGAGGTATTTAAACTATTTTTAGAACGTAATTATATCTCAGGAATGAGGCTGGACCATCTACCTTGCAGCTTATGGAATGTATTGTTGAAAATAATTTTTTTAATGAATATAGTTTTTTACTTTTCTTCTCTGTTAACAGTGCTTTATCTTTTTTTATTGATGTGGCTTTTATTTAATCAAATCTATTTGTTTATTCTTGCCTGGAAGCAAATAGAATCAAGGATGTTAGGGTCAGCAAACAAATTGGATGCAAAATGTGAACATGACTTTTTCTGAGGAGCAGTAGGGACCTCTTGGCTATCAATGATTTCTGGTTTCTCAGGTCCAGCACAATACAGCATTGGTCAGAGGTGCCCACAAAGGTGTGGAGTAACAGCTGTCCCATTGCCTGACTCGATATACACCTGTCATCTGATGATAAGATTGCACAAGAGGGCTTTAACTGGTCTGCACTTTGTTCATTTTTATTGAACTTCTACCATATTGCTGTCTTTTGAAACATGTTTTATAGAATAGGTCATTACTTGTTGGGTCTTCTTTTAAATTTTGCTTTTGTTGATTTTTTTTGTTTTGTTTTGTTTAGGAGACTGTCTATGTTAGAAGCCCTTTAAAATACTACTTTTGGGTTGTAGTTCTTTTTTTCCTGGTTGCCCTTTACCACAGTTTTTGCTGAGACGTGTTTTACAAAACACAGAGCAATTTAAAGTGGTAATTACTGCCTTTTAGAACTTCTAATTGCATTTTCTACTTTCAGTACTTAGAGTCCAGACTCTTCCCTAGGGCAGGCCTACTCCCATAGCTGTTGTCTGGGTTGAGCAGATAGCTCTGATAGCATTTTCCATCGGTGACGGTGCGCGTAATGGCAAGAGTGAGAAATGAGTAATTCTTAAACAAGGGCAGAATCGTACAGTTGGTTTTTTTCCCTTGGGTTTTTAACTTATGTGGTTAAAAGAAACCTACTTGATCTTCCTTCCAATACCTGAAGGGAACCTACAGGTTCCCTACCTACTTACAGGAGTGTATGGTGACAGTACGGGTCAGTACAGGACAGTACAAGGGGGGACTTCAAACTTAAAAGATGGCAGGTTTAGATTAGATATTGGGAAAAAGTTCATTACTGTGAGGGTGGAAGGGTACTGGAACAGGTTGCCCAGAAAAGTTGTGGATTCCCATCCCTGGAAGTGTTTAAGACTAGGCTGGGTGGAACTTTGAGCAACCTGATGTGGTGGAAGGTGTCCCTGTCCATGACAGGAGGATTGGAACTAGATAATTTTTAAGGTTTCTTCCAACCCAGGCCATTGTATGATTCTATGAACTATACATATCTGTGCTCTTCTGTGGAAGTTGAGGCCAAATGTACATATACTAGTTTTCTCAGAAGCATGTTTTAGCAACTTTTAAGTTTTTTTTTTCTTGTTTTTAAGCTTGACACATTCATAATGTGTTTTATTTTTGTAGTCAGGGAACCTTAGAGTTACACTAGACTTTCTTTGAACCTGTTCTGCTATCAATCTTCAATGACTTTCTTCCAGCAAATGACATTTTAAAATACTCACTTTGAAAAATACAGTGGCTGTAGTAGATGTTACTTGCTGAAAACCTCTTCCTGTCGGGCGGTTGCCTTTTCTGAGAGCATGTATCTTGTTATTATTGCTAGTCAGTTTGATTTTTGTTTCCCAGCTGCCTCTTTTCTTCTGTATCTGATGCAAAATGACTATCAAGACCAAAGGATTGTGTCTAAAAGCAGACTTAGGAAGGAAAGTGGCGAGGGGGGTGTGGTGTGAGCAAATCAAATTACTAAAGCCATAAGAATTAGAGAGGGAATGTATTACAGCACTTACATTAACCTGTTACACCCCTTCCTTCTGTAGCAAGTGTCCCTTAAAATAGTGATTTTCAAATAGTGTCTCATAGGAAATTTGGTGCCTGTGAGAGCTTTGTCCATCTCTCACAGCCACAGGACTCCTTCACTCTCAGCTTAATGGGAAGAGCAAAAGGTAAAGGTGTTTGCAGCAAGTTGCTCATCCAGTATTATTGCCAGCAAAGTTTAGCACTTACTGTGGTGTGCCCCCCTTCTGTATTGTCAGCTTTAATGCTGCAAAGCTATGTCATACAAGTGGTGTTATGTACATACAGTCAGTACATACTACAGCAATATTCAGCCTCTGGCTCCTTGTGGGACACTGCTGTCTGCTTTCAGGTGCTAAAAATCATCTTGTCCTTTAGTCCTCCCTCCTGACTGTTGATTATCCAGGTGGTTTAGTACAGGTCTGTTGAAGTATTAGTCATTAAGTGGCTAGGTTGGAGGCAGTCTAACTAATATTTTGTTGTTTGTTTTTTTCTCCACTCCCCAGCTTGGTGATCCATCTATTTTCCCTGCTGTCATCGTGGAGCATGTTCCTAGTGCAGAGCTCCTACACAACTACTCTGGCTTAACCTGTGTGGATGAACCTAATGACATGATCACTGAGAACTCTCTGGATGTGGCAGAAGAGCAGATCATAGAAGATGATGATATCACCCTCACAGGTTGGCAGTAAAACCATCTCTGTGCCATGTCTTTTGCACCAAGATGGTTGTGACAAAAAACAACAGGGAGCAACATGAAAAGTGATATTGAATGCGGTTAATTCTATACAAGGCAGAGAAGATGCTATTAATATTGTCAGCAGGTGGCTTGCAATCCCAGTTGCACAGCTAATAATGGTGAAGAGTTTCATCCATCAACAGTGATTAAAGCTGAGTCCTGCTCAGAGTACCAACAAGGTTTTTCTTTGTTCTTCATAGGTTTTGTTTGTTTTTACTTAATAGGTGGTATGTCCCTAAGTAGACATACATAACAACAAGCAGGAATATGCAGCTTGAGTAGATGTACTGCTTTTAACTTCTCGAGGGTATATACAGTTATAAATTAAAAATGTGCATGCTAATGTGACTTACTGGTGTAAGTATACTCGGCATAGTATTAATTTTGGGTCTCTAGTAATGATTCACACCTAAAATACAGATTTTTTTGTAAGTTCTGTTAGAAAAGGTACCCTAAAGAACAAACAATTCTCAGGAGAAAAGCTCAGAGATCTGTCACATATTTTAAAAACAACTCCTTACTGAATGCATGTATTTGAAGTGCTTTTGCAGAAAATATCTCAAAGGTGGGGTAGATATTTTACAGAGAGAAGTTTTCTTTCAGCCACTAGGCTCCACACCTGGACTGTCTCCAGGGTTGGAGACAGCTTCCTGATTTCACTCATACTTTTGAAATTATTTCCAAAGACATGCTCTGATACAATCTTTTACTATCAAAAGCAAAACAAGAATTTAACATAACTTGACGTGAGGAACAGTTCACAGAGTAAATTGACATGAGCTGTTCTCAGTAAATGGTTTTATCTGATGATTATGGCTCTTTTTTTCATAGTATTGAATTATCTGTGAACAGACTGTGACCATACAAATAAGTTAGGTTATTATTCAAGAAGGTTTTCCATACTCAAACAATATTTCATCGTGAGACTCTTGCCAACTTGCTGTTCAGATTAATTATTCACACTACAACTGGCATTTCCCCAGTGTGTTACTTAAGCACCACTTAATGCATCCGTGTGAATTTCATAGCAGATAATTTCTGTGAATCTATATTCACTGTAATATATTGTGTGTGAATTTTTACATGTATGAGTAATTGTGAAACTCCACTTTTGTGAATACCCTTGTTAACCTTCATTTTCTCTTTTTTTTTTTTTTTTTTTCTTGCTGGTCACATGAGAAGGGTTTGCATATTGCTGCCAGAAACTAAAAATATTTAATCCTTGTAACTGATGGTGTCCAAGGGTTTCTGGGATAGTTTGGAGGCAGACAAGTACAGTATTGTTCCCGTCATCCATTACAGTTCAAGAAATCTGGTTTTCTTTAAAGGCAAAGTCCTTAGAAATTGAGAGCTGCCTCTTTGCAGAGATGACTGTTGTGAAGGAGATGTTAACTAATTATCTGTTTCATGATCTCCATCCTGTGCATGCTGTGGATTTCCTTAGAAGGGAAAGGGGATGAATGCAGTCCGAGCTGGGACCAGCACTGTGGCTGCAAAGCTGCTGCTCAGAACAAGGCAGGCAGCACTGGTAGCTCGGCCCCTGGCCTGTGGCATGAAGCTATCCAGCTTGACTCTGGTGGGGCAGAATTTGGGGCCCAGGGGTGTGAGGGCACCCCACAGGAGGAGACAAGAGGACACTGGGGAGGGAGGCCCCTGTTACCTCCCTGCCCACTGCAGGCAAGCATTGGCTGTGGCACAGTTGCCCAGCTGAACTGCAAGACTGCTGTGTGGAAGAGACCCCAGTTCAAATATAGCCTGCTGTAGGCTGCCTCTGAAATGGGGTTAATCGTAGCTCAATTTTCCCACCTACTCTATTTTTCAGCTGCTTTTTTTCTTTTCTCCCGTCTTTGAAGTTTCCTTCTTGATTTTGTTTGCTTTCAGCAGTGAAATGCGTTGTTTTGCTCTTTGAAGTTAGCACCAGTCTTTTCAGTCACTTCCACATTATGCCTTTGAGAGAGGATCAGACATCATAAAGACTGTACTAATTCTACATTAAAATATTTATAAGACTGAAGTTCACAGCAAAACAAAACTGAAACCACCATAATTTATGACTAAACAGTACTGAGCGATGACTGCTTATATGAAGGATTTAGGGTTTTTTAAGTTACTAATTTTTCAGTACTATTTTGGACAGTGGACTGTCATCCACTGGGCTTCTCTTTTTCTCCTGGGTTAACAGAAATTAGCAGTAGGCCTCATGAAACAGAAGCAATCAGTTTTTCAGGATGTCTCTGCAGAATAGTGGATGCTGATAGGTTTTTTCATCTATAGGATGTAGCTTCAGCCCTTTGAAAGCACAGCTATCACATTTTGGTGATTACTTACCTGTCATATATATTATAACCTGTAGAACACTATAAGAACAGCATCTGTTGCACATGAAATCCTGCTGAGACATGGCCAGCAATCAGCTTTTTAGCTAGGTTTGTGCTTGTGCTGTAAATTTTTTTGTAATGAGTAGGCAGACATGCCTTATCATCCTCCTCTTTAAAAGCATTTTTCCCTGGAAGAACTGTGATGGCAATTTTATGGTCAGTTTGTTGCCAGTCTTATGAGATTTTAAGTGATTAATCATCGTGTAGTAAAAGGTGATTAACAAAATTAATTGGAACATTTGGCTTTGAATGAATTTCTGTCTCTAAAGGGAATATTGAAATATTTTTTCTCTGAAAAATACAGGGGATAATGTTTTGTGCAGAAGAACTCCAGGCCAACTTGTCAGATGGTACAATTTGCTACACCCTGTATATCTTATTAATTGTGCTAGTTACGGATATAAGGTGCACAGGAAGGAGGAACGAATCGAATTATGTAATTCCTGAAAACTTTTTTTTTTAATTCTTATTATAATGTTTTTTAAAAACTTTGTCATGTTTGGTGAGTTTAATTTATTGAAAACCACAGTTAATCAAAGTCTGCCGTTTGGCATTGTTTTCATGGGATCAGGGAAGTGGCTGCACTGAGACGGTTTGGGGGGAGGGCATGAGAGAGCAGGGACAGAAAATTTGCATTTAGATGTCCTGTGCCCTGTTCTATATAGGGAGCATGGAAGTGTGCATTTTCATAGATCAATAATGGTACTTGATAACCAGTTCATTCTATAACATTTTGAAGTACATTTGTAGTACATTTTGTGGAGCTCTAGCAGTCCTGCACAAACACAGCTTCTTTGGCAGTCATTTGTGGTGTTACAAAGAAATCTGAAGGAGTAGTTAGGTGGAAACTGAACTTCATAGTGTTAATCTGTGAGGATTGTGAGTTGATGAGATGCCAGTTGCAAAAAAACAGGTTTTGGTTTCAGTTACTTTGTAAAGAAATTATTCACAGCTGCCTGTAGCTCTGGTAAAACCAGAGGGATTTTTTTTATATACCTCCTCAATGAGACAATTTTCTTTCCAAATTGTAAAGCCTTATTTAAAAAAGAAAATGGTGATTTGCAGGTTTCCTGAAATACCTGTGTTTTTTATCTCAGTTTTCCAGTGTCAGATAACAATCAGCTAAGAGTGGATACTAACAACTGAGTGCTTAAATTTAACAGCCATCTATTTTGCATAAGGGGGGGTCTGTGCATGTCTTATGGCTCTCTTTCCTCTTTTAGCAGCTTTAGATTTCTTCTGACGTTATTTTGAGTTTCTGCAGTCCCTGTCTTTGTCTCTAGTAAAACCAGTAGTGAATTCAAACACAGCTGTGACTAGCACAGCCTTTATCTCAGCCTGGAAAAGGACTCGTGTTGTCCACTCTCCAGATCTTTCAGCAACCAAGGAAGCAATGGGAATGGGATAGAATTGCCTGAAGTGGTGTAAAAATTTCAAAAAAGGCACTAGGCAGGCACAGAGAAAGCAGGACTTTGAACTGAGGTGGGGAACTTCCAACCTGAGGCATAATTTCAGAGCAGAATGCTGTGTTTGGGCAAGCCTTGTGCTAGCGCTGATTCATAGGGAACCTGGATTCTCAGTAACTGGGCAGAAGTTGGCATGCAGATACAGAGGCTTATGTTTGTGGCTTGCTCAGATAAACAAAAACTTGTAGAGTACCCTGAGAAAAAGATGAAAATATTTTTAGGTGTGTTTTTTCCCCTCCCTTCTCTTTTTGTCCCTTTTTCTTCTCCTGTTTCCCTTTTTTTCATACCCATATTTTTTCCCTGCCTCTTTTTCCCTTTTTCATTTTTTTCTTCCCTCTCTCCCTTTTCTCCGTTTTTAAAAAAGCTTCTGCCTATTTCAGATAGTGTTTGAAACCTGATACTTTGCAGAAATGACACTCCCTGCTGCCCCATTTTTTCAGCTGTGACTTTGGAAAAGAGGAACAAATAAGCCATTTAATCCCAGTTCTTCTTAAAACTAGGACTGTATCATAACAGCCAGTTATTGGAATACCATTCTGCATCATTACAGAAAAGCTAAAATTAGAGACACCAGCTTGCCTTTGGTAGCTGAGCTGGTTATCCCTGAGCACTGGCTCATGTTGAAGGATGCAACTGAGCATCTTGCTGTTTAAAGGACAAAAGAGGTGGTCCTCCACTTTTTCTCTGAGGTGCCCCACACCTTGTTTGTATTAGCTCTTTGTTCTTGTAATTCAACTTGCTAACCCAGCGATACCCCCAAAACCTTTTCAGACATTTTAGTTGTCTCACTATGTGATCAAAAAAACGTGAAGCGTGGCATATGTTAAGTGACAGAAGTTTGGATCATGAACTAGGGACAGAGATGGGAAGAAAAACCACAACCCTTTCAGCAACGGGGAAATATTAACTTGTATTAAACCACTTTGTGAAGTCATCTTCTCGGAAGATGCTTGAAGGGTGTTGGCAAGAGCAGGGGAGTGGTTAAGAAACTTCTATTTGCCATCCTGTGTTTGTGGATAGAAAGGTAGTGCTGCTGCTGGTAGAGGAATACATCTGGTGCAGGTAGCTCTGCTGGCAAGCTGCAGAGTGAGAGGCAGATTGAGCTCAGGGTGGGAGCCAGACACAAAGGCTGTGAATTGCCAACCTTTGGCAGGCAATGAACAGTGAGAGAGACTGTAGCAGTTTTTTTGGAAAAGAAAGGAGAAGACAGGTAGCAATGGCATGGGGTGGATGGACACAGAGAGGAAGAGGGAGACTTGCCTGCAGGTGAACTCTGAGGTTGTAAAAGCCCAGGGGTTTCTTGGTTGGGGTCCTCCTTGGGGGCACCAGCTCGGGCTGTTTCTGTGTCACTGTGCTGTGAATAAATGGCTTTATGGAACGAGACTTCTGAGACTGCCATGGGAAACTCGGGGCTGAACCGGTGAGGAAGCCTGGTCTGACTGTGGGGTGGGTGTGTGGGGAGCCAAAGGGACACACTGGTCACAGGAGCTGCCCACTGCAAAGGGGCTTTGACCCAGCAGTGGCAGTCTCTGGCCTTGGCATGTGACTGCCAGGGAGTCTCGTGACTGGTCAGACTGGGAAGTTTCCTTAACATGCTTATATTTTTTGTGAGCAACAAATTACAATAATTTTCATGTTTGCTTTACTTATATGACTATTAAAAATTCCTTTCATTAATCTTGGACAGGGATGGTACACTTCTAGCCATATGGTGTGAAAACAATGTAAAGTTGGTAGCCTCTTCCTCACCTGCTGTTATTCAGACTGAAGAACTGGCTCTGCTCTATCACTTAGTTACCTGAAAGCCAGCAAGTGGGTTTGGTCCTCCTGCAACTCTCTCTGAGGAAAGAGCAGACAGCAGCAGCTCTCTCCTCCCTGCCTGCAGAACTGAGAGCCTGGGGGTACCACTGCTGGCTTTAAAATTGTATGTGGTAAGCCAGCCATGCTCCATGACTTTGGCTGAGCTGGATCATGGCAGGGTAATTTTCCTGTCCATTCAAACAATGTCAGAACTGAGAACAGCTGCTTTGGCAGTGCTGCATGCATTTATTTATATTTGTATGATGTGACATCCTTCTTGAGGTCTTAGTAATTCTGGTAGATGATATGGGAAGTTCTCATCCAGATAAAACTTGGAACCAGAAGCATCAAGTCACCAGCAGCAGTCCAAGAGTGTACATGGCCACAGACTGAAAGGGATGCACATACTCTGTCTCCTCCTGATGGCCAGGCATTCCCTAGGGATGCTGTGTGGCTCTTGGGGCTGAGATGCCCTGGGTCTGAGCTCCTGAATGTTGCTGGGATATTTTTAAGGTTAAAATACAGAATTTCTGGCATATACTTCTTGCTTTAGTGTGCAGAAATGTTCCAAGGTCATTACATTTTGTTATAACATATATGTTTTCTTGCTCTGTAAGTCAGTGTGACTTTTTTGTTTGGTTTTGTTTTTTAATGTGACTGCCCCACCCAAAATTCCTCAAAGCTTAACAGAGAGAGAGAGGTGTAAAGCCTGTGAAAGTAACTGAGGTTTCTTGGTGTCCTATAGAGGGGAATACTAATACAGGCCTTTTTATCATTTTGATAGATGCAAGTCAATTCCCCAAAGTTGCATCAAATTCATGTCAAAGGATAAGGAAGCCAAACCTAATCATTTCCATTCAACAAACAGTAATTTCTAAAAGGATGTGTTAAACAGTTTTAAATGTTTATGGTACCAGGAACTTCTGTCTATGTTATTTTTCATGCTGCAGTTATTTTGAAAAAATCATCTGGTAAAGTACTCTTCCATTTAAACCAGTATTATCTTCCTGGAACAGCTGTTATTCTGCAAAATGTTATTTTACTGGATTTTTTGTTGTTTACCCCCAGATGACCTTAATATGTTCCTTAAGCATTATAATTAATGCTCAGGAGCTTTTGGTTTATCTAATGGCTGCCCTCATAAAATCAATGAGGAATTGTCTAGAAGTCAAACATTTTGAAAAGTTTGCCAACCTTCTATATTGCTTTTCATGTTTCTTACTTGGTTTTCAGTGTGTTCTTGGAGCCTGCACTGTTAGCCCTACATGTAATTCCCATGAATTTGAATGATTTAGGATTCATCTGCACCCTTGTATCACATGGTCTCTAACTGAACTGAACATGTGGAATAATTTTTTGTCTCTCCTCCAGGCTAAATGACTGGATAGTTTTGGTGGGCATCTCTTATTTATGGAATTAACTTCTATTCACAGAACCACAGAATTGTTAGGGCTGGAAAAGACCTCTCAGATCATCAAGTCCTACTGTCAACCCAGAACCACTCCCATGTTTACCATTAAGTCATGTCTTCCACTGTCATATCCACATGTTTTTCTGTGGATAAGACATTGGAGCACCATAAGAATTTAGCAATATTGTGTTTTTAAATAATAATCTCTGGAACATTGTTTGTGGTAGTGATATTTCTTAGTTTCATGGGTGTTGTGTTTTATTGCATGTTCTTGATCAGTAAAGAGAGGAGTTAGAAAGATGAGGCAGAAACAAAGGGTTTGTTTGGGGTATTTTTATACATAATCTGAAAAATGTACAGAACTAAATAAATGAAATTATTGCAGTGTGCATTTTCTCCCCAGCTGATCTGTTGCTAGTAGAAGACCATCTCTATACCTTTTTTTTTCTGAGAATGAAATAGGAATAAATATAATGTTAAGCTTTAAGTCTAGTTTGTAGCTTCTTAAGAATTTCTTTTCTCTCTTGCTTTTAGTTGAAGCATCTTGTCATAATGGAGGTGAAACAATGGAAACAATTGAGGCTGCTGAAGCCCTTCTTAATATGGACTCCCCTGACCCTATGTTGGATGAAAAAAGGATGGGTAAGTTTTTAAATGAAAATCCAATCTGTATTTGCCAGGTTTATTTGTGGAAGGAGGAGGGATTCACTGCAGCATGGTTGCATGGAATTGGTAAGATTTTTTTATAATTTCCAGATAGCCTTTATGTACATAGTTTGAGCCTTTATGTACATAGTCCAGTGTTGTATGCAATGAAGGATTTCACTACCATGCCAGAGTTGAACAGGAAAGGAAAGAATCAAGAATTACAGAGAGAAAGTGTGGATGAAGATGGATGGTTTAGATTGCAATGTTTTGTTTGGTTGATTTTTATGTTGTCAGGATAAAAGAATGTGCACTTACATTTACAGATTGCCTTAAAAATGAAAGTGTGATCAGCAGATAATTTGCTTTTAATGAGGTGGGTTCTGTCATTAAATTGTTCAATTTTAGTAGTGCTTCTGCTTGTGTAAAATGTTGTCAACACATATATATGGAATTATAAACTAGTCTTCTCTCACTTGAAAGACTTAAGCGTCGTAGTTTGATTTTTTCTGTTTGAATTTTTGCTCTAAAGCCAGCTTTTTAAAATCCTCATGGCTGTGTGAAAATACTCCTTTTGTACCTTTCCCTTAAAGCAACTATGTTTGGTGCAACTGAAGAGGAAGAAATGGTGCCTCCTATCACACACGTGTCAGTCACACTCGATGGGATCCCTGAGGTGATGGAAGTTCACCAAGCCCCAGACCCTTATGCTGAATCACCAGAGACTCCAGAATTTGAACAACCAAAGAAGAAAAAAGGTGAGATGCTACTGGAGAACAGCTGTGTGGAGCAGGAGAGTAGTGGGTGGACTGTTTGCTTCCTTGTGGGTATCTGGAACCCTTCTGGGTGTCAGGCCAAAATAACTGAGTGAACTCAGCCAGAAATACAGGGAAAGCATTTTCCTTTTGCATAGTATGAGCACATGTACAGGTGCTTACACTGATGTTATTGTAGAGGTAGCAATGATAGCTTATCCTATGGGAATTTCTGCTTGTTCTTATTTTTAGTTTCATCTTCAGAGCAGAATTGCAACACTACAAACCATAGATAGAGCTTTTGCTGCTGTGAATTTAAAAGTACATTCATTACCTCTTAATTAGCTTCAGCTGAAGACACTTGATCCATTCAGAATATGGGATGAGAATGGGGAGGGATTTTAGCTTTTCTTAAGTATTATTGATTTATTATTATTAATGGCTGCATGCTATAGTAAGTGTTAGTCCCATTTGTAGTAGAGTACGTTTACATAGTGTAGTGATGTTCCACTGCAGGCAGTGCTGTGCCAAAGAGTCATGAAGTGATGTTAGCCAGACCTTCTGCTCATCTTTTCCCACCCTGCTTCAGTGTGGACCCCATGAGAGGCTCTGAAGATGGTGTCTTCATGAAAAGGAAGTCATGCTGTAGCTATAGATGTTAAATGCTCTTGCAACAAATTAATATAAAAATAAAAATCAAAGAACGAGATTGTTTCTGGAATTAATCCTAGGGCTCATCCTAGAGCATGAGGGCTTTAAGAAGTTCCCCTGTGTAACAGCTTTCCAGAATAAGGCTTCTGCTACCCTGCCATGCTCCTGTGGAATAGGAGCATGGTTTTGCTGCTACTTTTGCTGCTAATTCCAAATGTTGGGACTTGTTATGTGTGAGAGAGACCATATTGGCCTATGAAGATCTTGGGGAAGCCTCCTGAGCCCCATGTGTGTCACAAGGTCTCCCAGGGCTGGGCGTGGGTCAGGAAGTGTCTGATTCCCCTGAGAAAGCTGAACTGAAACTGCTGTGGAGGAGAGCTTTACCAGCAGCCGGCCCGAAAGTGCTGCTGGGGAAGCTGCTGTGGCTGTGTACACTACTGTGAGATAACCAACTGTAAGAGGATTTTAAATTGAGGGGGTTTTGTTTGTTCTTTTCTTCTCTTCTTCTTTTTTTAATGTTAACTGCTGTGTGGGTCAAAACAAGGAGCTGCTGTCTGCCAGACATTTAACCTCTTTGGTTTGATGCTTTCATACTCTTTCGTGTTGTGCTTCTGCTCACTCCCACTCCTTCCTCCTCCCTAGCTGTAGGTTAGAAAACCAGTTGCTTCACAGAAAATGTGTATTTGTTTAAGAATAAAAAAGTTAGAAAAGATGCATCAGTTTAGTCTTTCATGAAGTACTAGTTTTAAGTGAACTTGAGACTTCATAAAGTAGATGGTATGGTCCAAGGGACGTAGAAGTGTTACTTCAAAATGTCTGGGGATTTGTAAGGCATTGTTGTACAAGAATTGCTGCAAAATGTTAGTAAGTTTGTAGTGCACTTTAGAATAATGTGCAGTGTGTGGGTGGGATTCTTTTGGGGTTTTGTTTGTTTGTTATAGGGTATTTTTTTTTTTTGTATACTCTGGTTCCTTTCCTTTGATCAGTTTTGAGGCGTGGCAAAAGATGGTGACCATTTTGCCCTGTCCATATCACTCATGATTTTATAGAGTTTTTATAGATTTTAGAAACTTCTTTTATAGACTTCTAGGATATATATAACCCAGTAGCTAAACTTCAAGGGATTCACAGTACAGAGAGCATTGCCAGCTAACTGTGCCAGAATGGCACTGCCAAGTAGAGCTGCTCCAAGAGAATGTTCACCAGTAGCAATGCGATGGTTTCACTTCCTTTCCTTTTGGCCTTATTTCTGCAGCAGGAGAGAGAGCTGTATCCAGCCATCTGCTCTGCTCCAAACCTGTGTTCAGCGTGGTGTTTGTACTCATGAATGTCTGAGCACTCAGCTGCTCAGCTATGGATCAGAAATACAGGAAAAACAAAGGGATGTCAGCCAAAGGAACTTGGAAATTTGCTATATTAACACCTTCAGTTGTGTTTGCTGTGGAGGATATCTGGCAGCAGGTGGTCACATAAGTTATATACATTGTATTTTAGATATATGTCATTTATTTTGTTTGTACATACATTTATTTTTAAACAAAACTCACTGAAAATAGTGCAAGAAAATAGATTAAACATTTTCTGGTGTGGTATAAAATTATAATCAGGACGAACATTTCACCGCCTAGTGTCACCTTAATTTGTAGCATGAATTTCTAGCCTGAAGTGTTTTACAGCCATGTAAGTAGGAAAGTGAAAATACCAATTGTAAATCCAATTAGCTATCCAAAATTATGGTAGGGCCACATAAGGCTTAGCTCTTGCACACTTTTTATCCTTCCTCTTTGTATAATTCTCTCCTAAAAAGGAATTTAGTGATGTACTCTGAAAAATAACAAATTCATGCTCTATTGAAGCAAAGGAGGAAGCATGCTAGTTCTTAATGTGCTTTTAAAAAACATCTTTTTTTAAACAAAAGAAACATATCTGATGTGTCTCTGTTAACTGGTTTTTTTTTGATGGTATCAGTCAGTGCCTGGAGATGATAGTTCACAGTGTAGTCTAAAACTATGCAAATAAAGTATCTCTAGTCCGGATATACAGCAGTAACAGCAACACATTTCTGTAAACAAGTTTCACATCCTTCACTGGTTTCTAATTTTGGATGGGCTTCTTACAAAGCCCTGAAGTAGTCTAGGCTGAAGAAGGAGAGCCTAGAACTGCTCTTGCAGCTGTATTCATATGTAATAGCCTAGGTTATCTCTAATCAGAAGTGCATAAATTATATAGGATCAGTTCTTAAGTTTCCTGAAGCTGACTTAGGAGTAGTTCAGTCCTGACCTAATTGAGCTCTCATCCACTTAATTTCCTTTTAAGAACTGAACTCATGTAGACATAATGTATCAAAATAACACTCCCTGCTCCTTAATGCCTACATTTACACCTGTTCGAGAGTGGAAATGAGACAACAGAATCTTCCCACAGCTCTAATGGGTAAAGCACTTAGCCAAAGTGGGCTAAGTGTCCCCCCTGAGGGACTTCTTGTGCAGTTAGAAGCTCATCCATGCGAGTGACTTCATCTAGGACATTTTAGGTAAAACAGACATTTCTGCAACCTGCAGTGGTGAGTGGAGAAAAGCTACTAAAAATGTACTCTGTTGTTCTTTATACTTTCATATAATGATATATGAAGAAAACAATGTTGTAGGTTTTCCTCCCTCCTGCCTACTTTCAAATCAAGGATGACATTCCTGGCCAAAACAGTGGGTGTCATTTGTGTCCTGTTCTCAGTCATGAGTCCTGTCTGGATGAAAGCAAGAAAATTAGAGGAGTCCCAATTAGTTTACTCACTATAGCTCTCTCGACTAGCTGTCCCATGCCTCTTCTCCCCCATGCACTGTCAAAAAACCCCAAAAGGTACAAAGATAGAGTTAGCAAGACTGCTAATGTCAAAAAGTGAGTGCTTAAGTGAAAGTTTCTTATTATTTCTCTGTAGATACTGGAAATTTAAGATGAAGGAAATAGTGCAGGCTGGCACCGAGGTGTTTTGGGTTTATTTCAGAACTTGTGAAAAACCTTCTTTCATTCTGCAGCAGAGTTGTTTCCTTACTAAAACAGTCCCTCAAAACAAAACCAAAACTGGAAAGTCAAAGTGTATGGGATTGCACAGGCCTTTTGGTCTTGCCTCTTTAGAACATCAACTCTTTTGAAATGTAATAAATAGAGAAAAAAATCTTTGTATTTTTAACTATGGCAGTATTTTATCTGAACTAGGAATATGTTTCTCAGAGTCTTGTGTATGCTTAGACTATTCTGCCTCTCCAAAGACTATAGATAATAATATGGGTAATGTCAGTGTAGTAATGGGTCACTACAAAACCTGGTAAGATAAATTCTTATTTCATAGAAAAGTTCTGAAGGTTTCTGATGAATTATATCACCTGTAAAAACTGCCATTGCAGGGAATGAGAACTAATTAAAAAATAGGTTCAAGGATTTATATTGAAAAATATTTCAACATGACTTAGCTTTTTTGTTCCTTTCCATGTTGGTAGTTGATTTCTCAACATTTTCAAATGAGTGCTCTTCAATTTTGTAATCAGTTTTAAGTAACTTGTTCCTTTCAGTCTTCCTCACCAGAGAGCCACCATGCTTGTGACTTGAAAAAATGGTATTTTTTAGAGCCTGTTACTGGTTCTTCTGATCTTCATAAACAAGTGGCTGTCCTTCACCTGCAGCCACTGTAAAAAATGTGTAAAAGATAATAGGACTGAAAAAAATCTTTGTTTCAGATGACAGTGTAGTTTGCTGCTGTCAGTGTACACTTGCAATAGATTAAACAAGGAGACAAGCTTGTTTTGTCCCTAGCTTCCATTTTGGCAATGAGTGAACATGATAGTGCTCTGTATTTTATCTGGCTTTTCCTGTTTAAGCCCTTACACATAGTTAATAGCTTATTTTTTCTCATCTTGTCTGTTTCAAGTGATCTTAAGAGTACCTAAATAGCCACAGAAATTTCCAATGTACATGGACTTCAGGAAAGTGTAGTGTAGTCTTTTTTTTAGAAGTACAATAGGCACGTAGGAGGTCCATCCTGCCATAGAAAAAGAAGTTCAGCACAGAGCTAAGTTCCAAACTTACTAGAAATTGAATCTTTTTTTACTTGGAGAAACAAGTCTCTGCCCTTTTTAGGTCCTTTTTATTTCTTTCTTTCTTTCTTTTTCTTTTCTTTTTTTTTTCTTTTTTTCTTTTTTTTTTTAAATTTCTTAAGCTGCAGTTGACTTACTGGTGATTTATTTCAGGGAAGAAACCAAAACCATCTCGTTCTGAGTCCCCTACTACAACTCCAAACATATCTGTCAAAAAGAAAAACAAAGATGGAAAGGGTAAGTCAAAATAGTTGTCACCAAAATTTTTAGAACAATGTTTCTCAGTGATCTGTAAAGAGAAAAAATCACCAGTTCACTTGTGGTGTAAACATAGGTCTTATGTTCAGGGGTGGTTAACATCTCAAGGCAAGGAAAAGACGAGCACATGAAATACTCAGTTCCTTGGGAGAATACTGTATTTGTCACTTTAGCTGCAGGGGTTCTTGGAAACTCTTCAAAATCCCTGCTGAGTTTGCTGTGTTTTGAGTGAAGTCTTGGGCAGTGCTTTGCATTATATTAATGCTTCTTAGGGTATTATGGTTGTTTTGACAGATGATCTTTGAAAATGTGTTCAATCTGTATGTGTAAAATTCTGCATGAGGCTAACCAAGGCTGCCGGTTGGCAGCGAGAAGTACCAAGTTCTGAATTTTGGAAAAAGTTATAGCACAGCTTGAACACTTGGGCAGAAAACTTGGGGGTTTGATACTTTAATTCCTTCTGTTTTTAGAAGGTAGAAATAAAAATAAATGCCACATAACTGATATAAGAAATCATTTGCTCAGCCTGAATGGTTCAGTAGTGCCTCTGACAAAACTCGTGTCAACAACTGGGGTGCTTTGCTGTGGAGTCCAGCCCTGCACACGTGCCCAGGCTGGTATTTGAAGGGAATGCTGATTCCCAGCCCCAGTGAGCTGTGCTGCTCTCAGTGGGAGCTGGAAATGAGCCTCTCCTGAGTCACAAGTGCCTGCTGGTACACCTGGGTACAGATGTGCTTGCATGCATGTAGTACTTGCCAGGACAGCAGTCTAGCCAGGCCTGGACACTGATGGCAAAAGAGTGTCACACTCTGGAGGTCAGAAAAATCTCTGCTCTGACAAATGAGTATGTCAGGGTTTTTTTTTTTCTTTTGAAGAGGCATTTTCTGCATGAACAAGAAGAAAAACCTGTTGGCAATCAATAAGTATTTTACATGTTAATGCCATCAATTTTAAATATGCATTGTTGCCTTTTTTTTTTTTTTTAATTAAAACCTGATTTTTACATAAAAATGAAAGGAGTATCAGAGGAACATCCAAGTGATGCTCAAATAAAATTATAGAAAATATGGAAGCAGCTAGATACAAAATTAAAAGGCAGAAGAGTCTAAGAGTTCTGTCGATGATAGCAAGGATACTCCATAATTCTCATTGGTCCATTGTTACAAAATTGTTAATTCTGAAGGGAATAAAATGGAACATGTTGTCTGAAGCCACTGCGTGTTATGAAAACCATTTGTTTTGCATTTTTAGGAACACAGAATTGATGTAAAAAACATAGTAATATGACCATCCATGGCAGGGAAGCAGCTAGAAAATCAGAAGAGCTGCCTGTCTGTTACCTAGAAGAAACTTGTATGTAAAAATTACAAGCTTTCCATGCCATGATACAATGTATAGAGAAAACTGAGTTTTCCACATAGATCTTTTTCTGCTGTGACTCAGAGGAGGCTAAATACTCTGCCTCTAGGTAAAGCAAACCTGTTTTTTGCAGCCAGTCCTCTCCACAGTGATTTTTAGTGGCTATGCAGTGACAAAATTTCAGGTTGCCTTGATGCAGTTGAACATTTTTAGTCTAGACTACAATAAAAGCACACTGGATTAGATTGTAAATGGCTGGGAATGCTCTCACTCCTGTCTGACATTGTGTCTTGCCTAGGCAGTTTGTCTTAGCCTTTGGGGTGTGAAGGCCAGGACGCTAGTTTGTGTAAGCTGGGAGACATTTGTTGCAAAGGCAGTGTTTTTTCTGTAGGAATGCTCATTTTTCAAGCTTCCACCTGCTGAAAGAACTGCTAACATTTTGTATTGACAGTGCTGACGACTTGGATGAATATTTGTAAATATAGTTTATAATATAATATTATAGGAATTTCAATTTTTAAGAGATCTTTTATTTAAAAAAAAGTTCAGACTGATGGTCATTAAAGTAGGAAAAATCTGCTGGGCTAAACTGAAGCTGTGAAAAGAGCTGTCACCTTTTGATCTGCTGAGCATAATTTTTTGTGAAACTTCAGCACATGCTATGCTTGCTGTTTTTGCACAGCTACTTGTGGGAGGTGATACAAGAAGGTTTTTTTTGCTTTCTCAGACTAACAACTAAGAAGCTTATGTGCAGCTTCAGATTCCCAAAAGAACATCAAACACCAAAAACCTTAAAAAAAGCAGGAAAAACAGTCTCATTAGTCGTATGAGTTTAGACTCCTTAAGCGTGGTTTTGGAAAAAAAAAAAGCAAATTTTGTGCTAGTTTTAAGTATTCACAATCTGTGATTTTAATACTATTTCATTATATGTGGTAAACACTGAACAGATGTGAGGGATTTCCATCTAGAAGTGTTTGTCCCCGCTTGTTTGTAAAATGAAATTTGAATGTTGTCTATCAGCAGCACAAGCACTTACTAGATTAAAAAAATTACCTTTTTCGGTACTTTGTTGTTGAAGGTTTGCCTACCTCAGCACAGATCACTGATTGCCCCACATAAATCTCATTGTAAAAGGCAAGGATTTTGTTTAGCCTTTTAGAGGATTATAACACTCGATTCAGCAAAGCATTTAAGCAACAGCTTAATTTCCAGTATTTTTAGGGGATAGAACTGAACATGTTACTTTTCAAGGTAAAGCAATAGTGACTGCTTCTGTAACTGGACTAGGCAGGAGGGAAATGGGCATGTGGGTGTCTGATGTTGGTGGTCCAAATGGAGTGGCTGTAGGTCACAGAGTGGCTGGGGTGTTTGGACACCTAGATTATGATAACTCACAGGATTATAACAACTTCCTTTCCCATGCCCTGCTGTCACTATTTCCTAGTCTTGATGATATATTATAATGTATTTTGTAACAATAATTACTTCTTAATTTTAAGATTATTTGCATCATTAATAAAATATGTCCAAGTAACTTCTTTTTCTTTCTCCTTTTCTTTTTGTTTTGTTTCTGAAATTCTTTTATTCTAGGAAATACCATTTATCTCTGGGAGTTCTTACTAGCACTGCTCCAGGACAAAGCTACATGTCCTAAATATATCAAATGGACTCAAAGAGAGAAGGGTATTTTCAAATTGGTAGATTCCAAAGCTGTTTCCAGGTTGTGGGGAAAACACAAAAACAAACCTGACATGAATTATGAAACAATGGGTAGAGCTCTCAGGTATGTGCATTTTTAATAGTAGGCTGTTTTTGTTGCATTAGTGTTTGTGTGCATTAAATGCCTCATCTAATCTGAATAACAGAAAAATCTAGTGTTCTATTAGTTTGGGAAATGAAAATGTTATTTCAGCAAAATAAATTAGCTAACTAAAAGTAACCCTCAGTAACCTCAGTTCCAAGTCAGTCACCTTCAGTTTCGGCGTAGACATTTTTCAGTATTGCTGCAAAACTGCATCTTCACAGACTAAGTAGGAGACTGAAGATTTTAAGTGAAGCAAACCTTTTGCATAAAATTTGAATCTCTCTTCAAAAAAACTCTCCAACATTCATGTGTATTCATTAAATTATTTCTACTTATTACATATGATTTTATCTCCAATGGAAAATACAGTTTTAGAATTCACTTCTGGTTTGACTTCTCTGAACTTGTGTGTACAGACAGCTCTAAAACATAGAATCATGGGCCACTGCCTGTCCGGCTAGGAGTTTTCTCATACTTAAAAAACCGTGTAAAATAAGTAGACAACCATGGAGCTTCAGTCTTATCAGCTGACTGATAATAGTCCAACTGAGCCATATGCATTTCTTTTCATTTCCCCTCACCTTGGTGTGTGTAATTTCAAGCTGTCCTACTAATTTGTAAATATAACAGAAATAGTGCCCTCCTGTCCTGTTCCCTTCACTTTGTTGTAGCTAAAATGTCTGTCTGTGCTCACTGGTGAATAAACATGAAATCAGATAACTGAAAGAACTGTAGGAGTCAAAAGGAGAATTGAAAGTTTCATACAACTTTTTACAAAGTGCGAGTTGATAGCAGATCTGCCAAGTCATGGAGTTCTTTTCTTTCTCCACAGAGTTATCTAAGTTGGAAGTTAAAAAGTGGCATGAAATACCAGTAAAAAAAAAAGTTGTTTGAAGAAGAAAGTATACTATTAAATTGGCTACTTTTTATAATGAAGAAACTAGACACATAAAAGTTTTTTGACTTGCTGGTGCTGTGTTTATTTTCTGGGAGTTTTGTTGCTTTGTTTTGTTTTTGGCAAAAAAACTCTGTGTAACTTGATGTGGATGCATTTTAAACAGATACTATTACCAAAGAGGAATCCTTGCTAAAGTAGAAGGTCAGCGCCTGGTGTATCAATTTAAAGACATGCCAAAAGATCTCATCTATATTGATGATGAAGATGCGAGCCCTAGCACTGAATCATCAGATTCAACTCTGCTCTCACCTGCCGTGGCCAACAGAAACCCATCGAGCAGAACTAGAGCGTCTGCAAACGCAGGAACAAAGGGAGGATCAGCTTCAGTGGTAAAAACAGGAAACTCAAAGCCTGCTAAGCTGAAGGAGCCAGTAGAAGTTGTACAGCAGCAGACACCTGGCTTGACTTCAGAAGTTTTGAGGACAATGCAATCTCCACAGCCAGTACAACCCACTCAGCTTTTTCGGACAGTTCATGTAATGCAGCCTTTGCAGCCCCTCACAGAAGGACAAGCAGCTGTAACCAGTAATGTTCCAGATGAATCGTTAAATTCCTCAGTTCAGAATATAAGGTAAGAAAATGTACAGAAAATAATAATAAATTCACTAGCTGATGGCTAGATAGACTGGATTCTTTGTTTTGCTTCCAAGAAATGCTAGTCTTGCAGTTTGGTCGAAGTTAAATTATGTCTTTGTGGCACATCCTAGGAATTTAGAGTTACTACAGCATAATATGACAGGTATATATATGTATATATATATATATACACATAAGTGTACTGCCTGTTGTGGAGGGAAGCTCATCTTTTCCATGGTATGAGACCTGATGCATATAATTTAAAAAGGAAAAAGGTACAGCTTCTCTTTAAAGTTGACATTGTCAGTTCTGTCCCACAGCAGAAGCTGTGTTTTCATGTCTGCTTTTACGCTGGTGTCTTTGCTTTTGAGTTACGATGGGTCTGTGTGATACCTTTCAAAATAATTTTCCTTCTTGCTTCTTAATTTCTCTTCCTAAGAATTTGTCATCTTTTGCATCTTTTTTGTATTGTCCCCAGTTACAAGGAAAAACTCCATATTACCTGCTCTAGCATTTTGCTGCTGTTACAAGAACAAGTTCTTCTGATTGTAGGAAACAATAGACTAATCCTTTGGGAGCTGTGCATCTGCAGACATTTGGGAGACAGTCACGCTTTCATGCTTAATTTGTGAGTCAGCTGGCTAACAGTACACAGCACTTAGATGTCATGACTCTTCTGCACCTGCCCCTTAGTAGCAGGATTTACTTGTACAACGGACAAGGACAGTATAGTAAAAGGAAAGCAGTACAGACATAACTGAGGCTATACCAAAGCATGTAAGTCAGCAGAACAATAATATTAAACATAAATGGGAAGTTCAGCAATTTGCTGAGTTAAATCACTCTAGGCTAGACCTACACTAGATTATGGATCACAAACAATATCAGTAGTGTAGATGGTCTAAGGAATGGTAACAACAAACAGAAGTATCTGTAAGACTCAAGGCAGGCAAGAGTCCAGCCTAACATTTGGAGAACTATTCAGTGACATTATGACATCCAATATTACAGTATTTCCCAGTCAGACCTTGGGTAGTAAGCAGAGTGAAAAAATAGTAGAGATGATACACGTGTGAAGTTCAGATGAAACAGAAGCCTTAAATCCTTAGAGTTCTCTATGACGTTGGTTCACATCCATTGTTTTTAAAGAGAACATTATTCCATGGAGTCTCTAACTGTACTTAGCCAAGATGACAAAGGGAAGGAGTTAAAAAAGAAGCATCAAACCTTTTCAGAATGATACAGAAGTACTGCTGATTAAGAAAGTTTATACAAAAGGGTCTGAACAGTTGGAATGAAAATAAAAACTACAATCCAACTTTTCTGGTGTGCTTTTAACCAGGTTGGGACAAGCTGCCAAATAGGTTCTGATGAGTCTTGTGCTGTGCAATAGACACTGCCCATTCCAGGCTCTCAAAATACAATTTATGACAGATATATTTCTGCTCAGCTTCAAAGGACAAGCTTCAAATACTTAGTTGAGGTAGAATGACACACTGAATATTTTTCAGGGCGTATGTTTTAGGTTTTGTTTTAGAGTAAGGTTGAAACAAAAGTTTGTTCAGACAGCTGTAAATGCTAGGCAGATGAATGTGTTTGTGTACACATCCTGAATTGCTGTAGCAGGGCATCCGTAAGGGTTGAAAGGAATGGTTTGCGTGATTTGAAAATGTACAGCAGGTATGACTGCCATTGTAGACTATGAATTGACAAACATTCTGATGTATGCACACTCTGTGGGGTTGTGGTTGGAGTCACTTTATAGTGTGGGAAGCATGAGCACAAATAGCAGCTTTGGCTGCCAGTTGCTGTTCCGTGACTGGGGCATGTAAATAGTCAAGATCATTTGGGCAAAACAGCAACCAAGATCTGGTAATGATCATCAAAAGATTTTCTAATGCATACTGGTAAATGGTTGGGCTCTGCCTTGAAGCATGGACATCTTGAACCCATATAATTTGTCTTATGCAACTTAGTTTCTAAAGTTCTACTCATGTAAATGTCCACCCCTCTTTTTCATGGAAGTAAATATTTTCCCCTCTGCAGCAATTTGCTTCTGTTCTGTTGTGAGAAGAAAAGCATTATAGAGAAAATATTGAGCATCCTTGAGGTCAAAAAAACCTGGTTTCCTAACGCTTAACCACGGCCTTCAGAGAATGTTTGAACATACATGTTGTCTGCTAAGAGACTCAGTATTAGAATCATATTTGGAGATTGTTATGAAGTGCTTGTGTTATCATCCCTGACCTGCAATAGGCAGCACTGCCTGGTACAGACCACTCCCAAAGCATCACTGGGAGAGTGCTGCAGCCCAACGCCCAAGTTCCCCAAGGCCTCTTGGGGTTTCTCACAGGAATGGGCATGTCGATGTAAATCTGTGGCTGACTCTTCACGAGACAGGCAGTCACTTCTTTTATAGCTGCACAAAGCTTGTGTCTTACTCTGAAGTGTAAAGGTCTTTGCTTTTGGATTGGTTTTGATGTGCTTTTTGGACAAGTTTTGGTGCTGCTCTATGAAAGGGAGACAAGGAGAAGTGTTACTTGCAAAGGATAAAAGTCTCTTCAGCCCCAGTGCTTAAACAAAAAGGCTGTGGTGTGCTAACTGAAGCTTGGGAAACAGGGCAGGAGCAGGGTCAGGTCAAGCAAACTGGGTTTTGTGGACTGAGGAAAACATCTAGCATCCCCAGTGGGAATATTCAGAATTGTAAATGCACTGCTATTCTGCAGGTCTAACTGTTCTAGCTCAGGGTATGCAGGTACAGTAACTCCAGTCATGCAACTGGTAGCTGAGTTTGGTACCACATGTTTTCAGTGAGAAGACAAAACCAAAAATATCTCTCTGGATGAGCATTTTATTGCTTACTTTTTCCGATGAGCCAGAGTTTGTGTGGGGGTTTTTTTGTTTGTTTTGGTGGTGGGTTGTTTTTTTTGGTTTTTTTGTTTTGTTTTGGTTTGTTTTGTTTTTGGTGGTTTTGTTGTTGTTGTTGTTATTTTTTTAATGAGGATGAAAAAGTTTCTTTGAATTTGATGCTTGTAAAGTTTTTCTGTTTAAACCAGAATAACTGACCCAGGTTAACCAGAATACCTGGATTATTGGAGTAACTATTTTATCTTGGGATTAGGAGGCACTGGCCTGGGATTCAGCTCTGTGTACATTGGCTCATTCTGAGCATTAAAGGCATTTTTTCTGTTGCTGCAGAAAGTGCATCTCTCCT
The DNA here is from genome assembly GCA_013400215.1 of Cisticola juncidis. Taxonomy (NCBI): domain Eukaryota; kingdom Metazoa; phylum Chordata; class Aves; order Passeriformes; family Cisticolidae; genus Cisticola; species Cisticola juncidis. Next base: position 340,663 of record VXBR01002275.1, read on the forward strand.
GTTGGGCTAGTGACTTACCTCGCCTAGGGCATCCTAGAGGGCTGAAAGGTGCCCATGTTTGGACAAGTAAATTTCTCCCTTAAATGATGAGGGCTGCAGATAAAGAGAGATGCATTTTCATTTAGCTTTAATTTAGTGTAGTAGTGATTTAAGGAGGAGTGAAAAGAGATTCTTATGTTACTTGCAGTTCAGAGAATATTATATAGAGTAATTTTAAGTTATATGTCTGTCTCTGTTATTGGCTGTATGGGACATGGCCGAACCTTTTAGCTGGCAGCTCTCTATACCAAGAAACTTGCAATTAGCTGACTTCTGACAGATCCTGTGCAATGTTTCAGCATGCTTCAGGTTTTAATCTGTTTCTGTCAAAATTCAGCTTACTATTTCTTTTCTGTACTTGCAAGTTGTCATTGTGATAGCTTGGAGAGAGAATGTTAGAAGACCAGAATCCTGACTCAGTTCTGTAGCTCAGGGAAAGCTAATACAGACCACAGAGGACCAATGGGATATGCTCCCAGAACTGTGTTCATTTCTGAATGCGAGAACCTTGACATGATTAATCAGCCACAGTTTTCATCTTGCAACATAGAAAATTACTTCTGAAGGTGACACAAGCATGGATTTCAGTGGCAGGGTCCTGATTCAAGATGAGGAGGAAGTAGCTGAATGTGAATCATGTTTTTTTAGGGCATGAGCATTCTGTGTAAGAACAAGAATTTGCCAACACTGTGCATTGGTCCCAGTAAGCAGAGTCATTTGCCTTTGGAAGTCACTTATACCCAAGCAAACACTTGCCTTCTACTGTTGTTCCATAATCTGTTTCTGTGTGCAGGCTGTGATGCTTTGGTGGTCTGACTGCAGCATTGCTGACGCTGAAAAAAAAAATATCTTGCAGGAGTTTATCAATTCTGAAAATGTGATGACAGCTGCTATATCAAAAGAAGTGTCTTCATCTCATGCCTTATACAGATTTTGTCTTGTGTAAGATGCACAGTGAACTTGGCCATTATTTTCTGTAATCATCCTTCACACCCTATCTCTTTTGGCTTTCCTTGAGCACACATAACCCCACAGACACAGGGAACCAGTCTGGCACTGTCCTACTGACACTTTGTATTGACCATCTGCTTTCAGTCCCTTTTTCTTGAATAAGAGCAAGAGTCTCGTCTGTGTGATGTCAGACAGTGTTGTAGCCCATCACTCCTGTGCCATTTCTATAGGTCTTGGTAAAGGGTTCCCTGGGTCTCCCTGGGACTTGATGGGGAATATGGGCAAAAGAGGACGATGCCAGCTGAAGACTTGCATATGATCAAAAACAACTTCTGAAGATCTTCCTTTGATTTGCCACCATCAGTGCACGTGCTTTGCTTCTGTCAGTGCTATAAAGGCAGGCCTGCAGTCTCAAAAGTTCTCCAGAACACTGACTAGTAGGTGTTGTTGGATCTGGCTCACTGCTGCCATAGCCTTCTCCAAAGGAAGGGAAACAGGATTGTTAAAAAGAATTCATCTCTATAATCTTGTGTGTGAAGGCTTGACTGCAATCCAGGTTTCAGGTTGGTGAAAAAAATGTCCTTCTTGAGGGAAGTGCTGGTCAGAAATAGGCTGATGTGGTGTCAGTGGGCTTCTACAAGAAACCGTGATTTAGCTTACAACAGGGTGTGTGTCTCAGAACACATTTCCAATATGGACAACTTCTATCACAGCCAAGACTTCGGTTATAAGCAAACATTTTGATTTTCCTGCAGCTGAAGAAGACCTTTTCTTAAGACCACTTCTGATTTTATTTCTGAATAAATACCCAAGAAGGCAGTTGCTTATTGACAGAGAAGACTACAGTGTCATCTAATCAGATTAGTTTTGTTTCTGCACAATAAGAAGATATCCATAGGAGCTCTCTTTCCGTGTCTTTGGCACTGCTGAAAGAGGTGGAGGCTCTGCAGGTCTGTTAGTAGCAAAGTTCCTGAGTTGTAATTCAGGTGACTGTGCAGTTTTGAAAAGTTCTGGAAAGAAGGCTTTGTGGTTCAGAAAAAAGGACACCTTAAGAGTTGAGTCCTCTGCCTCTGCTCTCTCTTACCTCTGTCTATGTATTTCTTATTATTGCTTTCTTTCATTTTCTTACTGTGCTGTGAAATACGTGTTTTACCTTGGCTTACAGCTTCAATATTTTTGGTATCTTCTCCATGTAATAAATTTCACAGAAATTACCATAAATAAACTTCCCTGTCACTATTTACCTCTTGATGAGCTAATAAGATATTGCACAATTCTAGGCCATTAACAGTAAAAAATGGCCCAAGAAATAGATGGCAATTTTCTGCCAGTCTAAAATGACTTCTGAATTTTTGTCATTCTTTTCTCAGTTGTAGTCAGATTGTTTTATGGCAGCATTTCTTTTCCATCACCGTTGCTCAGTGTTCTTGTTCTTTTTGAAATCTCAGCAGCAACTTAAAAAATTATCACCCAAAAGATTTGTACTTTAGAGAAGAAAGGCTGTGAGCAAAATGCCAGTGAAGTTCAGAAACATAGCAAAATAAAGACTTAAAAATACCTAAAATAATGTAGCCCAATGTTAATAAATCACCTTAATTATTGTGTACTGTTTTTTTTTTTTTTTTGTAAAACAGACAAAACTATTAACTGAACTGTATCTTTTCCACTTGTATTTAAGGCAAATTGTTTAGGCAGATAGATTTTTAGTTAGTAATCAGGTTTAACAATTAAGGCAAATGTCTTGCTTGGCCACCATTAGCATAAATAAGTATTTATGGTGTGCTTGTGCAGATAAATACTGCTTGCTTCCCTTGCAGCAAGTTCACACTGTGTGTGTATGCATATATGTATATGTACAATATACATATTGTCATATATATGTGTGTACCGTATGTTTGTATGTTGGCTGATGGAGAAGGCAACACATCTGGAGTAAACCTCAGGCACTAGACTGCCTTTCAAGAGGAATAAAATGGTTTAAGATTAATATGCAGATACTAATTGCAGTGTGCTGAGGCAAATGGTCTGGCTTTGTCTCTCAGAGCTGTTGCTTCTAGTCCTTTGCAGATACCAGCATTGATTAGATGCAGTTCACACATTTTGAGCTTATCCTTCAAACCTGCTTGGCAGCTAGCAGCTTTTATTTTTACAAAACAACTACAGAATAAGAAAGTAGCTTCAAGGTAGTACTCGGAGGGCATACCAGCACAGGCTAGTAGCTTCAGCCCCTGCTTTCAAAATTGTAGCTATTGATTTGTTAATCCTTCAAACTCTGGTAAATTTCTTCATGAATGAAAGAACTGGCTTGGTATCTTTTCTGATACTTTTGATGCTTTTCTAATGGCAAGTGTCAATTATCTCTCCTTCATAGCTGTTCTACTCGCATTGTTGGTGTCTGTAAATGTTCCTGGGTTAAGCTGTACCTATCTGACATTTTGATTTTATTACAAGTTTACTTAACTGTACATAGTTTACTTTTTAAAATTTTTTAAAGAACTAGTGGATGTCCTCATCCTGTTGCTACTTCTGACACAGACATTAGTGACTTTTTTGTCTCTGGGGAATTGCTGGGGGGAAAAAAATAGCACTAATAACCCTTAGGAGACTTAGTATGATCCTTGGTACTGTCATTCTGAGCCTTGCACTTTGGGCTTGCTTGTTGATATTTGCTGTGCTAGCACCAAGCTCTCCAGAAGTTTGAAAGAAACAAGCAATCACTCTAGCTGGTGCTTCACCTTCAAGCAGCCCCATTTCCATGAACTTCTTCCTTGGGATTTCTTCTGTTGTGTGAAAAAGGAGCTCAAGATTGACTCTGGTGTCAGTCACATAAAATTTTACGTGTCATGGTTATGATGGAAGCTGTGATAAGACCTGTGTGGGAGCCTCCTTGGCAAGGATTTGGTTTGGTGTAGCAGCATTGCTGGGCACTGCAACTGTCTTTCTTGGAAGGAAGAAAAAGCTACAGATGGATATTTTGTTTCTTGTGTTTCCAAGCCATATGGGAGCAGGGGAAAAGATTTTATGCAGCAGGGACTGGCAGCTGGAGAATGCTCAGGGAAGCACCCACATGCTCTGAGCCTGATACCAGCAGGGTTACTGGGCCTGCTCTTACTAGAGCAGTCTTTGGAGCTCAGCTAGAGACCTTTCCCAGAGGACTGCACTGAGTTGGACATGAGAAATCTTCTACATATATTCCTGCACTTGTCTCTGCTGCTGCACTAGGAATGGGGGAATGCAGCTCCCTGTGTGGTTGGACTATGGCCAGCAGCAGCATCTGCATCCACACTGTCCCATAGCTTCAGCACTACCTAAGTCCTGCTTTGGTAAGCTTTTTGTTGCAACTGTGGTATCCAGAGTATGGTTTCAAATTGAAGTTTTGAATACGCTGAATTGGATTGGACTGGTCGGTGGCTAAATGCTGACATGTAGACTTGCACAGAGCTGTGAAAAGTAAATTCTATATGGGCAGAAGGACATTTTGTAGTTTGATGTATGGCAGGCAACCCTTACAGCATATCTGAGGTCCAGTCTTCAGAAAGAAGAGCAGGCAACATTGTGCATGGACGTAAAAGTACAAATGTTGACAGTAAATTGCTTTCCGTCTAAAGTGCTTTCAGCAGGGGTAGAAATAAGCTAGGAGGTGGAGATAGGGGTTTTTTAAATTTTTTTTTTTGGTTATTTTATTTTATTTTATTTTTGAGAAAACACAAGGGAAATCTTAAGATTAAAAAGGAGGAGGAGGGCAGACAGGACTAATCATTGAAGACACACAGGAAGATTGGAGAGGACTCTGCATGACAAACAGAAAGAAAGAAAGATTGGCAGAGACAGCGTGGCATGGTGGCATGGAACAAGCTGTGACAGTCTCAAAGCAGTTACCCTTCCTTTCCTGTCTCCCTCCCCTGGTAACCATTTATGTTTTCTGGGCATTTTGTTTTGTTTTCATTTGTGTGACTGGATTGTGTTTCCACATTTAAGTCACCACTGTGCCCTGCAGTAGCTGTGTACTCCAGCAATACAACTCTTCATCCTCTAATGTTATCCCCACAGCTCTACATCTATTGACAGTAATGTGGTACCCAAGTCTGCAACTGATGGAATCACTCCTAACTTGAAACGATGGTACTTACAAATTATTTTGGCTTGTGACTTATTAATTACTTGGTGTAACTTTTGAAACTGATGGGAGACATCTAGTGGGTTGTGCTTTTGATGTTGGTCAGTGCTCGAGATGGAGGTCTTGGATGTGATTCCCAGGTTTCCCGATGAACCACTCAATGTCTCAAAGGCAGGCTGTTCAGCTTGGCGATGGCAGTATTGTTCACATGGGGTACCTTTACTTTGGGAACCATCTTGCTGAATTCAGGGGTCAGGTCCAGATCTTGTTTTATTAGGAGAGATTATTCTACATCTTTGGAAATGTTGGGTAAATTAAATGTTTATGATGCCAAATGTTTTTTCTGTAGTAAATCTATAATTACTTTTTTTAAAATTCAGTATGGCAGTGTTCTGACCCAATAATCTCGTCTAATCTTAGCAGGACTTTACAGACTCCAACCCAGGTTCCAGTGGTTGTTTCTCCTGGAAATCAGCAGCTGCATACTGTAACACTCCAGACAGTGCCTCTTACTACAGTGATAGCCAGCACAGATCCAGCCTCAGTAACAGCAGGACAGAAATTCATCTTGCAAGCCATTCCTACTTCCCAGCCCATGACGGTTCTTAAAGAAAACATCATGCTGCAGTCTCAGAAGCCAGTCTCTCCTCCTTCCTCGATTGTGCTGAGCCCAGCACAAGTTCAGCAGGTGCTCACCAGCAGCGTGCAGACAATTTGCAATGGAACAGCCAACATGGCTTCATCTCCATCCTTCAGTGCCAGCACCCCCATGGTGACGTTCTCGCCCAGCAGCTCACAGGTGGTGTCTCAGCCATCGGGCACGGTGATCACTTCGGTCATCAAAGCACCAGACACAAAGCAGGCTGGCCTACAAGAAGAGGAAAAGGAGGAGAATGACAAAGTAGAAGATACTGAGCAGTCAGAGCAGGGATTCCAGCAGCAACCATTTGTGATGGTAGTGTCCAGTTCGAATAATTTCCCATCTAACGTTCAAGTGAAGCAAGAAAATGAGCCATTGGAACCCAATTTGTATTGATAATTAAATAATTTTAAAAAAGACCCTGTGGATGATTATTTTCATAAATGTGATGGGACCTTTTCAGTTATGTATATATGATTTGATTCTGAAGCAGGATGTTGCAAAGCTACTTAATTTCTGCAGTTAATTCTTAGAATTCATGTTTTAGGATGGATTTTGATCTTCTGTTAATTGCTGAATATTATATAAATAAAATTATATATTACTCATTTTTCAAAGTACAGGCATGAAGGAACATGCTTTTTATGCTATGAAGACCTTTTCCTGAGGTCGTTGGCCAAAGTTTCAAACTTCTCTCTTAGTTTGTTGTCAGTCTGTTGCCGATTTACATTGCAGGAATGTTATTGTAACCTTTTCTGTTAAATCTGTATGTGGATCACCTTTGGAAGCAGCAGCTAGTTTTAGTACGACAGTTTCATTCCATGTGTTTGAATTTTTATGATCGAGTATCTGTTTAATATCAGTGAATAACATCAGTTTTAGACTTTGATAACCAGGTATCCTCTTGCATTTTTTGCAGCACAGGTTCTTGTGTGTGCAAAATTGAATATACACTCCTATTGAGAGTACCCCAAACATATATTCCAGTAATGGACAATACCATGTCTATATTTTATATGAAAACATCAGATATATTTAATTACAGAAGCTAACAGCATCACTACAGGTGCAAATGTTATATGCCATTTTGCGACTATGAGGTTTAACAATCTTGCTTTCTACTTCAGATTATTTTGTAAGCGGGGAGGGATATTAAATATATACAATTTATGCAGGTTTTTGGAGATTATTACTGCTAAAACTTCTTGGTTTTGATTGTAAATACTGTATATTCAATGTTGCAGGGAAGTTTTTTCAGCTAATTTTTTTCCATACAAATTTTTGATAGAGGCAAATAAGATCAATAAGATCATTATGTTTAGAGGTCTAATGTTATATGTATTCATATTATTGAGTGACTTTGTATTTAAAAGACAAATTTTTAAATGATGGAGCCCATTGAACCTTGGGCCCTTCTTTTGTATTTTTAATTGGTTTATTATGAAAATAAATCAAATGGAAAAACATTTTTCTGTATTTACTCTGAAATGTTTTTTATGATTATGATAATGTTTTGGCAATCATCATAAATAACTAAAATACCGTGAGAACCAGGACAGTGTGATTAGTCAGTGTGAGTCTGTGGTGAAACATGAGCAATTCACAAATTGCCTCTGAACAGACCCAAATGCAGTCAGCGTGTTGTCTGTATCCTTTGAAGCAGCAGTAATGTATGTTTCTGTAGGTGAACTGAAGGTTGAGCTAAATCCAGGAACTGGACTTAAACTTCTCCTTTTCCAACACTTCCCCGTACAATACAGACAAATAGCACAAAATTTTGAGTGTAAATTGCAAAGGTTGTTGTGGCTTGTATGATACAACTGACAGCCCAAACTATTTGGGCTTCATAAACTTGCATGTGGCAGTGTTTAAGCAGAGGATAAGTTAATAATAAATATGATGCCTGGTATTATGATTCTATCAGTATAAAATGAAAGGGAATGACTTTCCATGATTGAATTAATGTTGGAGTTTTCCCTAAATACAACTTTAAGCACTAGTACTAGAAAAACTACTAGGAGCAGAACTGTGGCAGAGAGAGTATGGTCTTGCTGACAGAAGAAACTCTACAAACTATTGAACAAGCAGTTCTCTGTCACAGCTGCCCTGTTAGTTCAATGTTTGTTCTCTCTGACTCTATGCAGTCAGGCTTCCACCTGCAATCCAGCGCCTCACCCCATTTACAGGAAGGCTGCTCATACCCACACCGGTAGCTGTTTATCTGGCAGTGCTCCCTGCAGCTGGGGAGTGCTGGCAATATTTTCAGGAATGTGGATAAGCATTGTGGAAGTGGATCTGGTAACAGTCCTCATCCCGAGAGCTATGTTAGACTGATGGAAGCACTGGGGAGGGAGGCTAGGTATTTTAATCAAACTATAAAATATAGATGTTTTCCTAAACTACAACTATTTCATAATTCTAGGCAACCTGAAGTGATAATGCTTGAATGACATTAGTGTTTTTACATACAGGGAAGTTGCTTTGGTGTTTACTGGAAATGTGGGGTGGGGGGGAAAAGAAAGCTTGAACCAGAAGGTTACAGCTTTCAGAACAAAACTTCATGCCATAGATGCAGCTATTACACATGGAAAATGATTTGTCAGTTTCGTTTATGTCAGTGGGAGAAGTGGAGAAAATCTCCAGCAGCAGTAATGTGTTCCCAGCAGCAGACTGTTGTGTAACAGACAGTAAATGGAAATCACTCCCTCCCCACATCCCTTGGGCTCCGGTGTGCCAGCTGGGTGGATCTGTACTTCAAACTCTCCTTGGTATGGCAGAGGAAGGGAGAAGCTGGAGTAAATCATAAAATGAGGGCTCACATTGAGAGTTTGAGCAACCTCTCCCCTGTCACAGCTGCCTTTGTGCCTGTGGCAGCAACCAAACAAAACACAACAGCTAAAATCCCACCCACTTCTGAGTCAGAAAATAAAAATTGAAGCCACAGTTCTTTTCCAAACGTGTGTGAAGCCACCGCGGAAGGAAATGCCATCCTCCGGAGGAGGAGAAAGAGAATGGAGGCCTCAGGCTGCTTTGGGGAGCCCTGTCCACCACCCTGTTGTCCCGAACATGGCCTGGGTACCTGGTGCACAGGACCAGCTCACACTGAGAGGTATTTCTGTCTTTTATTCTAATTTGCACAGGGTAGGGAGCTAGGTGGTGACCCATGAAAGGCTGGTTCTCTAATTACTAGAACTTCACACTGATTATAAATTTTAACAAACAAAGGTGTCAGCCTTCATTGGTTACAGATTATATAACTTTTTCATTAATTAGTACCCTAACCCCTAGTGGTATCTTAAACTGCACCAGGGGAGGTTTAGGTTGGACATAAGGAGGAACGAGGGCAAGTAGACATTGGAATGGGCTGCCCAGGGAGGTGGCGGAGTCACCATCCCTGGAGGTTTTTAAGGAAATACTGGACTTGGCCTAGCTCACATGGTGGTGTTCAGTCAGGGGCTGGACTCGATGGTCTCGGAGGTCGTTTCCAACCAAACTGATTCTTTGACCTCTCGCTGCTCACGCCTGCGGGCGCAGCTCTTCCCTCCCTCTGAGCCTGGTCCGCTTGGAGGAGGCGGTCAGTGGTCCCGATGTCCCACCGCCGCAGTGACCTCTCCCCCAGTTACCGCCCAGCCCTGCTGACTTCACTCTGGCGGCTCCCGTCCAGCCAGCTCCTCTGGTGATGCTCTTCCCTCTTCCTTTAAGACGAAAGATCAGCCACGCGTGTCATGCTCACAACGCAACTGCGCAACTACTCAGTCATCACTGGTCCTGCTACAGCTACCGGTTAACAACCGGAAAAAACCTGCAGAAGTCGATACAAAGCCCAAAGCTCGAGGGGCCGAGCTCCCCCGCGCAGGAGGCCGGGGGCAGGCCGGGCGGGCAGGAAGGGAAGGCGGGGCGGGCAGGGCGGGCGGG
>VXBR01002275.1:350441-394105 GCA_013400215.1 Cisticola juncidis
AGCAAAACAAACCAACTTGTAGGTAGATGATAGTTCACATAACTCAGTTAGCTAAGATTTGTGGGTATAAAACCTCCAAGACTGCTGAAGAGAGGTATTCCATCTTGGATTTTATTCTGCCCTGGTCTGTTTTTTTCCTCTCCGTATATTTTGTCGGTACGACTGATCTTCCTTTCATTTCCACAGAAAATAATTTTTATGTAGTGCGAACGATCACTCCCTGAAACACCTTCCCCACGGACATGCTAGAGTCCCCATCACTGGAGGCTTTCAGGACACGAATGGGCAGGTTGCTAGATACTCTCATCTAGGCGGGCTTTCCCATGGAAGGTTAGATGAGATGATCCTTCGAGGTGCCTTCCAACCTGGCCTGTTCTATGACTTTATCAGTTAATATGTTTTAATATGTTTTCTAAGGTTATTTTTACTTAAAACAGATGGTTGATGAGGAGACAGAACTGGAGAGTGGATAAGTATTTCCATTTAACTACTTGGGAGGGGAGAGGATGTATGTAAATGGTTAGTACTGCTTGAAGAGAGTGGGTGGTAGAACCATAAAATAGTCCTAAATTATCTTTCCAGAGAGAAAATGGTGAAGCTAAATTTTCAGCTCTTTGGGGTTTAGGCTGTAACTTTTAGAAGTTTTTCAAAAGTTAAATTACATTTAAAAACCAGTTTGGAATAGCCAAGTCTATATGGCATAATAAAACTAAGTCAAGATCTGAAACCAAAAAAAGTAAGTTTCACGTTTTGTGCTTGATGGTCTCTGAATTAATAAATCCCACAGTTTAGGGTAGCATTTTGCTGATTTAGGGACTCAGGTCTCCAGGTGCTGCAATGTGCTTGCATGGTCTTATATGTGGTCTCCATATTCCTGTGCTTAATATTTCTAATCTGGAAGACAATTCTGTAGAAGTGATGCTGTGTAATGTTTTCATACCTGGCTAGGTTTCTGTCCATCTGGCCTGGCATTTCTGCACTGTGTCCTCTGGATTTTTGATTGCTTTAATTCCTGGAGATTGTGCTTTGGCTTTCTGCACCCTGATCTGATGCAATTGAAAAGTCATCGTCCGTCTTCTAATACTGTCTGAGTGATAAAGCTGTGAACTCATGAATGACTTTTCATTTTAACTTTGAAATGTAGGCTACTCTGTGGAGACAGAAGGCACCTTTAGTTCATGCAAACTCTTAATCAAATTTTCCAGTGTATTTAGGAACAGATCTGCAATTTGGTCACATGTAAAGTCCTTTAGAGTCAAAATATGCAGAAGGCACATACTGGAGTGTGAGGACAAAGTCTAAGCTTGTTCTAAGTAGTTGTTGCTGATGTCATAATCTGGAGTTCCCAGTGCTAGTCCAGCATGACTTGGCTTCTCAAATAGCTTACAGGAGTTACTTGCTCCGTGTGTGTGCCTGAACGAGGTGTGGTGACTTACTGATAAAAAGCACACAAAGAGGGAAGTTTCACACTGTTGGAAATGCTTGGCTTGGCTGGTGTGAGGGTTAGTTTTGTAGGAGGATTCATTCATGTTGCTGGCTCTAATCAGTGCATCTGTCATCAGCATAAATCATAGGAAATAATGTTTGAGGGGAGAGGTGATCTGTCAGTGTAGTACCTCTGCACCTGCATGTGCCTGTGATGCTCAGTGTCAGTCAGAACCTGCATGTCACAAGTACTTCACCTCTCAGCATAATACAAACCAGTTTTGATGTGTGTGTTGCCTCAAGTCCCTGCCATGTGGAATACCTGTAGCCATGAGTATTTCCATAATGACAGGTGCTTTTGAGTGACTTTAAATCTCAGGAGGGCATTGGTACAATTAGATAAAGTTACTGCTGTCTGCTGCCTGCCCCTTCCTTCAGAGACCCCCAAGGATTTAGATTTATGTGCTGTGCCTCTATAGAGGTATGTGTATCTTACACAGAACTCGTGCCCCTGCTAGAAGAAGCTGTTCTGGCCCCGTAAGTCCTAGGTGGCATAAACATTTTATGTGACATCTGTCAGAAAAAGACACTGGTCTGAATTAGAATTAAGGCAAGTCCTCTGTCCCTTCTTTTTTCTCTGGCTTGGTGGGACAGAGTTTTGATAACTGTGCTGTACAAATATTTCTGCAGGTTTAAAGCTTGTACCTTAGCTATGTTCATGCTTGCTAGATTCCAGGTGGAAGTCTGAGTAGAAGTCAGCTTAGCAAACAGAGTTACTGGCCTGTAGCAATGTACTGTAGTCACTTCTGGAAGACTGACTGGCTTCTAGCAAAGGGAGGAACTTCTCTCACCAATAAGGAGAGAACTGGAGCTGCTCTTTCCAGACGTGTGCTTCAAGTCACTGTGATTTTATTCTGTGTGGAATGTCGTGAACTTTTCTCAGAGAGAGCAATGTGTGATTATTTCAATCCATATATCCAGTGATTCCTTTAACAAAGGACTACTTTACGCTTATTTCTGTTGTGCAGTAATATCTCTTCTGAGCCCTGTCCTCCATAAATCTTTCATTCTGTTTTTGTGCTCAGCATAAATCAAAACAATCTCTTATGCACGTAAGATGTGTTACATGGTATTTCATAGCATCTTATCTCCACACAATTGTTCTGACATACAGTGCATTGATTTCCAAATTCCTAGTACTGCACTGCTCTCTCAAATCCAGCACACCTGTGTACAAGCATGCTGAGAATTGTAGGAAGGTTTTTGGAATAGAGAGGATCATCTGTGTTAAACTTCATGTTTAGAGCATTTGAAATGGCACTTCCTTTGCAGTAAGAAACAGTCTGCTTGGATTTGGTATAATTGGAAGATTCCTTGTATTTCAGGCTCTGATGTTTAGCTTTGTGCTTGAGAACTCAGCAACAGGTAAACAGAAATGCCGGTTAGGATTTTATCTTCTGAAATGTCTCTCAATTGGCAGAGTTCGATAGTGTGTTTTTATGAGGATTTCTGAAGTACCATTTCATTTTTATGTGTGTTTACAGGAACTGACAACAGCTTTGGAAAAGAATCCAGATGATGCTGAGTGTTACTGTCAACGCGCTTATGCTCATATTCTTCTACAGAAATATGCTGGTAACATCTTCAGTCTCAGAATGCTTTTACAAGTGTATCATAACACGTTGTGTTTTATGGGAGATGTCTCCAAGCTGAAGCTAAATACAGTAATGAGAGAAAATTATCTGTAACTTAATATGCTGGGTTTGGTCAGTACATAATGTTGTAGTTTCCTTAGATTTTGTTACAGCAAAACTTGGCCTGAAATGGGCTTTCTATTTGATTCCAGTTTAGTATTATCTTGGCAGCTTTTTAAAAGCAGACTACTTAGGCAGATACCGAGACTTTTGCGTTGTGTCTTCCATCGTTGTATTCTTGGTAGATACTGAATCCTGTCATGGTAGGAATGTGATAAGTGAATAATGCCTGGGAAAAAGATTGACTGAATAAGATCTGGTTTATTTTTTCTTTCCAGTAAAAACCAAACAAACAGAATCACACTTCAAATCTAAGCAGAGGCTTTCACTAAATGAAAATCATGCTACTCCTTACATAAGAGCTCTGCAGCCCTGTGAGGGATTCATGTGTGGCAGTTGTGGCTAGACTTAATTGAAACAGTCTGATTTGTGTACAAGCTAAGAAAGATAACATAGTGCATCCTAGAAAAATATCACAACTTAAAGACTTGTCAGTTCATTCCTTTTTATAACATTATTATGTTTCTCAACTTTAAACTGACTTTCAACAGATGCAGTGGCAGATGCAAAAAAGTCTCTAGAACTCAACCCAAATAATGCTGTAGCGCTTCTTAGAAAAGGGTATGTATCATTTATGGTACTTTGGGAATATTGTGATAATCTGTAGCTCAAAACTGGAGTTTGGATTATGGTTCTGTGCAAGCTTTTAACAACACTGGGAATGAATAAATTCAAAGCTGCTTGCAACCTATTTGTAATTAAGCCATTTAGTTCGGGGTAATTATCTTAATGTCCTTGCCATTTCAAAAACACACCTTTTGGGTAATTTAAATTCTTACAAATCATTTTAATCAATACAGCGTGCTATCAATAGAATGGGGGCTACACGGACAAATAATAACTGTTTTCTTGTGGTGTTTCTTTATTTGTGTCAGGTTAGGTGAATATCACATCAAAAACTATGCATCTGCTTTAGAGTCTTTCAGAGAGGGACAGAGGCTGGACAGTAAGTAATAAAGTTTCTTGTGTGTACAGTACTCCTTATGTTAAAATAATGGGTAACGTGCTGGATCAAAATGAAGACCATAGAATTTTTTTCAAAGGCTAATGTAATGGGTCCCTAACATTAGCTGTCTAACTTTTGGGTACTTTAATGCAATCACTGCATAAAGTGTTTAACTTTATGTGTAAAAATGTGTATCAAGGTTCTTAGCAATTAGTAGCTGATTTATTTTTTTCTTTATAAAATGAGGAGTGTTTTCTTGCTTCCTGGAGGTCTTGAAGATAAATAGTGGCAACGTTGTAGTGTTAAGTGTCTTTGAAAATTTTGTGAATAGAGCAGGCTCTTTATGTATAGTGGGAATTTCTCCTTAAGCAGTTTGATAGATCAGTCTTTAGAAAGAATGTGCAACTTGGTGGGTATTCAGACTGACAAAGTGAATTTTTACCTTACATTACATACCACTTAATTAAAGAAGCATATTTATTATATCTCTTTTTTCTTCTTACAGTGCTGGCTTTCCAGCTGGACTTGGGCACTTTTTAGTTTGGGAACTCTTAGAGCTTTTTCAAAACCTGACTTTTTTCAATAAGCAGAAAAGGGGTAGTTTTAACCACAAAGCTTTGGTAGAACATATGGGAAAGCACAAAACAAAGCAATTGCAAGATGGTTGTGATGCCTTTCTCTTCTCTCCTATCCCCCTTTATAAATAAAATCTCCTGTCTTGCAAACAGCAAGAAAAGATGGTAGAAAAAGGCACCTTGAAACCTTATGCTAAGTGAAGTGCACTAATCTGATAAGCATTGTCGTAGTCTCAGATCTTTTCAGTGTGTTGTCTTATCTGTAATAGTATTGGCTGGGACATGTAGGCATAGCAAAAATTTAATTAATTTGCTTCTCCCAATTAAATGGTCCAATCCTCTGCTTTAAAAGTGGAGTTCCATGGAAGTGTAAACTACTTTGTGCTTGATGCCAAGTGATCATGTTCCTTATTACTCTTGTGCTTGTTTAGCCTCTTCTTTCAGTGCATTAAGTCTGCAGAAAGCTACTATTTTTAAAGTCTTTTCTCTGATGAATGTTTTGAAATGGCCCAACAAAAGATCTGAGTGCTGAAGCCATCAGAAGTGAAGTGTCAGAGCAGTGTTGGGCCAGTGGTAGAAGGGGGAATGTTGTGAAATTGCAGCAACTCACAGCTGTCAGTTTAGACTGCCCTGGAACAGGAGTTGAAAATAAGACATTTCATGAAGCTCTTTCTGTATTGGCAGTTTGGATAAGTAGGTGGTCTCCGTGAATTTTACAGCAGAGAGACAGGTTTGTCTTTGCAGTCTAGTCAAATTCTCTATTTAGTAACTTTCCGTGAAAGGAAAAGATTCCTTCCACTGACCTATGTTGCTTTCCTGACTTGGTAGGTAACTTTTTGTACATCTCCAAGCTCATCACTGCTGAATTTAATTGAATGACAAATCTTTATTTTTCATACTTTTGGCCCCACTCCAGGCAACCAGTATCATGTGCATGGATAACCTCACATTCTGTTTATGTTGTATAGTACACCACAGAGCTGCAGGTATCTTTTTAGATAAGTCAGTGAATACCAGGGTCCTCTTGGCTAATTCAGAATCCCTGAAATACAGCATATTTTCCTATGTTGAATTGCTTCATTTCTACCTGTTTGAATTTAATTTGCTGTTTTGCTGCTTACTCAATTGAAGAGTCTCTGAAGCTTCTTAGCACTTCCTGATTACTCTCTTATCTGGAGATCCTTTCTGCTGCACTTCCTCTATCTCATTACAAAATTCTGTAGCCTGCTGTGAGATGAGGAGTCTCCTGAAGGCGTTTTTAAAATCACAAACTTAGTTGATTCTCTTTCATATATTACCTAATTTGCTGGCAAGTTTGTGTCAGTAACAGAATTTACCTTTGTGGAGTGTTTCATGGATCCCAGGTGAGAACAATTGTGAGCACAGGCATTTTGGCAACACAATTAACTTCCAGTTAAATGCAGCTAGTGCAAAATGAACAAAGCACAGAGGGAAAATTTGCTACATACATTAAGCAGGTGATGAAGAGAGACTTCAGCTGTTGCTACCTTGGGAAGAATTGCTGTGGTGGGGAGTTCTTTGCTGGCAAAGCTGATTTCTTTGCCACACAAGTGGGCAGAAGTACATGGGTACACGTTCCTGTTCTTTGCTGAGGGCTGTTGTAAATCTCAATCTGGAATGCTGACAAGGATGAGCTTCCTGCCTGTGCTCATCACTGGTGGGACTGACAGGCCCAGGCTACCACAGCAACCTTCCCATTATCCACCTACAAGGATATCAAAGTAGGACTTGATGTGATGAGCTGTGCAATGTACAGTGTTCCTTTATTTTATGAAATAACATTAGAAAGCAATACTCCTTTCGTTCAGCTGTGTGATGCATGCAGATTTTAGCAGTTCCTATTGCCTTAGTTGAAGAACAAGTGTAATCTGGTAGTCTTCAGTATGCTGTGTGGATTTAGGACAGTTATTCTCAAATTTTCTTGGGTTTTTTTGCTATGACCACTGAATGAATTCAGTAAAGCTGGAATGTGGCAACTTTTTAAAGAAACTTCTTACTTTTCTTGTATTCTAAAAGTTAG
Source organism: Cisticola juncidis (assembly GCA_013400215.1). Lineage (NCBI taxonomy): Eukaryota > Metazoa > Chordata > Aves > Passeriformes > Cisticolidae > Cisticola > Cisticola juncidis. Next base: position 357,243 of record VXBR01002275.1, read on the forward strand.
TAGATTTTTAGTAAGTGAAGACCCAGGAAGGTTTTCTGAACTACAGTTATTAGTAGAAATAAGTTATTTGGGAGAATAATACAATTCTAGAAAAAAAAAATCATTTGCCTCAAATTATAAAATGTGCCAGGATGCAAAGAAAGAGTGTGATCTCCTAGGAAAACAGGGAAGTTAACTCTGGATTTTTCTTCTTAGGTTTGTATTGCATAGCAATGTAGTCATAGGCCATGGTTAAAAAGAGAATTCCTCATTTGCTGATGAGGGAGGCTAGATCAGTGGAGACTTTGCTTAGACTGCAAAACTTGGAAGTTTTTTTAGGTTATGGTGCTAAGTTTTGAAAATATTGATTAATTTAGGTTTCAGGGGAGCTCTGGAGTTCTGTGTTCTGTACAAAAGTAATATTAGTTTTGAACTTGCATGTGTTTGCTTGGGACTTTTTACTATTGATTCTCAAGTATCTCCAAGACTGAAGATTCCACAGTCTCTTTGGGCAGCCTGCTTCAGAGATAGCCCATTTTTTTTTAGTAAAACATTTAGATAACTCTTAAGATGTCTGGTCAGAGAGCAGAAAAAAAGTAGAGACAAAATGGCTTGAGGAATGGGGTAGTAATTTTATGATCTAAGGTGCACCTTAAAATTTATGTACATTTTATATTTGAAGGGTTGGGCTGCCTTATATAACTCCTGTGGAGTCAGACTGGGTATTATGTTTGTGTCTGCTGGCAGCTCTTTTGTTAGGCTTCATGTTTTTTGCCTCGTAGTTAATGAGTTCACTGGTAAAGTGAGAGAAAGTTCAGCTATTAGTAGTTGGTCAGTATTGTTGCCACTGTGTTACTTTCTTCACTGTGAGAGATTTTTTGGGGAATATTGTTGAAACAAGATGATTGCTCTGTTGTTACACTGTCATCTTTTTAGCTATTTACTAGTGAATCAATTTCTATCTGGAAGACTTGCATCCTGGAGAGAATTCTTGATGTTTGTCAAAAGTAGCACAACTTTGGATTGTCCACACAACAGACTGTCTCTCCTGACGTTCTCTGGAGAGGAAGTGTGTGACTGAAAAAGTAAAGGAAAAAGAAACTAGATTGAAAGAGAAATGGAAAAACGTGTAAAACTCTACTTCCTGCTTTCTGAACAGCTGCACAGGGGTGGAACGGATTGGAAAGCAATAGCATATTTGTGTCAGACAAAATCTAGTCTCCTAAAAATTAATTAAATTTAATTAAATGTAGCACATAGTGGAGTGGTACAAAAATACTTAAAGCCTAAGTGGAATGACAGAGTTTACAAGAAATAATAGGAAATAATACCTTTTTTAGTAAATTGATACAAGTTTGGGATGGATTTGTTCCAATTGGCAACTGAGAAGATGTTTTCTTCATGCAATGCATGTAATGCTTGAAGAGTTTTAATAGTACTGTGTTTGATCTCTTTTAGATGTAGATGATACCTTCACTATTTGGATTAAAAGATGTGAAGAAGCACTAAATGGTAAGAAAAACTACATTTACTTACTCAGGGATTTGGTAAGCCCTGTGCTAAGCTGTGTTATGTTCTTCAAAGATGCACTGCTTTCCTTTTATTTAGAACAAAACAATTTGTTTTTCTTTTTTAGAAGTCATGTTTTTCTCTTTCTTGTTTCTCTTGGAGGAGACACCCTTAGCACTTGTATGCTTCATTCAGATTTATAGGAACATTTATCTTGTTTTTTTAGTGTAATAATTAGCTGTGCCAGGAGAGTACCTATTTAAAGATCAGACAATCGTAATTAGTTTTAACTTCTTTTCATACGCAACTGTGAACTGATTTTAACTGTAGAAGTGTGCGTCAGCTTGCTGTCTAAAGCCTACATCAAAATAAGTTTTCAAGTTTTGCAGAAGATAAAGTTGGAAAGAGGTAGAGATTTGGAGATTTTATTCCTTAATACCATGTGGAAGATCCCATGGGTGCCAATGGCTGTTCTGGTGACTTACCCATGGTAGTCCTTGAGTGTGAGTGTAGCTTCCTTTCATACCTTCCTACAGACACACAGCTCTGACAGTTAACTCATCCACAGAGCTTAAGCTGCCTGGGGGTTTTGATGACAGAGAGCAGAATAACTGTGTAGTTTTTTCCTCTGCCTGTTGTGAGTTTCCCTCCTCTCTGTGCTGCACACTGGAGAATGGGACAGTAGAACAAGTTTATGCCAATGTGTTGACTAAAAACCAAATACAGGAGAACCCTATTGTGCTGTGTAGGGATGAGCAGATTTCTGCTTTGTGAGACATTTTTTGATAGGTTTAATTTTATTTGGAGGAATTAGGTGAGTGATTGGCAAGCGTGGTCTTTTTTGCACGGAGTTATTTTGGTGACAGTTTCTTCTGCATGAGGTTATAATACACTATTTTCTTTAATGTCATGTTTATATTTTGCAGTGTTTTGTCTGGTCCAACTAGGTTTTCCTGTTTTATCCTGAATATTTACTCTCGTGTCTTTCTTGAACCATTTTCTTAATCCTCTGACACAAAGCGAACAAACTGGCCAACAAAGCAGTAACTCTGATTTCTTCATTGCAGCTTAATAATTTTTTTCCTCTTTTTGTCAGTGTGCATTACAAAGAAGCAAAGGGAAAGCTTGTTTCTTTTCAGACATATTTAATCTGAAATATTTTAGAAAAAAGTACTTAGAAGAGGGGATACTGAGCTATAGTTAGATACAAGTACTCTCAAGTACTTGTATCAAGTACAAGTATATTTAGGATCATGTGAATTTCTCTGCCAAATTTCCACCTCGTTCCCCAGTGGGGTCTCCCTAGCATGAGATAAAAATGTGATGAGAGCTTTGTGCTATTCCTGGGGATGGGTGGATGATAAACCTAGTGTAGACTCCCAGAAAGTGATTTTTTAAAACTTTCGTTTCCTGTAATGTTGTTTTCATTAAAAAAGGCCTGTATCAGTTTCAGGTAAGCAAGGGAATATAATGGAAAGATTATGATTCAGATAATCAGAGCATGCTTTATATCAGAGTTGTTGGTTTGCACAAGTTGCCAATTGAAGCCTGTTTAAAAAGTAGAGTGTAATGAAAGCAAACTACTGGAGGTCGAACTGATGTGTTTTACCTCCTCTGCTGTTGAGACTGGAGTGAATGTGGGATGTCTGGAGTAACTGAAGCAAGCTAGGGTGAGATTGTGCCTTGTAAGTTCAATATGTCTTTTTCTGAAAATGCTTTTTTTTTTTCCAGCATCACCGACTGATTTGGTAAGATGTTTTCCTTAATATGTTTGCTATTTTGATTTTTTTTGTTATACTAGAGTGTATTTTCTGCTACAGTGGCTTCACTTCCAAGCTTTAAAAATAATCTTTCATATTGCATGCAATTCTGAAGCATTTAACTTTTCTTGTAAACATGAGTGCCTTTGAGACCAAGGCTGCAAAATTTGAACCCTGTAAACTCTTAGGAATGGTTAACAAATCTAGCAGTTACTGTGCATTCATTGAGGTAAATTTTAACTTTCTGGCTCGCAGTCTGCAGCCTAATTTACAAAGTAACCAGTTGTGGTTAATTGTGTTGTCAGTACTAAATTGATTGGGATGGTGAGAAAGTTAACTTTGTTTTTCCCGGAAGCTTGCAAGTGGTTTGTACAGACATTTTTCCTGTTATAACCTGATCAGTTTTCGGGTTTTTTTTTAAATTGGAAATCTTCATAAGAAGTGTTGAAATTGACCTCTCCTTCTGTATTTTTTTTTCTCCTTGGGACAAAAAAAAAAAAAAAANAAAGGAAGGGCTTGCGTTGGATAGTCTGCTCCCTCTTTAATAGTTACCTAAATCTTTTACATTTTAGGAATAGGGTAGAGGAGGAAAAGGTACAGGAAGCATGGTGATAATACATGAAGACAAATCTTAGATTTAGAAGGATTTTATGTTTAAAATTTCAGCCTTCTGTTCTCAGACCTATTTTGGGTTTCCTTCATGATCTATAGGTTAGCAGCATAGTTACTGGATGCTTTCTAGGTATACATCTTCACCAGGAAGAAATTAGTTTAAGTTGAACTTAATTGCTATTTATAAAATATACTCAAGTTACAGACTGACATATTTAATGTAAATTGAAATTTTTTAATTTGTAATCTGCAATCAATGACTAAACAGTGAAGAGCTTTTCCTGTAAGTTAATGTTCACACATAAATCAAGGAAAGGGATTAATTTGAATCAAGAAAAGTGGAGCAATTGGTGAAAATGATTTGTGCCTTGAAGAGTACTTCATGGTATATTTTCACTTACACTGATGTAACTTTCTTTCCAATTGAATGTGCTTCAACTCGAATACACAGCAGCAGCCTCTGCCACCAAAGATCAAGTAAGTTGACTTCAGCTTTACTGTGAAATTTGAAGTAATTGACATTATTTGTGCTCCGGCTTGGGGATTGGAGAAGCAGGATAATGACTGTAGGAGGGTTTTTTGGGTAACTTTAGAAATGTGGCAGTCCAAGTAAGTGTTTCTCCGTGCCATTACTTTTTTTTCAGACTAAATGATACTTACAGGAGGTTAAACCTAACCAGGAGAGAGAGGAATAGCATCAGCATTCTGGCTTCTGTTTTCTCTTTCTCATGCTGAGCTCAATTCAAAGCCTGTTTCATTGTGCCTGGTATAAGTAATGTTTTTGAGATATATTAAAGGTTCCGAACTAAAAAGTGAATGGTTTAGGAAAGTGATCTAATGTTATATGCTCTGTGATCTCAAAAAAAAAAAACCCTGTTCTTTCTTTTTTAAAGATACGACTGGTACCAAACAGAATCTCAAGTAATTGTGACCATAATGATCAAGAATGCACAGAAGGATGATGTCAGTGTGCAGTTTTTGGAGAGAAAGGTGATTTTTATCCATTATTGATACTCTTCCCTAAATTCCGTGAGGTGCAGTACTGAAGCCAGTGAACATTGTGCTGCAGTAGCACGAAGACAGTGGGGTGGGAGCTGTTCTGCTTGAGCTTCTCTTCTGTACAGTTGTGCTGCACGTGAGTGTGTGCCAGTCAGGTGATTTGGGACTGCTGGCCACAGCAGTGTCCATAGGACTTAAACACAAGCAGTGTGAGGTGTGCCTGCTGCAAGGGAACATCTGGGTTTCAGCTTCCTCTGTGGAGGGGTGGGGGAAGAAGTGATTTAAATGTTAGACTATACATCTGGAGTCGGAATGGGCAGAAACAAGGTATTCTCAAAATAGGTAGGAATGAGTAATATTTTGCTCTGGGACAGTTATAAAAATAGACTGAATATTTGTGGAAGGGTTTTTCTTCCTTTTGGCACCACTAAAATTGTGGCAGCAAAATATATTTTTAAAGAAGTATAGAAATCTCTTTAATGAAGCACCATATGTTGTACCAATGAATTTCATCTTTAATTTAGCTGACAATATTGAAGAATTAGGTTCTTCTTCTCAACTAACTTGATACTTCATGAAATACCAGAAGCACTTGGTTATTATTATCTGCTTTATGTTGTTAAAATAGTCTGAGCACTTGCTCTGTAGTTTGCTTGTATTAGAAGGGAAGCTGCAGATTGTTTTCATGTTCCATTATTAATATGTTGATTCTCCATTTGTTGTATAATTCTCTCCCTGAAGACTTCAGATCAAGCTGACAAGACAGTAGGGTTTTTGAGTACATGTAGCAAGAATTGAAATCCTGTCCAGTAATGCAGTAGTGTAATGGCATGGTCTGAAATGATATTAATTTAATCACCTAATCTCTGTGTGGAATGACTGTCCTTTATTTGAAAATGGAGCTGCTGTTGATGCGTGAAGTTCCAGGTGGCCTCTCTAGGCATCACTGTCAAAGATGACCAGAGATCTGTTTTTCATTTTAACAGATGAATGCATCAGTGAGACTGCCATCAGGTGAAGACTTCAACTTAAAGCTTGATCTTCTTCATTCTATAGTGCCAGAGCAAAGTACGTTTAAAGTGCTTTCAACTAAGGTGAGCTTCTTCAAGTGTAAATTGTTTATTTGACTGTTGTAATCTTAAAAATGTTCCTATTCTATTGTCTTGTCTCTCTGCAACAGTCATCTTGCTTTTCATATAGAAATGCTTTTTCTTTCTTCAAGATGTCTTTCAGCTGGTGGGAGGCCTTCTAAATTTGTGCAAATATCAGAAATAGAAATATAATGGTGCTTATTGAAATGCAAATAGCAGAGTTATGTTGAGGATTCTTTCCCTTGTTGCTAGAGAAAGAAGACTCTGATCTTCACCATTAAAATTCAGGTATTAGGAAAGCATGAGTACCCTTTTACAAAACTTTCAGGAACCAGTCTTGCCTGGTGAAGCATTGTTACCTTTGTGTACCCAAGAAATAAAAGTCAGACCTGGAACATTTCAGTGAAATTGTTCTCCACCCTTTCATGGCTTCTCACTGGTAAAGGTTAACCACATGGTTAACTGTCTGTGGCTTTTCAAGAGTGTATTCCATGCTATTCCACGCTGTTCCTGGAAACAGTACATGCCTAAGGACACTTGCAAATGGCATGGTTTGAGAGACTGCACCTGTCTTAGCAATTTGCTTCTTTTATATTACAAGTATAGAAAAATAAGAAACAGTGGTCTGGCATAGCATTTCTTCTTGGCATAATGGATAGACAGACATACACTGTGTCCACAGAGCCAAGCCTGAATCCCCAATGCTGGAATGTGATGTCAATTCTTTTGTATTTCAGCAGTGGTTCTGCAGAGCTTGTGGAAGTTCTCTTGTGTACTCATGTTCCATTCCACTTGTTCTGTTCTCAGAAAGTTACCTATAATAATCCTTGCATCATTTCATAGAAGGGGGACTTCAGGATGGCATGAGAGGATTGCTACAGACAATTGGACTTGTTTTTCCACTCCTTGTACAAAGGAACCTGGACAGGTTGTGTGATTGAGCACTTTACTTACCTCCTCACAGTGAAAGAGCTTACATGGTTCAAAGTATGTAGAAAATCTGGTAGTCCATTAGTGTTTGTATAAATTTGAGTGGAATGAGAACGGACCTTGTCAGGAAGAGTAGCTGTGAGGTCCTGTTTTCTTTATGTTTGTACCTAGCTTGTGTTTTGTCTTGAAGTTTACCGTTACTTTCTTAGGAAGCATCTACATGAACTGAGCACTGTGAAATTCACTTGACTTTGTCTTTTCCATGCTGCCATCTCTAGCCTGGCTTACCTCTGAAATAATCTCTAGTAGTCTGCCACCTGATTTACTTTGAGGTTCCAAAACGGGAGTGAAAGCCTGAGTTACATTCATGCAGTGTCTGAACTGTAAATATTTTGCATTTATTTTCAAGTACTATTGTTCCTAAATACTTGTGAGAGACTATTTTTAGATTAAATGGGTAAGAGGTAACAGAGAAGGTGTTCCAACTGCAGAAGTCAGGGCTTCAGCAAATCCAGTCTCCTTTTGCAGAGAGGAGTTGTATAAAGCTGTCTGTGAGGGCATAGTGAAAGAATACAAGTGAAACCATGCCCCAGCTGATTCTTGTTCTGACCACCAGATGGAGTGGAATTTTTTCTGGAAGAAGAAAAAATTAAAAGCAGCTCTGTGTTAAATATACAAAGACTTCTTTACAGGTTTAGAATATTTTTCTTAGAAAAATATTAAGCTCTTTAAGGGAGTGATGCAGCTGTAGTGTTTGATTACCAGAAATCCAGGGTTTTTTTCTTAGCTTTGTGTATATACTTGGGTTTTGTGAGCAGCATGGAAAATAGGCAGATAGTACTTTGAGTAAATTAATCTTACTGATTAAAACTTCTCAAATCATTCACGTATTATTTTGTACTGTTTACATGAAGTCGTTTGCTAAGGATTTGGAAAGAAAGACATAATCTTACCTTCCCAGTTACATGAACTTGTTACTGTGCATTCCTAAAGAAGCTGAGTTTTCATGGGATAGAAACAGGTCTATTCCTGTGGATTAGTAATTTCAGGTGAGAATAACTTGATTTGTTCATACTGCTTTGTTTTGTGGTGCTCCTTTTAATGTATGAGCCAAGTTGCCACTAATATCATATAGTCATCAGTGGGCAACAAAGACTCTGGCCTTTCTTTTTCACTTACATGAGCAAAAAAAAGAGAAAACAGTGGAATGTATGAGCAGGCTGTGTAGTGGATAGTTTGGATCCATGAACTTCGTACAACTACAAAAAATCAATGGATAGAGAATGAAACAGCAGAACTGGCAGAGAGTAGAACAATTCTGCGTATTTTGGAAATAAGAGCTGAGAGGGTTTTCTCAATACTGCTTGAAATTCAGCATTACTTTACAAATGCAAAGACATGAAGGTAAAGATGCAAATTCAAGAGGAGAAAACAGACTTAACTGTGTTTGCAGAACTACAAATTCTGAAGTGACTGCAAAGAGCAGACAGAACTCACTGACTCCTGAAGTGGGTCTTTCAGTGAGTGTTGACAGTGGTGAAAAACAAAATTGCTAAAATTGCTATAAGGATTTTTTTTTCCAGCAAGGAAATGAAAATTGCACCTTTCTATCAATCCATGCTGTGTCAAGCTCTGAGATACCAAGTCTGGAAAAAACCCCACAGGATTAGCAAGTGTTAGAGAGGTAGCATAGATAGGTGTTTTGAGCTATTTTAATAGTTTCTCTTGGACCAGAAAGAAATTAGTGTTTGTCATCTGCAGACTTTGACTTCAAACTGTGAACTGGAAGATGTAAAGTATTTGGTGCCAACTCAAGAACAGCATAACGTGTGGATGAAGTCCAGTTTTCAGATAGAATCTTAAATTTGTCTTCATGCATCCTCTAGTATTTTATATTCTGCAACTGTCAGTAGTTTTACAGATGATACAGGCTGCCTTTAATAGTGACTGTATCTATTATTGCCATTCTTGAAGCATGTTTTTTTTTTTAACCTAATGAGAAAATTTACTTACTGTTCAATAGATAACAGTGCTGGCAAATTCAGCTTTGAGTTGATTATGGTTCCTGCTCTCATTTAGTGGCAAGTTACTTAGAGATGCTTCTTGTTGTTCAGCATTTAATTCTGAGGCCTAAGGCCTCAGGTTAATGTTTGTGTTAGGAAATGCTGAATGCCACTGAATTGAGCCCTTCTCTTGCAGGTACTGCTATATCTCCATTTTTGTACATTAACAGCAGAGTTGATAGATCATAACTAGATCAATTAATGTTATTGATTGTACTCCTCATCTCTTAGAGGTGTCTGACTAGCAATCTGATCAAGCAAAAGGTAACAGCTGCTTCTAAAAGCAAGGTAGAAATTTGAGATTTGTGTCTTAAAAATGGAAGCTTGAAAAGGGTGTTGCATTCAACATTTCATAGGGGGAAGGCACCTTTAGTAGTGCTGCTTGGTTTTTTTACTTCTTGCCAGAAGGGGGAGCCAAAATGTAAAGGCTGGATGAAGTTTACTCTTTGCAAGGTGCCTAGGTGCAGTTATCCTGTGGCTCAGTGTGCTTACTGTCATCATGTTCCTTTCATAGAAGGAAAAAGGCATAAAAAATTAAATGAGTGACTAAATATGTTTAAGAAAAAAATAATCTATTTGTATCTATCCAGAAAATATATCGGGAAGGTAGAAATGTACAAACAGTGTAAGGATTTCTACTATTATTAAGCATGCACAATCAGCCTCACTTTCTTTTCCCTCTTCTGCTCAGTCTATCAATCAGTGTATTTGGGATTCCAGGGTAATATTCTGCAGTACTCTCCTGGAAACTTGTGTAACATGAACAGTTTCTGTAGGTCTTCTGATGATTTCTAGGTGGTTTTCTTCTCCTCAGACTTAGAAGAGGAGAGTGAAGATGACAGTGTGCTTTTGGCATGTGTACTTATGACCTTGAAGGAAACTTGAGGTAATGCTTTCTGGTTCTCCCCCTGTCTACAGATAGACTGAGGACAATTACTGCAACTTTTCAGTTTGTAGTGCCTTGGGCTTTTTGCAAGCAGTGACTTGCAGCAGTGTAGAGCCATTTGAAAAAGTGGTAAAAAGTAGTTTCTTTACCCCAGAACTGTCCTTTAATTAGAGATCAAAGTTGTTCTGCAAACTGGGAAGGTGTTAGAAAGCTTCAGCCTCTTTTACAGTTGACATTTGTTGCTTAATAGAGATGTCTGAGGTAGAAGAACAACCTCAGCAGCTTCATGCCAAGAATATGGTTGTGTACATCAGTGGAACGTTGTTTTTTTCCTTGAGCCAATATTTTGCTTTGCAAATGCTGAAATCACCTGTGAAGCCAGCTGGAACTGATTCCTGTTGCTGAATGTAAGGGAAAAGGTAAGGAGTGGAACAGTTTCACACGCTCTTGGACTGTCATCAGAGTCTCAACTCTGAGGAGGCAAATGTACACAAATAGATAAACAGAGGAACAGATTTATTTTATCTGAAGTTGGGTCTTACTGTTGCAGTCTGATTCTTAAAAAATGCTTTCCTGTTTAGGGTACTTGCAATAAATTGCTTGTAGGCATTTGAATGCAGACTTGGCTGCTCTCATGTACTTGCTTTTTCTGTGAGGATTTAATGATGATTGATATCTCCCCTGTATATTCTTGAGAATTTTTTATAAATTATAAACTAATATTTAAGATGAATGGATAATTTTCTGAAATCTATTGCATCTTTTAGGCAGGGCTAGTTGGAGCAATTTCTTGGATATACTGTACAGAAACCTTCACTATGATTGGTGTGATATTTACTTATTTAACAATAAGTTTGATTTTATTCTTTTCCTTCTGTATGAATGAAGATGGATGTGAGACTAATACTAAGTTTCTGAGAACTGTTATTTTATTCATGCATATAAGTCAGTGCCCATGCTTTATATAAATGCATAAAAGAAAATTATACATAAGGGGGTTTATCTGTCTGGAAAACTATGGGAATAATGATGGTTTACATGGAGAATAAAGTGACAAATAGCTTTAGAATACCGAATGATCTGTGTTGCTAGCTTCTCCTCTAAAAGTCAAAAATTTTGTGTTGGCTATGTAATATCAGTCAGAGGAAACTTAAACCTTTTTCCCCCAGTTCCCCATAGTACATAGCTGGCAAAGAAACAAAATAAATCCCTTCTGTTGCTGTGTACTCTCTGTAGAGGAAATATCTTAATTATCATTTGTATGTGATAACACTGTAGAATTATTTTCATTTTAATATATTTTGTTAAAAGCTTTGGAGGAAAAATTGGAATTTAGACTACAAGCAATGTATAAAAAGTCTGAATAATTAGGACAGCAGAACTGTAGGCACATGTGCTCTTAGAGGTACATTTAGATAGGTCTTGTATTTTTAGGAGATTGTTCTATTTCATCCTACAAAATTCATGAGATGATCACAAAAGGACAACTCTAAACATATACAGTTTATGACTCAGAGAAGGCAGTCAGTAGTTCAGTAAATAACAAAGTAGTTGATTAGAAACACTGAATTCTTGTTTTCGTGTGTTCGATACAGCAGAACACCAGAACTGAAAAGGGTATTTTTGCTGTGTCTTAAAATTAATAGCTGGATTGTTGTTTAAGCTTTGCCTGGCTTCCTTCATCCATATGATCAGAGCTTGACAGAAATTTGCCAGTGGTAAATGAACTTTCCTTGACCGTGTACTGTAAAATATACAGTTTACTGTGTATTTCTATAGAGTAGAAATTGTGTTGCAGTTTGCCAGTCTACACCAGAATCTCCTTTTATGGTGGAGGATAACAGTTCTTCCCCTTTTAATGTATCTCAGACTGATACTGCCTGTCCCAGAATGTAAGTTCAAGTGAGATCAAGTTCATCAGAGGTTTCGACTTTTTAATTATAAGTACTTCCCTAGAAAATAAATGTTGATTAACTTGGGTTGTATTGATCTTTGCCAAAGGGGAGGGGTTATTTCTTAAAAGTGGATTAAGTGTTCTTTTATGCCAGTCACCTTAAAATAAGGTGGTGTTTTATTTTTATGCTATCAATGAAATGGTTCAGAATAGCTTTTGAGAGTAACTGGTGTTTTTTTCTGATAGCTAGCACTTGCATTAAGCTGCAAAGAAGCATGTCCAAATCTCTGGTAGGCTTTAAAAACTTCTATGACTAGAAAACTCTGAGTAGAAATTCACCTGTGTCTTTACACTGTGGGTGGTGTTTCTTCTAGACAATAAATCCCTCATTTCACTCTCTTCTTAGAGGGGTAGGTTTCTCTTAGGATGGTATTTCAAACAAGTAGTGCATGAATTACTCTCCAAGTGTCCTTTCCTTTTTGCTTTGCTCTCTTCGAACCCAAAACACAAGGGACTTTAAAGAGGAAGTGTATTATAGCCACACTGGGGTTTTTTTATAGATCTGGAGTACCGTGTCCCATTGTAGGCTTATCAGTGCAAGAAGGGCACTGATGTAGTGAAGCAAGCCCTAGCAGAGGGCTGCCAAGATGGTCAGGTGGCTTGTGCTGCAAGGAGAAGCTGAGGAGTTAGGCTTATCCTTAAGTGGCATGCAGATCATTTAATTTGCAGTTAAATTTTCCTGTCTTATATACTAAAGTTGGCATGAGGAACATGGGCATACGTTTTATGAAATATAAATGTTGAATCAAAGTAGTTGGCAAAGTGTTGATGTATTTCTCTTGCCCAAGTGAATTTTTTTCAAAGGAGAGGAAAAAGCTAACAGTACTGTTTTGTTGGATATGACACAAACGTCTGCGCTGATGTGTTACTTTTCTGTGTGATAGCTATCAGTATCTGTACTAAAACCTTCATTAAAATGCATTTATTGCCATTTGTGCACGTAATTGGGACTCACAAAGTTGTTCCTTCTTAGATCAAATAGAGCTCTCAAGTTGAAGAAACATGCGCCTTCACAGAACTTTATAGCTTTATATTTTTGGAAAATGTGGTTGTATAATGGTATGAAGTTAATGATTTCCCTAGCTTTGCTCCTGCCTGCCACTTCGCCTAATGAGTAACTTCAATTGAAGTGGATGTAGTAGACAGAGAAGAAGTTTAATCATGTCAGAAATACATTCTGTCTCAGTTCTTCAGCTATGTGCACTTCCAGCTTGGCAGGGTTGAAATGGTTTAGAGTTAGGAAATCTGCATCTTACACTGGGAATTAGTTTGTGTCATTGGCTTCTCCTTAGGGATGCTTATCATGCAGTACTGGTTTAGGGACATTTTCAGAGAGGAAAATGTAAGAGCTAGCAGATGAGAAAAGAAGAAGGGGGATTACTGGAGCGGCAAAACGAAAGTTCTTCCTTGTTGTCTTCTTTTTTTGCATGGGCAGAGTGCAGTGATGAATAGGCAAAGGTCTGTTAGCCATTGTCTTTATAAGGACTCACAGAGGAGGATTGTATTGTGAGAAGAAAAAAGTCCGTGTTTAGTAGCTCCCATCAAGCATTGTAGTGCATCAGAGGTCATTTTTGGTGTGGATGAAATAATCTGTGTTAGAGATACTGGAAGGTATTGGTGGAAAGCCTGAAGTGTAAGGGCAAGAGGAGTCAGTAAGAAAACATAAACAAAGAAATTGAAGAGGTATAGGGGAGAGCAGTTTCAGTGTCAAACATCTGATTTTCCTTTTTAAAATATGTTGGGGGATGCACTAATGAGTATAAAATTTTAACATTAGAGCCTCAACTGAAATGCACAACGCAATTGATTAATAGAGTCTCCTCAGGTTGAGAAGAGTTTATATAAGAAACAGAGGAGAGTGGTTTTAAATTAATACTCATGTTTCACTTGTAACTAATTAGTTCCTTTGTAAGTAGCTAATTAACTTAAATGTTTGGCTCAGGAGATCCAAATCCACTGGGGAAAAAAACCTGCTAGTTCTGCCACTTGTGGAACTACTTGATATTCTTACATGTAGATATTCAAATATTTTTTGCTTCCTTAAGCTAATCACAGAGCATTAGATTTATGAGTGTAGGTGCTAAAAAATGAACTTCACGACTGCAATCTTCAAAATGTTTTAAAAAGAGTCCAGTGGAGGTAGCTTTTGTGACTTTTTGGTTTTGCTGAAGAGTAATTCTTCTGCATAGTTTAACAGAAATCTCCGCATCCTTACAGATTGTGATGTTAAACTCTGGAATACAGGCCTTTTTTATGGATAGTAGGTTGGTCATCCAGACTAAGAGCATTTTGATTTTATTTGGTTATTTTTAAAACAGATACTGTGATGCCTAATCTGTGACTTGTAAAGTGGCTGAATATTGAAAAATCCAACATGCAGGGAGTAGGAAATCAAATACATATGGGTGTTGGACTTAAAAGTTTACTGAAGCTCTCCCCTGCTTTGAAGGACATTTCATGCCTCTCATTTTAAACTTTTTCTTGTTCTCAGCACATGCTAGTGGTGGAAAATAAGTATTTAAATTTATCTTGGGAATTTGTATCTTCCTGAGGAATGAAAAATAAAAAGAAACATTCAGAACTGAATATTCTGTTTCTTAAAATTCATCCTGATTGCAAACATGGAAGCATTGAAACTTAAATGAGCTAATTTTTTTTTTTTATTTTGGTAAGATACCTCAGTCTGTTGCTTACCAGTGATTGATTTGAACAATGGGTTAAATAAAGTTCATATTTCAGATCAACACAATTCTGTGCAATGAGCTTGCTGTTTGAATCTAAGGTTAGGTTTTACAGTGGTGCCTTTGTTCTTGGGTCTGTAGGGATCCCCAGGTTGTCGTGGCTTTAGGTAGAACTAGGAACTTGCTTCTGCTGAGCTGTTCACAAATAAGGAAGCACTGAAGTTTAGCAAGCACTGATTTCAGTTAATTAATAGCATCGTGTGAACTTCATGACATCTCCTTAAGTGAATTGGAGTGACATTAGACAGTCCTTGTTTTGCAGACATTGTTTTGCAACTTTGTAACCCTGTAACCAAAGGAGAAGGTTAATTATGAAAAAAAAACATTTCAGTATGGTTGTCTAAAGGGATTGTGTGAAGTTGTGAATAGGGCATGACATACTTCACTTAATTTTGTTTCTCCTATGATAATTGCAACAGCATCCATTTTTAATTGCTAGTTTTGTCAATGAATACTCAACAATTTTCTCCATAGCAGTGTTTGTTCATTGAACCAAATGAGTACAGCTTCTGAATTTCTCCAGTGGGAAGATCTGCATAGTCCCAGGGTGTTTCTCTGGTTTGTGTACTACACATCAAACATGGAATTTTTTGGTAAATGAAATGTAAACTTTTAAAGCTAAATTTTGTAGTCTTTCAAAACTGCTGCTTATTAGAGCTGACTGCCAAGAAAAGGATGCTTGAAAGGCAATACCTTGGAGCCTGGCAGTGTAGAGACGTTGGGACTGATCATTACTTTTGGGATGCCATAATTTACAAAAAGAATCAAGTGAATAGTAAGCAAAAGAAAGTTAAGTGATCCTAAACAAAAAAGTAGAAGTCTGATACAAAAGCCGGGCAAGCACATGGGAGCTTGTTTGATGTGTGACTTGAACTCGAGTAACGTTGCTTGTAAGGTGGGTAAATTTGGCTGTAATACAGGCTTCCTGTTAGAGGCTGTTTGGTTTCTAAAACCAAATACATGTATTTTCTTACATCTACAGGATCCAGCTACTTTGGAACTGCTTGGTAAAATTGTTTGCATCTGGATTAATTTGTTCTTTGTCTTTTGTTTTGTAGGTTGAGATAAAAATGAAGAAGCCAGAGGCTGTAAGATGGGAGAAGCTGGAGGGCCAGGGAGATTCTCCTAAGTTAAAACAATTTACACCAGGTTTGTTCTTTGAACTGTTAAGTATTAAATGGTTTATTTGTATTGAGTGAGTTACAGTTACTAATAATAGTTGTGCATTAAATATTGTTTATAAAATCACAGCTTCAGATCTGCAGTGAAAAGCCTAATAGTCTTGTTTTCACTGCCAAGAATTGACAGAAAGTCTGCAAGCCATTAGTGAAACATAATAATTAAATTTAGTCATAACTTCTGTTAATCTGATGAATTGGTATAAGGGTATATGCTTTTCATTACTTATCTGTTTGGGTCCCTGTTTTGCAGTTCTGTATGTTGTTAAGTGCCTGTGTTGTGGTTTAGGAATGGTACCTCCCAAATCAGTGCTGCACGGGACTCTCCCAAAGGACATTGTCCCAGTCTCATTCTCCTTTACCCTCCCCTTTCTCAGTGCAGTGGAGATGGAGTTGAGACTTGGAGGCTCTATACGTGAAGGGTTGAGATGAAAACAGTTTACTGGAAACAGCAATGAAATTAGAAAACAAACAGTAACAGCAACAACATTAATAATAAAAGGCTACAAAAGAGAGAGTGATTTACATGCAAAGTGCTCCAGTGGACCCCGGGTGACAATGACCTGATGGTGGATGGCTTCCCCCTCCCCACACCTTTTTCTTGATAGAAGCCCTGCCTTTCTTCTGGGCTGCCAGAGTCCCTTACTCCCACCCCAGCAGTGATCTGCCTTGGTGCAGAGTATCTTCCTGGCCATGCTCACAGAGCTGCACACCCCACCCCTCACCACTACTACTGGCCAGACCCAGGACAGCAGTTGTTATGTGACCTGTTGCTTAAGTATTGGATTTCTCTTGGAAACGAATACATTGGAGTTTTTCAATACAGATAAACATTCTGTCTTTGACAGAATTTGAATTTCTTAATTTAAGGATTTCAGGTTTGTTGTTTTTTTATTTAGTTCAACTTATTCTATGGCTCTAGGCTGCTGGGTGTTTTTTGGTTTGTTTTTTTTTTTCTGTCAGCCAATATCTCTTGCCTCATTTTGATTTAAATTATCTGTGTTGCTGTTGGCCAGCTTTTTTTGTGTGTGTTGGATAACAAAATTATATAACTCTGTTTACCTAAAAATAAACTTCTGCATTTCTTAGTTTCCTTTATTTTTGTTACTGCAATGCTTATATCAGTTGGAGGAGTCCATTTGCATGTTCCATTATCATCTCTGATTCATCAGGTACATGTGTCTGTGTTCTCTGCCACTCTAAAAGTGGTGAGAAAATCCTTAGTTAACACTTCTGTTTTCAGATACCCAGCACTTATACCCATCATCGTCTCACTATACAAGGAACTGGGACAAACTGGTAGTTGAAATAAAAGAAGAGGAGAAAAATGAGAAGCTAGAAGGAGATGCTGCTTTAAATAAACTCTTCCAGCAAATCTATTCAGATGGTACAGATGAAGTAAAACGTGCCATGAACAAATCATTCGTAAGTCTTCATTCTTTTCTCTGAAGAAATGTGTGACTTTTGCCCACTGATAGGATTTACTTAACTTTGCATGTGTTGGGAAAAGCCTCAGTTACCAAAGCTTTTGGTCTAAAATAACTAAATTTTGTCCATGGTTCTGGTGACGGTACTGGTACAGCTGCTCTCACTGAAAGCTACAGGGCTGTACACTAATGAATATGACTCTAAGTTCAAGGTCGTGCTTTGTCACTGGTCTCTTCATTTCAATCAGTGTTATCAAAGGAAGTAGAGGTTTGGCTCATGTAGAGCTTGAAGACTTGCCAGGGGGGTGAAAAGATCAAATTCCTCTTGTTTGCTTGAATCTATTTTAATTTGTACTCATCACAGGCAAGAATGTGACTGGCCCTTTAAAAGCTTCTTATTAATGAAGCAGCATTTTGCTGTGTCCAGTAGTGATAAAAGTACTGTTGGGCTGGAGATTATGGAATGATGGCTCTGTCGAATTTTATTTCATAGGTACACAATTTCTGTGTAATCACTACTCTTTGAAGTTGGCTGTAGGAAGTGTGGTTTTTATATTACTAGAATTCTCAGCAAACTAAACAAGCTCTCTCTCACATTGCAGATGGAGTCTGGTGGCACAGTTCTGAGCACCAACTGGTCTGATGTTGGTAAAAGGAAGGTAGAAGTAAATCCTCCTGACGACGTGGAATGGAAAAAATTCTAGTCCTATTTCTGATCTTTACCATCTATGTGTTGCCATAGTCATGTACTGACCACTATGTATGGACATAGCATTCTTGGATTCAAAGCACTGGATGTTCCCTTGAAAACAGGAATTGTCTGTACATTTTGCGTGCTTTAGAAATTCCTTCATCTGCAGATCTTAAAGATATACTCAAGAGTGGAACCCTATTTTTATCATCTCTGTCTTAATTTCTGGGAATTGAGTCCATCAGTCCAAATTTTCTATCACCTTTATCAGCTCTGCTCTTTGGGATAGGGTGATCTCTAATGGCTGGTCAGAATTATTGCCTTACACTTGGTATTTCTGTTCAATAACTTATTAGATATTGGCAATTTTGGGTAAAAATACTTCTCACAACAGTGTTAAAATTGTTTGCTCCTTAACTCTGCTAAATAAAACTGTAAATACAACTTTTCTATAAGGAAGCTGCTTTATTTCATTTTTAGTATTGGTTTTTGATAGGGGAATCACTTAAAGCATATAGGTAAGGATAAGGTAAGGATGTGCATGTACTGCTTCAAAAGAAAAGCTGGCATGTATAGGAGCAAAATGTGCATTCAGTGAAAAGGATGAGATTACTGTGCTTGATGCAGACACAAAATACCCACTTTGGAGTCCCTCCACCTGTGTGATAAGTTTAACCGTAGTCACAGTCATGGAAGATAGCAGATTTGTTGTGACTGGAAAATTTTATAGAAAAGTAGGTCCTCTGTCTACTTTTAAATTCAAAATAAATTTACCTGGAATCAAAGCCAGCAAACAGTTGCTTCAAGTTATGTAATTTCTGAATACTAGAAACAGTTTAAAGAACAACTTGTATGTCCTTAATTGTTTCCATCAGTGCAGTTTTATTGTCATGATCAAATTGTAAATAGCAATAGAGAAAAAGACTTGAGAATCTATGTACTGTCTGTGCTTGTACTTTGTGCATACAAGTTTGCAGGGACCTAGAGATTGCTCAAAGGCCATCTGGATATGCTCCTGGGCACCTGGCTCAAGGTGCCCCTTCCTGAGCGAGGAGGTTGGACAAGCACACTTCCAAGGGTGCCTTCTAACCTCAGCCTTTTCTGTGATTCCATGAGAGATGAACTCAGAAAGTTGTGCTAAACGTGCCTTGTCCATGTGCCACTGTCTCTTGGTAATTCGGGGATAGACAAATGTTCTGTCATCAGAGAAACACCAGAATTGCAAATATTGAGAGCACCATGAAAGCCACTTCTTCCTTGCAAACCATTGGATACCATTTGAAGTTTGCTACTTTTCCTTGCTGTCCTAATTATTTGGGGTTTTACGGATCATTTGTTATTCTGCCTATTGTGTGTATTGGACGTGTTGTTTTTCTACAGTGTCAATTGGATGAGCTTGGTAAAATAGAAAGGCTGTTAGAACAGGTGTTTTAATAGGATGAGTGAAGTCTGCAGCTGTTAGGTATTAAATGATGATTGAAAATTAAAGAGGAGGAAGGAAGGATATATTCTGTTCCTCCTGAGGACTAGGAACCTAGATTTTGCAGTGATGCTGGGAAAGTGCAGTGGCTTTTTTCCCATATTGTTACTACGTCTGTGCAGTAGAGAGATACCAAGACTTTAAACTCTTTACAAATGTTAAAAAGAGAGGTTTTTTGGATGTAGACTGTGACTACAAGTCCTGACATAATTGCAGTTTCTTGATGCACTGAGATTATGATTATCCTGCAGTGCAGGCTGGGCAGTGGTTTCTTTTACATCACTTCTGGCTTCAGAATTGATACATGTTTTTCAAAGCTCAAATTTGATAACCTTCAGAGCTGAATGTTACCCCGCTCTCTGAATTCAATGAACTGAGGTGGATTTGATTTAGGAAGGGTTTTGTGTGCCTTACCTCTTGACATTTACTGAACAGTGTCTGCTCCTTGGAAGAGTTTCTCAAAGCATATACTTGGGACATGTTGCAGTGAAGATTTTTTAGCTTTGGTGTGAGGCTTTTCTTGGCCTTCAGAGAATTCTGAGTAGTTGGTTCCTTGATATGTAGAGCATTTGCCCATGCAAATGGGCATGCTAGCATTGGAGTTGATTTGATTTGGAATAGGTACTTGAACTCCATTCTCCCAGATAAGTGCTTTGCTGCTTTTTATTTATGCACAAAAGCATTTTTTCCTTTTTAATGTAGAAGGAAGACAAATGTCTGAGTGCTTCACTTTGTCACAAAATTGGGTTCTTGTCTCTTGGCTAGCCTTGCTTTTTAAATGTCATTCAGAGTACTTAACAGAGCTTAGCAAAGGCTTGCTGTGGGGAAAAGCCTAGGTAAAAGTCTCTTAAATAGAAATTAAAGAGTAATTTGAAGATGTTTTCTGCCAATCAAGTTGCTCTTAGTTACTGAACAGAGTTACTGAACATAGCAGGGGTTCCTCTGTATTTCACTTACTGAAAGACCATGGGAGTATTATGTCAGATAAACACAATATATTATTGTATTAAGTGGGTACTGTTTCACTGCTTTGAGATTCAATTCACTTAGCTTAAGGCAAAAAGTAAAATAAAATGCATTGCTACTTACGTACTCTTGAGGCATGTGTAATGCAAATATAATGCTTTAGCTTCAGGCTAAAACCTGTAGCAATCAAGTGGTAGAGCTCACTGTCCATCTCAATCCTGTAAAGCAAGTTTGCAGGTCTAGACATAATTCCAGCATGTTTCTGAGCACAGGCAGATAATCTGTTTGTGTTCCTCCTTCAAGTTTTAGGTTAAGCAATAATGGCAGGTCTTGTTGCATTATAGGCAGAGGGGAATGTGTGTGGGGGGAAGTGTTAGGTTTTTTGTTTGGAAGGGATTGGATTAGATCAGTAGGCAAAATTTCCTTAGAAAGCTTGGGGGAAGGATTTCATGAACTTTGTGAAGAGTGTTATTTTGTTCTTGTCCAAACACACACAAAATGGTACCAGAAGCTGTAGATCAAGAGAATGCTAGCAGTAGCTTGGGCATTGAATAGAGGTTCTGAAAAAAAACAGTGAAAAAAGGAATTTCCTTTGGGACTGGGGAGGGTGAGCAGAATATGTAGCAACACTGATAGTGAGTTGGCTGGAGGAAGAGAACTGCCTGCAAAGACAGAGTGGAAGATGTTTTTAAATTGTGTTCAAACTACTTGAGGGTTTTTTCCCCAAGCCTTTTGGTCATCTATAGATAGTGCTGTCTGGAAGACTGAGGTACTTCTGTGCTGATTTGTACTGATGCAAATACTGGAACAGGACAGCAAGACATAACAGTTCCCATTTAATACTATAGATGGGATTGCTCTCTGCTCCTGCTCCTGAGGAAGATGCCTGCTGCAGGTTAAGGATGCTCTCTCATCTTTAGTATATGTGCTTGTGAAAGGGCAGTTTGTAGATGTGTGTTTGCAAAAGACCAGCTGAGCCTTTCAGAAGCAGAAGAGGGTGCTCCTGGTTCAATCGCTCTTGCCCTTTCTGAGCAGAGATTCTGTCCACCCAGACACGTCAATCAGCAATCAGTTCATTGCCAACTGTAGTTTTATGCTTCACTACTTTTTTCTTTTTCCCTGCACTGCATGGAACAAGTGATTAGTCTGTTCTTCACTGAAACTTTCTTGGAATTTTTTTTGTGTTGCAGTAGGGGTGAAGTGTTACATGGAAGATAGAAGCCACATTGCTCCCCTTCCATGCCTCACTGCTTCTTTTTGCTTTCTCAGTGTAGATACAAGTGGAGGGTGATTCCTGTATGAAAAAGGACAAAGGGTTCATGTGTTTTAAGAGGGGAGAAAGAGAGCTGTAAGTTTAGCAAAACTCCTGCCTTCCCATCACTGTCTTTCACTCTTTTTAACCATATGGGATTGCTCCCTGTTTTCCATCTATTTTTCACCAGCCTGAATTTATCCCCTTTTTCTGCTCTAATCTGCTCTGCCATCCTAATCATCCTAGTAAAATCACATGGGTAATTAAGTTTTAAGGATTGTGGAACTGCAGTGCTGTGACAAACATCCACCCACCTGTGGTGGGAGACAGTGTTGATGACAAACTCATTCCTCTTCTGCCTCCCTAAACTTTGGCCAAAGAAGGCTTTCAGCTGTTTTCTGCTGCCCCAGGGTCAGATTCAGGGAACACCCTGCGCTATACTTCCCCAAATCCTGATATGTTGTAATCTCTTTAGTGTGCCAAGGTATTACATTTATGATGGTAGTGAGAAACTTCAACACTGGTAGAAAATACAGTGAAAGGATCACTGTGGATGGTTAGAACTGGAGTCTGAGCCGCAACTGCAGGGAATATTACAACATCTTTTCACACTGTTGGCTTTTTGGTTTTACTGCTGTCCCTATGTTGCCTTGGAACTTTTACTTCAAAATCAGACGTTATGCTGAGGTAGATTTTTTTCCAACCTTGCTGCAGCATGAGATCTTTACTTTTCTCTCTTTGATTCAGTTATGAAGGTAAATAGGAATTTGCTTGCTTGAAGCTTGAGTTGGAGAAGGCATTTTGTTGCCTATGTTTTGGAAATAGATAAATGTTATGGTCGCTGGAGCTTTTGTGGCATGGTGTGTACAGTTGTGTTCTCGAGACGTACATGCCATATGTGACAGCTCTATATCCATGAGCAGGATGCTTTTTGGACTTCTTACATGCTTTGTGACTGCCTATAGAAAGCAAATGATTACAAGCTTTTGTTAAGGAATAACTAATTTTGTTAAGTATGTGTAGATGTGAAAATCACCTACCAGAAAGTTGGTTTTGTCTTCAGAAGGAGGCTGTTTGTTTTATTGGGGGACACAGAGAGAAGCAGATGCCAGGTTGCCTCAAGATGCAAAAGAGCAACAGTCTAATTCAGACATACACACAGTCACATTTCTCTCTCTTTGCTTCACTTGCTGATGCCCTTCCTTTCCTCTTCAGACAGTTCTTGAACGAGTATGTGAAAGAATTATTACACCTTCTACATTGAAAAAAGCACAGAAAGCATCTGGGTTTTTTTAATGTGTTTGTTTAATCTACAGTAAAAAAAAAGAAAACTGACTTTTCTAAGCATATGATAGACGTACTTCTAAAGCAACATAATGATCAAGGTCATTTTCAGTTTAAAAAGCAGAAACTCAAATTTAACAGGCCTTGAAATCCCACTTTAAGAAGTTTATAATTTAAATATTTCAAAGCAAGTCTGTCCTTCAGATTAAGGGAAGGTGAAGTTTATACTAAAAAGCTACAATAGAACAAAATACTGAATTCTATTCTCATCTTATTCTCATTTAACACTTTGCTTTTTAGATATGCAGTTTAGCATTCCACACGAGGTTGTCTTTATTTTCTTTAAGCCACGATTATGTCAAATTAATTCCTCTTTTCTGTGTGTCACACAGTGTTAATAACATTACTGGGCTTGCAACATCTCAAGAGCTGTTTAGTCACAAAAATGAATGCTCCAGAAAGCAAACTTTAAGAAAAACGGAACCATTTTGTTAATAAAGACGATGTAGATGGCTCCGTAAACTCAGTGGTAGGGTTCAAAATGCATAGTATGGATAAAGGCACTGTAATACCACTACTTCTGTTTTTCAAGGCTAGAAATACTAAGTTGTTCCACCTTTAAGAGTGTTTCAACTTAATACCTTAGAGATTTGATGTGTAGTGGGATCAATCCCAATAATTGCAGAGTTTGTCTCAGCAAAAAGGGTGAGATGAGAACGGGGGCGGGAAAAAGGCTTTTTTTCTCCTCCATTCTGGTAAACAGTTTTTCTTGTGGGGAAGGGATGTGAGCTTCAGCAAAGCTAAAGGAACTGGTGTGAATGGCTGCAATCCATGTGAGATAAAGAGGGGTTGTAATCTTGTGTCAAAAGTGTCTAGTTCAAGGATTTATAAATAACAGTGGCTGTTGTAGATTCTGAAGGGTCTTGAGACTCCTTGGTCTGCAACTGCATGTAAATACTTTTGCTGTAGTAGCTGGATAGCAGATACTTGTTAGACACTACAGTGGTATCATGGATACAGGATTCTTGATGCTGGGGCTTCTTTGATGTTGGGATGTGTGAAGGTTTTTGATTCTGTGGCCACGCACATTCCCTTCCACAGCCCCTTTTCCTGCTGTTTGTTTCCGATTTAGCACAATGTGTGCTTTCCCGTGTCCCCTGGAGCAGCTTTGTGGGAAAGGTATGCTGTAATTGGTTTATAACCATTCATAATGACTGGCAACTCTGAATAGCAACAGGGAGCAACTTAACTTGTGATTTATTTAAGTAAACTACGTGGATTAAAGGCACTCCCAAGTGTATGAGTTGAGCTAGTTGCTTAATTGGATGTGAATTTTCACATATAGCTTGGAAAAAGAGGGGTTTGTTTTGAAAGGCTGAATTTAGATGTATGGGCAAGCTTCTGGACTGCTAAACCAATTGTGAGCAAAGTTTAATACTGTCTTTTTTTGGGATGTCTCAGTTCTTTAATTCAGCTGGTGCTGGTATACCCTTGCCTCTTGTAAATCTAATGGAATATTAACTTGAGATTTAAATTTGAGAGTTGAAATATCTGACCTTGCTCTTTGTGCAGAAAAACAAGCTCTGATTTTATTAGGCAGGATCAGTACCGCTGCTTTGGTTTTAGTCTTTTACCAGTCCATTGTGTTCCTGCTGATTTTGTCAAGGCTCCAGTTTTGGATTGTTTGTTTTTTTTGGTCAAGGGATTTTCTCACACAACGCCCATGATTCGAGCAACCCACCAGCTGCAGGGCATGATGATCCGGCAGGCGGTGCGGCAGCCCTGGTAGTTGTAAGGCCAGGGGTGGTAGCCCATGAGGGGCTCGCAGATGCGCTGGCACTGGGTGTAACTTCGCCGGCACTCGATGCAGCACACGCCCAGGTGATCCAGCATGGGGTCAAAAGCCATCCCTTCACCTTCCACCTGCTGGAATGTAAAATATTGAATGTCATCCCCGTGCTCTCATTCTCATGGAATAGCAGAATACATCCATGCTCCTGTTAACCCCACAAAGGGTGAAACCTGCAGTCTTGGGCCTGTGGAAGTTAACAAAACTCCCACTAAGTGACCCATGCATCTTGCTTTATTATTTTTTTCTTTTGTCTTGCTCTCTTTGGCAGAAGTGTGGAATTGATGCAATCACCCTTGTGAAATGGAAAAAACAACAGGCAGCTCTAACTTCATTATTTTTATTCTACAGTCCTTGCAAAGATTCCAACAACAGTAAGCTCCTCCCAAACTTTAAATATGAGTGGTGGAAAAGATTTCAAGTTAGTTACCTGAATCTTTCATGTAGGTGAGAATTCCTGTAATAAATGATGTCATTTTTATGATCAGTTTTAGTTCCTGTATTTTAATGGTTTTTACAGCATTTTTGGGAAACTATCCCTCTGGTCCCCTGCAGTTTTCTGAGGATTTGGCTCTTGTCTCTCAGTCTGGTTCCTTCCCTCCCACCCCACCACACTTAGGTGTATTGTGGACAGTGAGAATTCTGCCTGTTCTGTAGTTGACAATAAGGAGTTCAATGGAGCAAAGCAGGCACAAAATACCTAAAAGCCTTTACCCTTCGAAATTCCTTTCGTCATTTCTGGAGAAAAAAAAGGTACCCAGATATTCTGCTTTTGGTTGTTCTTTGCTCATTGGTGTTATTTCAAGTAAAGCAACAATAATGCAGCACAAATGCTGAAGTACCAGTCAGCTTTTTACCTGAGCATTTTTCATTCATTTTCAAAAAGCAGCACAACAAAAAAAGTGACATAGGTGCCACCCCTTGTCTGAGCTTGTACAGGACACTAGTGACAGCTGGATGTTTTAAGGAACTCCAAGCAACTCCTTCCCAGTCCTGAGAGCAGGGAAGATGTTTTCTTGGTTAGGTTTCATCATCCTTGAATTCAGCTACCTGCACCATGAACTCCACCTGAGCTCATCATCCTGGCTCCACTTAAAATGAGTGAAGAGAAATAGCTCTAGGGAGGATCCATTTCATCCTTCAGGAAAGGCTTAGAGCACAATTAATGGTCCTTGTCAGTCCAAGGACTCGGTCTCAGAGAGAGCCTGGCGATTGGCATTGGTGCGGTAGCTGTGGGGGCAGACGAATCCCGCCCTGCAGGCTGAGGGAAGTCTGATGGCTGCATCTCTCTGGCCATTCTCCATTTGGCCCTTGCTGCCCTCTGGCTGGAAGAGCAAAGCTGTGGCAGTTCTGCCTCCAGAGGCAGGGCAGCTCAGACCTCATGGAGATAGTCATGGTAGTAGCTGTGAGGAGAAGCTACATTCCTGTGCCACTGCTGTTTTACTGACCTCGTGAGAGAGTCGATTTAGATCCACTTTATTTGGAGTGATTAATTTAAGTTTAATTAAGGGATGTCAACTCGGCAGAATGCTGTCACAGTATAATGATCTCCTGCTGTTGCATAAATGTCAAGTCAAAGCTAGGACTTACTTCCAATGCAGGAGGCATTTATCTTGTGACAGTGTTGTATTAAAATGACTTACTCCTGCTGCACCAAATGATGGGTGTAAATTGTCTGGCGCTGGTGCAGCAGACTGGAAGGTGCCTCCTGCACAGCCAGTGTTCCTGCAGCACGGCAGAGGTGTTGGGACACAGCGGGGCGGCTCCTTTGCTCTTTCTGGGGGCTGCTGCTTCTTGAAGGGTGAGAACAAGTTTTACGACAGTCATCCTCCACCCACTGCTGCTGTCTCAAAACAGATTCTTCTCTGTCAGGTTCTTGCTAGTCTAGGGTTGCTTAACCTCACAGAGAAGAGCCTGAGAAAGAAATTTATGTGGCTGGACTTTTATCTCTTTGCACCCAGACACTTCTGCTGTGTTCTGCTGTAGCAGTCATGTCTGGTATTAATTCCTGTTTGAGAGCAAAGCATGTTCCTATCTACTGGATTCTCTTCATATAGTAAATGATGGCGCTCAGCTCGCTAATCAAAACCAGCTTTAGTTTGTTTCTAGAAGGTGCCACCCTTGTCAGATCTCCAGTGCTGTTTCCATATGGATCTGGAAACCTCAAAATGCAACTTGGCATCAACTTGCCTTAACCTTGTGACCTCAAGCACTTGTGCTTGTTTCAGACTAAAATCTAATGAAAACTGGGAGGACAGAGGGAAGACATTTTTGAGCTTCTTATGTGTTTTACCAGCCTACTGTTTCCTAGTAAAGCTGAACAAGCAAAGGCTGCAGATTAAAAAAAAAAAAAAAAAGAAAAGACAAGCCCCACATTACCAGTGCTACCTGTCCAACACAGTCCTGGGCTCTCAAAGATTACAGGGGAAATACTTACGTTGTATGGGTTGTCTGGATTAAATGTTTGCTCAGTTTCTTGTCCCATTGGCCTGGTTTCATTAGCCTGGTGGCCAAGCTCTTGAGTCAGCTGCATGGTACGTGACCTGGAGTTTACTTCTTCAGAAGCAGCTTCCAAGTCTTCCTCATCAAAGCTTGATTCTGATTGGCGCTTGTTTCTCTTTATTTCTCTCCTTTGGTTATCTGAAAAAATAATCACCAGAGGACAATCTTACCTTGTGTGTGTCCTTGTAGTTACCTAATAGATCAGGGATTTCTTTAAATATTAAAAAAGGAGTGGATGGAGGGCAGAGAGAAAGCTAAAACTGTGCCTTGGCAAACTTGGTGTGCATTGCCATGGGAGCGGCTTGCCTTGCTACATCGTGTCTGCAGCCAATGCCAGTCCAAAGCAGTCTGATTGCCTTTCCCCCTTCCCTCCTCCCCTTGAGGCAAAATATGTGTGAGGAGATTTATTGGGTTTTTTTTGACCCAGCCTGTAGTCACTGACACTAAGCCAGCAGCAGTTTCCAGCACTTGCAAAACCAGCTGTACACATTTGACTTGTTTTTAAAAATGATTGTATGGTGGGATGGTGCCGTGCTCTCAACGACATCTGGTTCTGGCCAACTTTGACACTGCACTTGTTGCCCAGTGGGATATGCAAAATCGTGAGGGAAGGTAGAAAATATTGATAGCTTGGATCCACAGGTGCTCTAAGATGCGGGAATTTTTTTTTCACACATGTTGTCCCACCCAAGTATTCTGATATTAACTGGACCAAGGAGGAATAAATATTTTGAGCCTTCTCTCCTCCTAGGGCTGGAAGTTACCTGGAGGAATTGCCATCTTCTTGGTGACTCCTGAACATCTTTGCTAAGCTTGCCTATGGGCCCCAAGTTCAGAGCTAGGACTCCCCCAGGGTCTCATAAACCATCCACCAGCTGGCTGCCTTAAAGCATCTTCCTTCCACTCCACTGAATTCCTCTGGGGAAGCAGGGTAGAAAACAGGACAAGCTATGGTCCCCCAATTCCTGGCCAATGTTCCTCCTATGTGGTGTCAGCTGCCTACACCTTTGAGGGGCTAGTTTAAGCTGTTGTCTTGTCCTTCTCTAGGAGGCTGACCTCTCTGGAAATATTTATTCTCCTAGCAAGTCACCTATTTGGGCTATGCAAATTGTCTGAGTAAATACAAGGATGGAAAATATCTAGGGGATAAAATCCAAACCCACAATCTTGGCACAAGCCCAGGAAGGTGTGGGCAAGAGAGGAGAGGAGTCTGGTTTCCCAGATGTGCTAGTTTCAGTAGCAAACCTGATGTAGGAAAGGCATTTAGATGAAGGGAGGGATAACATACTTTTCAAATAAAAGAAGTTGTCTTACCTGGATATGTTGGTCGCAGCCAGAAAATTGGAAGATCCCTGCAAAGCTCTAAAATTTTGGGGCTTAGGAAGCTGTTATGCTTGATAGGCTCATCTGCAGCCACCCAGATAAGGGAGTTTTTGTCAAATCTCACAGGCATGATTTCATCTTCCTGCAAATAGAAGAGCATAAATCCTTTGCTGCTCAGTGAGCAGTCATGTGCCTGCTCACTGTTAATTCTTGAGCACCAAACTGTATAATTATCCACTGCAACTAATACTGAGCATCCTTCTGTGTCATGAGTGTGAACGGATTGTGCTGAGCCACAGCCTGGGGAAAGGCTGCCACCACTGAAACGAAGGGCAAAGCCACTGGCAGCTTTGCTGGGGCTATGATTTCACCCATCTCACACCTGGAAGGCTTCTGCCCCACACGAGGACTGTGTGTCAGAGATGTTTCAGCCCAAAGCACCACAATTTCCGTTGGTACAAACCGAAGTCCTACCACCTTCAGCAAAGCAACAATGAAATACCAGCAAAACCCAAGCCCCTCATCTTTTCTTATGCCCTGTTCTCATTGGACATACTCCCAATATATAACTGTATTTACAATGTGTGTAGGGGGGATAAGGGGTGGAATTTTGTTCAAAAGTTTTAGAGAGGATTATAGCTTGAGAGCTGCTCCAGCTTCCAGTTTTAAGTCAGTGTGATTGGTCTGATTAAAGGTCTTGTTTGGTAAAAGCAATTCAATTGACCAAAAGCTTGAAGTGCAAGTTAAAGGAGCTTGCCTTTTTGAAGTGTACCCTGCAGGTTTTTGGTTCATATCTTCAAAGTAATGTAGGAAAATGCCAGTGATTGATTCTTTAAAGTTGTTAGTTCAAAGTATTATTTTACATAAAATGTGTAAGTATTTTATAGCAATGGTGAAATATTAAAAGAAAAGTAACTTCTGAATCATGAAAACCAGCACGATTTCAAAGTTAAAATTCTAAATTGCTTTCATAGAAGTCATCAAGACTTGTTATATAACTGACTAGATCAATTTATTCCCTTGAGTTGTTGTTCCTTTAGTTGTTTATTGATTTATTTTGTAGGTCTCAAGTCATTTAAGTTTGCTGTCCAATCTGTCTACTGTTCTTTATATTCTCCTGCTTAAGCTTTTATCAACATCAGAAATATCTGACCCTAAGTTTCAGAAATAAAAATATCCTTTGTTTCTGTTTGATATGATCCCGACTTGTGAGCAGCCAGAACTTGGTTATCTATAAAACTCATTATTCTCAATAATTTTTGCAGATAGTTGTTATGATGCCCATTGTAGGAAAACAGCATATGCATACTTTCTCCTAAATACTTCCATATCAGAAACGACTTGGCCTAGAAAAATAAATACTGCTTTGCCACTCCTGTAGTACATCTGGCCTGTAAAATAGTGTCAGGGAAAAGTTAACATCTTAGTGGTAGCACTAAGTCAGTGCTTGGTGCAAGTGATTTATTGCAGCAGTCACATAGGTCATGCATCTGTAGAGAAGATGCACAGGAAACAGGACACAGAAATAGTTTTACTGTCACCAGGTAGAATTAGAAATAACTTTTTGATTATTTAGGGTAATGTCTTCAGGTCTAGGACTTTGTTTTTACAAAAAGATGGAAAATTCACACTTTGACTTCAAGCAATAGTGCTAATTAAGTCAAAGCGAGCTGCCTTTAAAATAAGGCAAGGCAGGAAAGATGGAGATCTTTCTCTGGAATTGGTGCAAGTTCTCTTTCCCATCATGGGGAAATCCTGCCAGCTTCAGGAGGCTTTGTAGCATTTGTCAGCCTTTCTGATTCTATTAGGAGAGATCTTTTTCCTCTTCATTTTAAAGCAGATGTTCAGTAGTCACAGCACCACTGCAGGGAGGTGCAGCCTTACCAATGCCTCTTTCCCAGCTAATGGTATCTGCTTTTATTCTCCCAGAAGCAGAGCAAACTCAGGGAAAAGGGGCTGTGGATCTCCTGTGCTCTCCTGACAGTGACTGAGCCTCCAGCAGTGGCCAGGCTCAGCTGGACTCAAATCACTGGGGCCACTCCTGTGAGAGCAATGAGTTTGGGGGTCTTAGCTCTGGGAAACTCAGGCTCTGAGCACATAAGGCAATCAGCTTTTTGGGTAAATGTGAGGAGGTTTGGTGGTATCTGGGTGAGAACTGCAGCTTCTGTGCTGGTTGTGATGCAAATTCTATGAAATTTAGTTAACATGTAAAATAGTTTTATGCTAAGAAGACAGAGTCATATTTTTTAAATAAATTATTTCTTCTGAATTATTTTAATTTTTGACATGTTTTCCACAATTCCCTTTTACTGACTAGAGTGAGGGAGTTCACACTTCTGCTCAAGAGCATTGATAGACATCT
The DNA here is from genome assembly GCA_013400215.1 of Cisticola juncidis. Classification (NCBI taxonomy): domain Eukaryota; kingdom Metazoa; phylum Chordata; class Aves; order Passeriformes; family Cisticolidae; genus Cisticola; species Cisticola juncidis. Next base: position 388,081 of record VXBR01002275.1, read on the forward strand.
CCTGGGATCTACCACAGTGCTCCACTGCATTGACTAAAGCAGCTGCTTCTTCCACACCCTCCCTTTCAGCCTTGTGCGCACCCTGGTCTCCGGCAGGTGCTCTTGTCACTAAGGTCTCCTGTGGATCTGGCAGAAATCAGTCTGTGGCGTCCCCACTCACTAATCTGCAGCCTCTCACAACGTCCCTGGACACAGTGACATGTCTGGCACCAATCTGGTTGTCTTACCTTTCAGGCACTCCTTGCAGCCAGTGGGTGAATCCTCAGCTATCCAACCCTACATTCACCGACTCTACCACTCTCAGAGTGCCTCTCAAATGCCATTTTTATTTATGTTTAAGTACCTCCTTTAGGCTCTCTATACAAAGATTAGTTAAAAAAACCAACAAAGTACCCCTTACCAGCTCAGATGAGAGGCTTGCTTTAGCCATAGCATCAACTTCAGGGATGTGAGCTTTTGGCTGAGTTTTGATGTAACATTTTTCTCCTTCAGCAAAACGGATCCCAGTTATGCCCTGTAAAGCAGAAGGCAGGGGGTTGTGCACAGCCCTCCATCTCCTTACCACCCCCTAGAAAGTGCCTCAGTTCTGCTAAAATTGCCACTGAATTTTCAGTCTGAAGGCTATTCTTATTTAAGACCAGAAGCAATAAAATACTCTTCCTTCATCATTTTAGCTTCCCAGTTTTGGTCAAATTGGTCTAGAAGTTTTTGCTTGATTTCTGAAAGTGGGGGGTGTTTATGTAAGTGCTTCCATGCAGGCTGTAGGCTACTTGGAGTAGCTCTGTTAATGAATCAGTTGACATGATTTGAACTGTAACTTAGCACCTAACGTAGGCAGTCTTGAAATTGTGTTAACTGGTGGCGTGGTACCCTTGTGACACAGTTTTATAAAAATGCGGGGGCAGCTTAGTTCAGTTTGTACAAATATGCAACTGTGACAGCAAAGGGAAGTTTGTGATGGGCGATTTGGTGCAGGAATTTGTGTGTGGGACTTCTTCTGGCCTGCTGGGGTGAAATCAATTGCATAAACTATGGATGTCTAGTTCTAAGCAAGAGGAAGAGCAAGTCTCTTGGAAGTCCTGGGACATACCTTCCAGCTCTGTGCCAGAACCTTGGGTATCAACATTTTGCCATTGTCTGTAGTTTCTATGTTCCTACTGTAGGTTTTTGGGTATCCATAAAAGAACTCTCTTCTACATTATAAATTTAGATAGTTCATAAATGGCAAAACTTCTGTGTTTTTCATGTGGTTGCACAAGCTCCAGTCAACCACCTAAATATAATAATATAAATATAAGTTGTGCTGGTTTTCTGCCTGGCCTCTAGCTGCCAAGAGAAAGGGGTGTGGGTGTCAGCACGACTTCTCTCATCTCTCATGCCTTGAAGGGGTATCATGGAGGCCTTCATGTGCAGCTTTGGGTGGCCACAATGTAAGAAACACATTAAACTGCTAGAGAGTGTCCAAGGGAGGGCAATGACAATGGTGAAGGGCCTTGAGGGGAAGCTGTATGAGGAGCAGCTGAGGTCACTTGGTCTGCTCAGCCTGGAGGAGACTGAGGGGAGAGCTCATTGCAGTTACAACTTCCCCATGAGGGCAGAGGAGGGGCATCTCTTCTCTGTGGTGACAGTGACAGGATCCCAGGGAATGGCCTGAAGCTGTCAGGGGAGGTTTAGGTTGGATATCAGGAAGAGGTTCCTCAGCCACAGGGGGTGGGAACAGCCTTCCCAGGAAAGGGGTCACAGCATGAGCCTGGTAGAGACCAAGAAGTATTTGAACAATGCTCTCAGGCACATGGTGTGATTCTTGGTTATGGTGTTGTGCCAGGAGTTGGACTCGATGATCCTTGTGCGTCCCTTCCACCTCAGCATATTGTGATCTACTGCAGCATGAGGTGGATGGTACTGGAGCACCTGAGCCATGTCCTGTGTATCTGCAGGTCCTGTGTAGCTGGATACACCCCCTTCAAAACAGAATGACTACCAAAAGCAGTGAGAGAGGGGATGGCTATGCAAGGATGGGTGCATTAGAACTTAACACTTTGTGGTGTACCAAGTATGCTAGGAATACCTTATATTGCCCTCTCTGACCATGCAGTCATTTCAGCAGTGCCAATCCAAAACTGCCAATGTAAATACCAGTCCACTGGGAGCACACCTCTTCAGTTGCTCTCTCCTTTGTGTGCATTCTTGGCTGAACACCCAAGTGGCATCATCTCTTTGCTGAGGTTGTCTCTGGCCCTCTGTATTTACACGCAGGCACTATCCCTGGGAGGTCCCTTTAGCTGGCTGGTGTTAGGAGCTGATTCGTGACCTGGTTGTGGCAGGCAGTATCTCACAGCAACACACAGGGAGGCAAAAGGAGTTCAGCATCTCTCCAGTGCTTTTGTGCAGATGTGAAATGGCAAAGGCAAATGAGAAGAGCTCACCGTAGATGCTCTTCCTCAGCTGCTAATAATGTTGCTATGGTGATGCTAATGAGAGTTGCATAAAGGCAGAACCACAGCTGTTGGGAAAGTTGGGGTCTACAGTGTCTCCTGGCATGGATTTGTTTGTTCTTGCTGAAAAGCCAAGGAGCTGGACTTCCTTGTCCTTCTAGATCCAGCAAGGGAAAGGTGGCTGCTCCAGAAGCAGAAATGCTTCCTAGCAGCAGCATCTTTATTTTAGGTGCTGCTTTGACTTACAAAGGGCTTAACTCTGAAGTTGAACATTCTGAGAACATTTAGCTGCAGAGTCTGGGTCCTGTAAATTAGTTTCTGCAGCATCACATAGATGTGCCTCAGTAGCTCAGGGCAGCTCAGAGACTCACTCTATGCGAGCTGCTGATCTCTGCTGAGGTTTGGCATCTGTTAGTCCAGGCTGACTGGACTAACAGTTAGTCTGCTCTGCAGGGTCGGGGTGAAAAAAAAAGGTGCCCAAGTGCCTTTGCTGTCATCCCAAGTGCCAGCACCTGGCGTTTGGCGCACGGATGCATAAACTGAGCTAAATGCCTCCATTCTCCGCCATGCGGATGAAGCCAGGCCAAGCCATGGAGAACAGCTCCCATCCTCGACCTCAGGGCAAAGGAAGCTCCCCAGGTAAGCACTGTACAGTGGTCTCTCCTTGGTGTCTCGGCTTAATGTGTTGATCCTATGCTCAAACAGGGATGTTTGGGCAAGGTGCTTTTGCCAGTTCAAACCACATGAAATCATGCGAGGGTTGTGTCACAGCCTGACAGAATATTTTATGTTTTTCTAGTATGATCCCAAGGTCGCATGGCACTGTTCTGCTCAGTGGTTTGGAAATGCAATTTACATGGAGCCAAACCCGAAGCAGCCTAATCCACACCACTTCCTGGAGTGGTACCTGGCATGGCTGATCTCCAAAAAGCACTTGGATTTTTGTTTTGGAGAAAACTGCCTGTCTCCCCATGAAAGCAAGTCAGGGGAGCAAAAATGTTTGTGTGGAGGGTTGGATGTTGAAACCTGAGACCAACTGAGGCAGAGAAGTCAGGGCAGGACAGAACAAGGTGTCCTTAAGAGTCCAGAGCTAGAGTGTGTTACAACAAGGACAAGAGTGGCACTACTTACAATCTGAAAATCATGGACTTCAACAGCCTCTTCACTCCCACTTCCTGTTTTGAATGTCTCTAAGTTGTTTCCAGCATCTATTTCCATTGATCCATCTTGTACTTTTCCATTAATGCTCATAGTGTAGTGAACATTGTACACCTGGAATCAATAAACGAGCGGTAGCACACGTCAGTGATTACTTATTGCCTTCCTCCTACACCAGGCAATGGGTCAATCTGACTCTCATTTAGCTCCTAAATTTTGCTGCTGCAGGCATTTGATAACCCTCTAGCAACCAACACTGCACTACTTCAGCGTTGGGGCAGCCTGGCAGTGGGGCAGCCAGCCCTGAGAGATTGTTCAGGGTCCATCCTTGGAAGTTTTAAAGGCCTGACTAGATAAAGCCCTGAGCAACCATCTCTGACCCCACAGCTGGCCCTTCTCTGAGCATCAGGTAGCACTACAGACCTGAGATCCCCCTTCCAGGGAGTGCTTATAGTTTTACTTCAGTGTGGGGTGAGTCCACACCCATGTTCACTCTGACCTAAAAACCATCTTCTAGGACATTTTAGGAATTACTTGTTATGCTGGCATGATTCCCAAAGGACAGCAGGCGTGAATGTCCTACTCTGAAGGAGGCCAACCCCTATTTATCTCTCAGGATGTTCTGCTGAGGCACAGGAAAACAGGTTCCTCTTGAATACAAACATACTTCCCAGCTTGTAATGGATGTGAACTTTGTTTAAATTGGATGTGAAGTTGTATAGACTCGTATTTTCCTTGTCAGCATATTTGCCCTTATCCTATTTTCAATGAGGAGAGCTACAGCATGGTTTGTATTTGCTGGAGGACCACAATCTGTGGAGGGGTTTTGTGATTCTCTTGTGCAGCTATGCTAAAAGTGCTGCACAAGCAGTTTATTTTGGGTCTTAAAAAAGCCTTTACAGCATTTTAATGAAAAATTTACACTGACAGCTAGAGACAAATTTCTTCTCTCACCTTCGCTCAGGGAAGTCTAAGGTGCTAAAGATTTATGGTTCCTAAGTTATACACAGCCACTCCCATATTTTTGCTTTCTAGGATTCCTGCTGAATGTGGTCCATAAAACCAGACCAGTGCATGTGGTCTCCTCTTGATAGGGGCTGAGCTAAAGTTGAGACTTTGATACCCCTGTCATTAGGGAAGAATTTAAAGATATAAAATAAACCCAAGAATTTAAAATTTGCCTTAGTTTTTTTATGAATTACTCTGGATATAATGTTCCTAAACATTTGCAAGTCAAGTGCAGCTTTCTGAGTTTGAAGGCAGCTTAGAAAAATAACTCTCAGCTTTCCCAGGGTACTCACCTAGAGATCAGCTCTGAAGCTTAATGGAAAGTGTGACTGTGAAATATTTTGTATGGCTGAATTTAGATGACAGAAGCATTAACAAGGGGAAGCATTGTCCCATACTCCACAAATGCACTTACCTGCTCAGAGCTGAAAACACTCTCCTCTGCCTATCTCACCATTTGCATCCCTCTCCCTTTTCAAAAGCCTAGAGAAACATGTTTTGGAGGTCAGCAATGTGTCCTGTCTTTTAGCTGTAAAACCTAGTACTTTTCTTTCTGATTATCTGAATTATCCGTGTGTGTAGGGTTGTATCTCACAGGGCCACCTTTTCTCTGGCTGCTGGAATTCACACAAGGCTCTCCTTGATGAGGGCTGCCATGTGGCCGAAGGCAGTACAAAACTTCTTCCAAAGTAAATTCCAAAGTAAAAGGGTACTAGCTTAATTTATGGAGAAAGTTACATTCATGTGTGGAGCATCATGTTTCAAATGTTTGAAACACAAATTCTGTGTAAACAGAAAGAAAAGTTAATCTGTAAACATGTTCTAATGCTCTGAAGATCACTAGCTTCTCAGTTTCATTCTTTGCATAAAGCATTTCTCATGTACCCCCGAAACTGTAAATAATAAAACTCACCTTTAAAAATTGCAAACCTAAGTGTACGCACAGTCATACAAAGCACCATAACTAATGGTGCCTGTTAAAATAATTGGAGCATTACATACTTGAGGGTCCAGGTAGAACCTGGACCGAGAATGCAGATGCTGTGAAAAAAGAATTTACACATTTCAATGCTTTTTTTGTCCTAAGAGCTGGAGTTTGCCCAGGATGTGAATCCCTGGGGACTTGTTGGGGTTTGAGTTCACTGAGGATTTGTGAGCAGAAATCAATGTAGAGTCTGTGCTCTCAAAGATACGTTTCGTGTTCGCTAATAGATGTGCTTCCAGGAAGCTCCATCCACACAGCCACCAAAGACAGTGATTAAAGGTTTGGGGGTTTAGGTGTTTGGGATTTTTGAAAGCATGGAAAAAATCCTACAGGTCTGCTTAAAGACCTCTTTATAGACCTCGCAAGAAGCGCTTCCAGCCCGTGCCTCTCCGTCCGTGCGAGCGCTCCCGCCCAGCCGGCCCCGGGTGCGGGCGGGCTG